>CAXITT010000797.1:101868-226890 GCA_964033795.1 Lymnaea stagnalis
GGGGGGGGGGGGGGTGGAAGAGGATTTGAGTACATTTTCGCTAGGAGTTGTGTAACTGTATTTTGTTATTAGTATGTTTAGGATTTCTGGACACGTCTATTTTATTCTGAACACTAATGTTATGGCTTATGCATTTTCACTGTCATACCTAAACATCCAATAAATGCTAACAATACTGAATCTTTTCACTGTTTGTTTTGTTACTTGAAACATTCAACACATCAACTCTGTAGGGGCTAGAAAAATGGGTGTTCTAGACACTTAAGGCTTGTTCTGTGTCTATAACGCTGGGGGGCTATTCGCCAAACTGATAACGTAGAGAGTATAGTATATGGGATTTTAAAAAAAGGAACTAACTTTAACAACAAAACTTAATTTTTTTTTTAAAAAGACCCAAAAAAAAAAAATTTAAGCCAAAAGCCTTCTGCTGATATCAGCAAATGATAACAAATAAAATGAAATTAAAATGTGTTTTTCTCCTTAAGTAAAAACAGCTTTTCTTAGATCGAAAACAAAGTGAGAAGGGTCTTACATTTTGGTGGCGCTGTTTAGTGTTAGAACAAGCGTGTGTCTATAAACCTATAGCATCAAATTACCGATATTTTAAACAAGTTCTTTAAAGGTTTCGAGGCACACCAACACTGAAATAACTAAAAACTAGTTTTCTTAACCAGCTAACTTACATTTATGTAATTTTTTATGCCTGTGGGTCTCTCTCTTCGTCTTTTTCATGAGATAATTGATGTCATTGAACAGGGCAGTTTTCTGTGTTTCCGGTATATTTGACCTCTCCAAGTGACCTTTTGTTAGCGTTAACTCCTCCATAAATTTTTTAGCAGCTTCTTTTCTTTCATTTGTATGTAACTTTTTCACCTCTTTCAATGTTTCTCTCCCCCTATGAATCGTTCGTTCAAAAGCCTTCAGTAAACGTTCCTGTCTGATCGTGTTAAAATCTTCGTGGGTATATACTTGTAAATCTGAATCACTAATGAGCCTCAACAGTTCCTCGACTTGATCTGTGTTCTTCTCTCTGTTGTTGAATAGCCGACATCTTCCACCACATTCTTCAAACAGCTGCTTAAAATCTCCTGATTGGCTCTCGCACCACGTTTCGAAAGTCTCGCCTTGCTCTTTCTTAAAATTGTCTCCATACGTCATGACGATAACCCCACACGTCCTGAAGACGTCATCGCCAAACAAGAACTTGACATGTTCTACAGACTCCTTCTCTTGTCTTGTGAACCGGACGCCGAACTTCAACACCAGAATGATGGCCGTTAAGCGTATGTGTTGATCTGTGAACACTCGCTGCTCTATCGATGGGATAAGGGACGGATCACCAATGCCCCCTTCTCCGTTGTCACCTATTCCGGTGCCATCAAAAACCTGGATGTGTTTTCCAAATATTTCTTTGTTATGTTTTTGAATGACTTTATTACCAGTGTTATCGTGAGCGCCATGAATACTGAAAACAGGTGTGTCAAGAATTTTATTTCCCGTGGAACTTTTGCCATTGCCTGTCCGCCCAACCAGAAGGAGGTTGTATGTGTCAGGCATCTCTTAAAATCCTGTTAAAAGAAAAAAAAATACAAATTCTGTTCAACTTTCATCGCCGTTAGATGTTGATCTATATTGCTACACACACATTAGATTATTACTTAAACACTGCATGGCTTATAATAGCAAGGGGTCTCAAACATGTGGTCTGATGGGTGCATTCAGCCCAACAAGCTTTTCCCACCTTGAATGATGAACTGCATTCGTTGCGCACCTAGAACCTATGTCGTCTACATCATGAATAAACGTGTGCCTCTATCAAGATTAAGAAAAACTATCATTAAATAATCTATACTTATTGATTTATTTTTAAAAAATCAAATCAAGGCACATATCGATTACTCGTTAATCTATTAATACAAATAAAGCCATCATTCTGTTTTTACAGTTTCATTATTCTTTGTCAAGATCGATTATTTTAGCTCCCCCTCCCAACACTTGTAACGGGTGCAACGGTGCATACTTTGTCTTGCACACCCTCTATACTCCTATGAATGTATCACTAATAACATACTGCGCCCTGGTCATCGATTGCCTTTCATTATAATCATCGCGTATTTTGAGACCACGTTCGTAAAGGAAATGTCTGGGTTAAGACTACTTTACAGAATGTTTTAAAAAAAGCTTGTACCCAGACGCCCCCAAGGTTCCGACTCTGCGGCTTTGATTTAAATACGGAACCTCAACCGAATTGACACAGATTAGTGTCGGCACCTAAATAAGGACGTTGAACAATCAAAACGGAAGAATTCGTAGTTCAAAAATCATTACGCCGGACTATAGTTAATTTTCTATGTGTTGATATCTCTCCCCCCCCCCCACACACACACACATCCTGATGGAAACAAGACATAAATGATGAATCCTTACCGCTCGATCCAAAATGCTGAATGTAATTCTTAAGTCTAGAGCAGGACGGGCCTGTCATTTGATATTCTTGTCTGTCACTTGTTGCTGCTGTTCGTCACTCCTCTTCGCTGCAGCTCACTCACAACGGATGTTTTCAATCGTAGTCAGCTCAAGTCACTCTTTATGTCTTCCTCTCGCTATTGCTGTCTTTCACTCGCTGTTGCTGTCTTTCACTCGCTACTGTTGTTTTTCACCCGCTATTGTTGTCTGTTAATCGTTATTGCCCCCTGCCGTTGCTTATCACTGTACTGTTTCATTTGAGCGCAAATACCATACAGTACCAGCATTCAAGATAACAGGGTGAAGGTAACGACACTTACCGTGCTGTGCTAATGGCTTCAAGATTACCTGAAGTCACTAAATCATACAACACACATGTTCGACGTATGTCGGTATCGTACCGTGGTCACAGTTTAAAGCCGAATGCTGGAAAGTATCGATGCATCTCTTGTATCAGACCACGTGATCAAACAGTAACACATGTTTTATTTAAACAACCTCTACACACTCTGTCGAACACAACAACCTAGCCAGCTGATATGGGACAGCAGTATGACTAAGTTTTCCAGGAAATCCAACAGCTGTCATGTTCTCCCGGGGTTAGCAGATCTGGGGCTATATTTAGCTATGCCTCAACCAACATTTTGTTCTTCTCTAAGCACAATTTAAAAAAAAATATATTTTATTGCAATAAATAATTGCAACTTATTTCAATATATAAATAATGTCTGTTTGTGTTTAATATTTTTTTTTTTTTGGTTTTTTTATCATGATACATTTGATAGAAGAGCACTCTGTTCTTTGTTATCAGGATGTGGAGAAAACCAGCCACTTCATTTTTCCACCCATTCCAATTCAGATCAAAATTCATGATACATTGTTCTAAAAATCATTTTCTTATGTTTGAATAGATTCCGATAGTGTTCCTAAACAAATATAATGAAACAAAAAAATCCGAAACTAAAACTAAATAATTTAAGAAGACCCTTTAAAAAAAAAAATGCTTGTGACTAGTCATTAAAAAGAATCCTTCTCGACATGAAATTAAATAAGACATTTCAAGGCGAGATGGATGAATCCTTTCAGTTTATCGGAAGAATTGCCGAAACCAATTACTGCTTTCCTTAGTTGTTACATTTGTATCCTAAAAAAAATAAAAAATTATAATAACACCCCTCGAATTCTTTAGACTTAACAAGTTAGACACAATGAGAGCATTGGCTCCCTCTCCTCCGGCACTGTTGACGCTATCAGTACGGTAATGCATAAACAGAACACTGGCAACAAAAAACATACACACATATTTATAGCGGGTCCCAAGCATAATTGTCACGAAAGATTAAAAAAAAAATGTACATTCTACCTCTAATATAACAAATAATTAGAGAATATTTCATTTTATTTAAATTTTTTTTTAAATGGCGTCCTGTTCATTCGCTGAAGTTTATAAATTATGCATTTATTCTTATTATTATTATAGATTATTTCGCTAATGTTAGAGATCTGAACGGTGGCAAGAACATATTTTGAAGCATCATTTAATGGATTTTCTTTTTTTTTTTTCGGTTGAGTGGCGGGGGTCGTTTAATGTACAAATTTCATCAGTTAGAATGGGATATTTCATTTTATTTAAATTTTTTTTTAAATGGCGTCCTGTTCATTCGCTGAAGTTTATAAATTATGCATTTATTTTTATTATTTTTATAGATTTTTTCGCTAATGTTAGAGATCTGAACGGTGGCAAGAACATATTTTGAAGCATCATTTAATGGATTTTCTTTTTTTTTTTTCGGTTGAGTGGCGGGCGTCGTTTAATGTACAAATTTCATCAGTCAGAATGGGACCAGCGTGTTTCTTGGCCTGTGAACCAACTGCATAGCTTTACAGGAGAGATTTAACATAAGTAAATGTGGCAATTACAGAAGTGGGCTCTAACGACACTGGACTGCTGGTTTCTATGTGTAGGGATAATTCGGTTTTGATATATATAAATTGGTAATAGTCTTAAATTTAAATACCTATTAGTGAATAAATAAGATTCAACAAAAAAGTTAAAATTTGTAAAATCTGTTTGAACAATGCTAAAAAAAAAAGAGACATTTTCATTAGATTAGATTCGTATTATTGCATGATCCGTATGAATATTGTGTATGGAAAACATAAAAGAATTTCTACTTTAATGCATCTCATAACTTGCTTGTCCTAGTAAATTATAGCTCTTGTCTTGTTTGTAAGCCACACTCATCTCCCACTCTTCTACGTGTGAACCACACTCATCTCCCACTCTTCTTTCTGTGAACCACTCTCATCTCCCACTCTTCTGCCTGTGAACTACTCTCATCTCCCACTCCTCTGCCTGTGAACCCCTCTCATCTCCCACTCTTATGTCTGTAAACCACACTCATTTCCCACTCTCCTATTGAGTGTACACCACTCTCATCTCCCGCTCTTCTGTTGATTGTAGACCAAACTCAACTCAACATATTCTGTTATGTGTACACTCCGCTCATCTCCCACTCTAGTGTTGTTGCGTGGTTTAATGCAGCACAGGTTTTGGAGCCAATAACCGATTTGTGTGGGACCTGAAATTAATAGGCATGTTTCTCAAATGTTGCTGTATTTATTGGTGATGCTTCGGTCTTAGACCAGATACTGTATTAGGGTGTGTTACATGATATGCTCTTTTAGTGAGTGCTAAATTCAGGGGGATATGATGCTTTTGTGAGTGATAAATTCAGAGCAATATGTTCTTTTAATGAGTTTGTTCTTAATTTCGGTGCCTTGTTATTGTTAATAAGTTTAGAGAGTATGTATAATGATATATTAATGGCAATAGTCATTAATTGTGTTTTTACTAAATGTATAAAAATAACTGTCTCTTGCCATTCCAGTCGATGATGTTTAAAATGGCTGTTTGAAAAACTACTGTTTAAAAATTTTCAAAACTAGGCGAGTACTGGCTGACATCCACTGAGTAAAGAAGAAAAAACGGTAAAACCTAGCTGGAATCTTCTTATTTAAGACAATGGACACTAGGTGAGACCTGGCTGAAAGCTAGTGGTCTAAGAAATTGGCATACAGCTAGGTTATAAATGGCAGTTTTAGTATCCAATAATCTAAATTCTAAATTCTGAACTATTGGGCTAACAAGTCATCTACGAATTAAAAACCTATGACATGACATACAGGTTCTGATTGCATGAAAGCTAATTTTAAAAACGCGCCATGAGTAAGTTCAATAAATATGGCGTTGAAATACATCAACTTACATCTTCTCCCATTCAGACCAGGATGTGTTCCATTCTTAGTGACCCCTTTATTCGTCAAGCCTTTGTCGTTCAATATGTGATGTTCTTCTCCACCGAGTCCATCGTCCTCTACTCTGATGTCGAAATATCGTTTCTTGTACGGACATTGAATTTTGTCCACCAAGACAAACAGCCTGTCGACTTGATCCTGTGTCCGGTTCCGGTTGTTGAACAGCACGCACCTGTGGTCGCACTCCTCCAGAAGTCTCTTAAATTCTCCCCTCCGGTCTCGGCACCAGGTTTCAAAGGACGTAGCGTTGTCTTTTTCAAAGTTGTCTCCGTACGTCATGACGATGACGCCCCATCTCCTCATGACGTCATCTCCGAGCAATCCCTTGATGGCCTGCACCTGCACCCTCTCCTGTTTGGTGAAGGTCACCCCGAACTTCAGCACCAGGACGACGGCCGTGAGTTCAGTGACGTGGCTCCACAGGTTCTCATTCATGCGTGCTATAAGGGATTCTTTATCCAGCTGGGCATCTTTCCCCGCGTCCCCTATCCCCGTTCCGTCAACGACGTGGATCAGCCGGTTCCGCTCATCGTCCCGGACTGTGCCGTATTTCATGATGTCATCCCTGCTCACCCTGCAGGCGGCCCTGGGACTGAATTCGGGTCTACCGAGAATCGTGTTACCTGTGGAGCTTTTACCATTTCCTATCCGACCTACGAGAAGGAGATTGTATTCATGCACCATTTCGGAACTGATCCACCTAGCAATGTGTACTGTGTACACATCATCTCCAGCACACTCGAAGAAAGTGGGCGGACTAGCAATAAGATTCAACCATTTGGTTCATTTCAATATCTTTGTTATCTCTGAAGTGAATTTGAAATAGTTTAAGTTTAGATTTTCAGGACGCTCTCGTCGATAACAAACGATTTGACCATCGCTATCTATGTTCAATGAAATATAGCGATTTTATCTGAGTTAAGTCTATGTCAGTATTGTAGAGTATGACACGCAAGGACTCTGCTGGCCAAAAGACTATACAAAAGAATTTAAACTAAATGTAATTCATTTTTTCACATAATGATTGGCCAGCAAATTATCCCGTCTGTCTCGTCATTCGACACAGTGTAAATGTTTAACTCAGTGTTGGTAAAATTATTTGACAGATTATGCATCTTGGACTCTGTGTTGCTAAAATCATTCGAAAAATTATGAATCATTGACTCAGTTTTGGTAAAATCATTCGACAGATTAGGCATCTTTGACTAAGTGTTGATCTAATCCTTCGACACAGTATAAATCATTGACTCAGAGTTAACTTTGCTGGTCGCAATCTAGAATTTTTTTTTTATGAAATACCCTATGTAGTATATGATTAAGGGTCAATTTTTTTTTCGCAGAATATTACATTACAAACAGCGAAGATAAGTAAACAGATGAAATTTATGTACACAAGTTGAACTCTAGCTCTGTGACGAGTCTGTGTTAACTATGTACACAGATTGAACTCGAGCTCTGTGACGAGGCTGTGTTTTATGACTTGAGATACAACTGATATGTTTAAATGTAGGAAATATGTATTTCCCTGTAACCATTCTTCGTATCCACAATTCTATGTCGTTGAAAAATTGTTGGTATATTTATTTTTTTAATTTTTTTTTGTGTTAATAACAAATATATTTTAAGACGATGATTTAAAAGACGAGAACAAAAAAAGAGGTTTTAGATTTTCTTAATAAATACATTTTTAGTCTTAGGGGTTAAAACCGGGACCTAATGGTGAGTGACTAATTTAATAACAAAGAGTTCCAAAGCTACGGCCTCTAAATCCTTTTGGTGTCGTCCTGGTTTGTGTCTCTAAATAATTTTCTGCGGATCGTCCTGGTTTGTGTCTCTAAATAATTTTCTGGGGATCGTCCTGGTTTGTGTCTCTAAATGTTTTGGTATCGTCTTGGTTTGTGTCTCTAAATAATTTTCTGGGAATCGTCCTCGTTTGTGTCTCTAAATGTTTTGGGTATCGTCCATGTTTGTCCCGAGCTTCAATAACATAATATCAAATCACATTTTGGTGCCCTTAACTAGTATGGCGCTCAGAGACATCTGTCCGCCCTGCCTTCCGCCCCAGCTACGCCCCGTCATAGCCATTTCATTACAACATTGATGTATTAAATCTCAAACCTAAACATCCTTAAAACATTCCTCCAACTGCACACTTTCAAATAATACCGACCGCGTGTGACCTTTAACCTCGTTCATCCAAGGCTTTACGGGTCATGCACTGATGACGACAATTCCGAAAGATGGATTCCGCAACACGGTGTTGTGTTAAGGGCACCCAAGGCAACGGTGTGTGTGTGTGTTAAAATTGTTGAACACGAAGCCACTAATAGATCGTTTATAAGCAGGTCCTTGGCTGATAGTTTGAAGTTGAACTTACGGTTAAGTTCATATCATAGCTGTATCTTCATGTCTTTGAATGGGGTACACATGTTTTAATCCTTTTTAAGCTTATCTGTCGTCTGACGTTGAAATTGGTTGGTAAGTGTGGCTTTGATAAGCTTGGAATGGAAATAAAAACTGTAGACGTGTAAAGATGAGATATTAATCATGTTATATTGACATGTTGTTTATATGCTACCCCATAGACAAGATTATGTTACCCTCGACAAGATCATCAGCGTCCAATAACTCCCACTGCAAATTGCTCGTATGTAACATTCACATGTGGATCAAGCGACGGCACAGCGGCTGCCACTAACATGTTGCTTTATAACGTGTAATAGGAGACGCGGTGGAGAAATCATATGCGGTGTATCGTTATCAGTGACCTTTAGGGGGTGGAGGGTCAAGATAGGACCCCATCCCCCACTTAAGTTTGAGTCTTCCCCAGCCTTTTTCCCGTGCTGTCAGTTATAACAATCTGTAACACTATAGGATACTTCTTTTTTTTTTTTGCTCAAAAAATTATCTAAATAAAAATATTAATGCAATATATTTTCTTGGATAGGGTTTTCTTTCCTCTTGATATAGAGAATGTTTTTCTGTTATATTTTATGTGTACACGTCCATTTGTGGAGATTAGTCTCTTGTGAGTAAGAGCCACAGCTTCCCCTTCCCCCTGTCCACCAAAGCCACGAAGTCTTAAATAACAGAGCATTATTGGGGCGTTGTAAACACTAGAAGAAAATAATGTCTTTTTTAAGTCCACAACATTGAACAAAACTCTTGAATGAATATAGATTTTTCAATAATTCTATTTGACACGTGTTTTTGCCGACTTGGGCAGATTAAAATAATTCCAAAACAGAGATGAGAAATTCAAGAAAACATATTTTATTTAAGTTTTACGCGTTACACTCAAGAACAAAAATTAAAAGTATTAAAAAAAAAAAATAAATACTTTCAAAACGAGTCCAAATTTCATTGAGCTCATTGTAGACGTCCTTAACCTTGAGTTCAAAGTTCACCGGATTTCAGTGACGAAATCTCTCATTTCATGAATTTCAAAATTTATTTATTAAAAAAAAGATATAATTAAATAGATTAAGTATACAACTGAGAAAATTAACATAACCACTGCCGCAAATTTTAAGACCGGATATCTGTTTAAAATGTGTACAGCATTAAACCTGCCATTGACCTTTTCCCTGGGAATGTCTGCGTGTTGTTCATACTTGGCATTGGTCAGTTTGGAGCTGACGTTCAGCTTCAGCATTCTGAGCTCATTCAGGGCAGACTGCAGCTGTCCTGTGCCCAGGTCCTTTTCCCGCACCACCGCAATGCGTTCTTCCACCATTTCAAGCAGTTGCCGTATCCTTTCGATATCAATACTCCCTTGAACATGATCTAGTTCATTGCGGACTTCATCAACGAAAGATTTCGTTATTCTCTCAATCATCGGAACTTGGTCCTGTAGTCTGAGTTTCTCGCGATTTACCGACGCTTCTTGATAGTTTCTCACTGTGTAAGGACTGTTCTTCAAGGGAATCAATTTATCCAATAAAAGATGAAGTTGTTCTTGCTTCTTACCATCATCGCTGGTCTTGTTGTTGAAGAGGACGCACCGGTAGTTACAGGATTCGAACAGAGTCTTGATGTCTCCCGTCTGCTCCCGGCACCAATCGTCAAACGTAATCTCCTCCTCCTCCGTGTCCATCTCGAAGTTGTCCCCGTGGGTCATGAGCACTACCCCCCATCTCCTGAAGACGTCATCACCAAACATGGACTTGATCATGTCGATTGCATCTTTCTCCTGTTTGGTGAACCTCACCCCGTATTTAAGGATGAGGATAAAGGCGGTAATCATTCTTCCAGACAGGTTCAACGCCAGTTCGCTGTTAGCGATGGCTCTTTCTATGCCGCCCGTCAGATCAGTCCCAGTGTCACCAATACCAGAACCATCGACAACAGTGATGTTGCCATTGCTGGCTTTGGCGGGTGTCTCTTCCACTGACTGAGCTGTGCTTGATCTGGGCGTGAAGGCGCGGCTGCCGAGAATGGAGTTGCCCGTGGAGCTTTTCCCGTTGCCAGTTCTTCCAACTAAGACTAAGGTAGACATTGTGAAGGGAAGTAACTGTGGAGAGAAAAAAGTAAAAAACAAGTAAGAACAATGAGTAATTTTAAACCGATATTAATATTTCCGGAGTCTTACAAGAGTTATCCGAGCTAACTTCGTGAAGAGACGCTCAAACTATATCTAGAGTTTTCACACTGTTGGAAAGTAACCCTGAATCATGTTATATAACACTTAAGTGAGTTGTTTACATCTCCCCAACCCTTTTCATTTCTGTGATTGCATCAGGTAACAATGAACCCGTGTATCATTGACCTTTGTAACCGGATGATTGGTGGCCGAGTGGTCTGACATCAGTCAATCTCAGGCTAGTGGACTGGACTTAAATCGGCAGAAAAGTCAAGAAAAAAACAACAACATCACCAGCATTCCCGGTGGATAACACGCGTCAACCTTAGGTCGCAACCCATCTAAGAGAGGCGAACTCTGAAATCAAACCCAGAGATGGAGTCCCCTAGGCGTTATGACATTGACTCAATGAATATTTTGACAATTCCTGCGACGTAGGAGAATGGTGAAACATACTCACACACAAGACTGACGGTAGTGGGCATCTATTGTGTTAGTTCCCAGTCGTCTTGACTTAAGTGTGCCACTGTCAAGGGCGAGAGAGTGAGTCTAGGGAGTGGCGTGAACATTTAATAATGGACACTTGTATTATTGACACTTGTACTATTGACACGTGTAGTATTGGCACGTGTAGTATTGACACGTGTAGTATTGACACCTGTAGTATTGAAACGTGTAGTATTTGAAACTTGTAGTAATGACACTTGTATTATTGACACTTGTAGTATTGGCACTTTTATTTTTTTCATTTGAATTATTGACATTTGTATTATCGAAATATGTAGTATTGCCACTTGTAGCATTCACACGTGTATGATTCACACTTGCATTAATACACTTGTATTGCTTACCCTAGTATTACTGTCACTTGTATTATTACTCGGTCAGCTCGATTTGAAAACTGTTGTTGATATCCTTATTATGAACATAATGAACATAATGCTGCATAGTGATGCCATTACCATGCAAAACAAAGAATGAGTCTTGAATAGCTATGGGTGTGTCCTATATTACACAGGGCGTGTCGTGAACAGAAAAGACATGATATGAATAAACATAGGCGTGTTAGATATAACGAAGGGTATGTCATAAACAATATTAGGTGTGTCATGTAGAGAAATGGGCGTATTCGAACAGCAAATGACCATATAATCTATTTTTATGGGCGTGGCATCAACTGCGATGGATGCATCATAATCATGAGCGGGCGTGGCTTAATTGGCAATGGGTGTTTCATCAACAGAACTGACATTCCCTGAGTTTTTCCACATGCATGTAGCAGCTAGTCACATGGGCACATGTCAAGGTAGTGAAAAATATTCAACATGCGCCTATAATGCGAGCCACTAATTTTAATTAGCATATTTGACAATAAATATCTCGCATTATCCGTGGTAATATACCTTCGTTAAAAGAAAACCTTTCTTAGGATGACCTTAAAAAATATTAGAGAACTCCAATACGTCTCCACTGCTCATCTGATTCCATCCTTTATTGATTTCACAATTTTGGGAACCCCATATAAATCGACAGAATGCGTCTAATTAATGTCTTCCAACCGGCCAACTTCTACAGAATATGATATATGCTCATGACACCCTTAGGAAGGACTGCAATGAATATAACCGGGTCTATAGGTTTCACTGACGCTAATAACTCACCACGACTCAACCTGGATGCCTTAGAATCAGAGCATATTCCAAAGTTACAAAACTGAGCTCCCCCCCTCCCTCACCCTGCCTGCAACACTTCCCATTTGCCACTAACCCTCATATTCAAGCGGTCTCGTTTCCCGTTTATTCACTGGTGATAAACTATACCTATGATGTCCAATATGATGTATATATATATATATACTTTTTTAACGAAAGCAAATTTGTCCATGACAATTATACATATCTTAAATTTTTACTTACATTTTGCGAATGGGATATGCCATAGTTTAAACATTGACAGTTAATTAAGATCTTAATAAATATCTTAGCTTCACGAAATAAAGATCATAAATCATAAGTCAGCCCTAATACAGAGCCATCCATATAGTACGAACGCACTGATGAGCGTATGGCAGGTGGGGAAAATGTGGGTATGTACATTTATCCACAAATTCTGCAATAAATATCATGAAAATCTGAACGCACATACTTGCACATATCTCTAATGTTGTAAAAATACCTTGCAATATTTTGTAGGAATGGCCGTACAAATGTTGCCTTGTGTTTCACAAGAGAGCTCGCCAGATATCGTTTGAGATTAGAAGTATCAGTAATACTAATTCAACGTTATGCTCCACGAGCATGTGACGTATTTCGTGTGGCTACGCCAGTGGTTCCTAAAATGTTTCGACTCACCGCGCCCCAGCCAAAATTTAGGTTACAACCAGGCGCCCTGTGTTAAATTCACAAGTACACTATGAGATAGTAAATACATTTAAAAAAAAAAATTAAAATAAGGGTTGGTTAAAAATAAATAGAGCTCGCATATACGCCGCTAAGCGGCATCTGGTAACTGCAAACATCAACGGGGTTCTCACGTTACTGTTTTCGCTAGGCACGCTAGACGTTACGTTGGTTTAAAAGTTGGGAAATAAAAATTATGAAAGTGGTGTAATATTTCCCGGCACCCCTATGAGAAAGGGATCACGGGGTGAAGTCTTATGAAAGGGCGCCCTTCAAGAAACAAAAAAAAGTGTTTTTTCCCTGGGGTCAGTACAAAGACGATGTCATGCGCGACTGGTCTTTTTTGAAGTACAAGGCATTTTATAATTTAATTCATCACTAAGGCCCTGTCTAAAGTAGAATTTAGCCTCCATCCTATCCCCCCCCCCCCCCCTGATGTTGGCGTGCGGGCGTGTGTCACATTCCTTCTCCCGACCCTGTCCGACTGCAAAGCGGTATCTATCTTCTGTACACAAATTTATGTTTCCCGGTTTTTTTTTTCTTCGACGGTGATGGGGTCGAATGCAGAGCATTGATAAACGTAGGGGGTTGTAAAAATTGTACGCGTGTAACGGGGGGGGGGGGGNAAGAAACAACAACCCTAAGTAAGATCTAAGTTTCCTCTTACTTAGATGATAAATACCCAATAATTAAGATCATACAATACTCTTATTACAGGTCATAAGTTGGTCAAAAATTAATATTATAAATCCTTCCCCCCCCCGCCCCACATTAAATCATAAGTTACCGATAATAAAAGTCATATTACCCTAACTAATATCAAAGGTTACCCCTAATTAAGATCATAATTTATCCCTAATAAAGATCCAACGTTACCCCTGGCTGCAAACTTCACCAAAGTACAAAAGTTATGATTAGAATTTGCCCCCCCCCCCCGGGCCCCACACTCCAGGATCACATGTTCCCAACATTTATTTTTTTTAGTGAACCAAACATTTCTCGGGAAATGTTCCTTTTCCGGGAAATTCTGGTGCACACCTTTAGAATAAAATGTTCTTGGTTATTTTTAAAAAAAATAATCTTTAAAAACCAACAAGCCACAGATTGTCACAATTTGTTTCTTTATCCCAGGACTTGTAAAACATCGTTGACTGCGCGGAACAACTAAATTCCAAGCTCTTTCTAGTACAAAAGTTATCAAACGCTTGCAAGTCACGAGCGCATTCGATTAGAAGCAAAGTGCGCTTACCAGTTGTTACGAACTGGAAACTACCAAGCTCCACATCTTCGTTGTCCAATGGGGTAATTGACTTATTTAACAAACCAATGATTCAATGACAAATGCCTCTGTATTAAATGAACAACTCCATTACTTACTACTCCATTACTCGTGCTAAACCATATCAACAACGCCCTTTGCCATTGTCCCATGGTTACTATTAGCCCAGGGTCTGCCAGGGCCGAGAGAGGGCGCCCGTGCGTCTAGTATCACCACACGGGGTGGTGAAGGTATAAATAATCTATTTGAAAGATTTATCGCGGTACAACTCTGTTAGCATTGTTACAAGGTAGAAAGCATTTCTTTGTGTGGGGTACCTGACTAGCCTCACAGTATAAGCTTAACGAGTAGGATAATCCCGTGGCTTGAAAACGATTAAGCGAACATCGAACTACTTAAAGGTCAAGCAATAACGAAAATGGGATAAAGACCAGATAGGGCCGTTGAATAATTTGGGTCGTGGGAGGGGCGAGCGGATGTATATGTTACCCCAAGGCGATGTAATATGTTACCTTAGACAAGATCATATGTTACGCCTAGACAATATCATATGTTACCCCTAGACATGATCATATGATACCCCTAGACAAGATCATATGTTACCCTTAGACAAGATCATTTGTTAAACCTAGACAAGTTCATATGTTAACCATAGAAAAAGTCATATGTTACCCCTAGACAAGTTCATATGTTAACCATAGACAAAGTCATATGCTACCCATAGAAAAAGTAATATGTTACCCCTAGACAAGGTCATATGTTACCCATAGAAAAAGTCATATGTTACCCCTAAACACGTTCATATGTTACCCATAGAAAAAGTCATATGTTACCCCTAGCATCCAATAAATCCCACCATGAATTGCCCCTATATAATATTCACATTTGCATCAAGAGGCCCACTGCGGCCACCGCACGTGGCGCAAGAATCATAGGTGGCATATTGTTTTCAATTACTAACATTCAGGGTGGGGGCAATATGGGATCCCCCCCCCCAAAACGACGTTTGTGTCCTCCACAACCTTTTCCCGTGTTGTTAGTTCTAAAAATCTGTAAAAATTATGATACCATTTTTTCGCTCAAAAAAATTAACTGGCTTAAAAGTAAAATGTTATATATCCTTGAACAGAGATGTTTTCTTTGGAAATATTGAGAGTGGTTCTCCGTTACATTTTAATAGGAATCCGTCGATGTGTGACGGTCAGTCTCTTGTCAGCAAGAGACGCATTATTGTGGGATTGGTAAAATTCGAAGAAAAGTCATTTATATATATATATATATATATATATATATAGAGAGAGAGAGAGAGAGAGCTTTAACCAATTCTATTTGACACTTGTTTTGCTGACTTTCAAAGATTTTAAAAATAACGCTTAGAAATGAAAAATAGAAGATCATCGTATTTATTTACGGTTCATATTTTACACTGATCAACAAAATGGTTTTCCATGTTTTTATTTTACAATTTCACACGTTCACAATCAGCAAAGGAAGTCAATGCTGTCTTGAACTCCATGAAAACGTCCTTGACCTTAAGTTCACACGTCACTTGATTTCGGTGATGTTATCTTTCTCTTTTACTAATTTTATGATTAAATAAATGAAATAGGTCACGAAGGCAATCGAAGTAATGACCACTGTTAGTCTGAAGACGGGATGTCTGGTTAAAGTTTGCAAAGCATTAGCACGTCCAGGTAAAGTGTCATTCCACACGTCCCTGGGAAGGTCTGTGCGTGGCTCATACTTAGCATTGGTCAGTTTGGCACTGGCGTTCATCTTCAGCATTCTGAGGTCATTCAGGGATGACTGAAGCAGTCCTGTGCCCAGGTCCTTTTCCCGCACCTGGGCAATGCGCTCTTCAACTTTTTCAACCAGTTGCTTTAACCCGTCAATATCAAACCTCCCTGCGGCATGATCCAGTTCGTTGCGGACTTCTTCAACGAAAGATTTCGTTTTTCTCTCAATCATCGCGACTTGGTCCCGTAGTCTAAGTTTCTCGCGATTGACCGACGCTTCTTGATAGTTTCTCGCTGTGTAAGGAATGTTGCTAAGCGAATTTACTTTATCCAATAAAATGTTCATTTGTTCTTGCTTCTTACCAGCATCACTGGTCTTGTTGTTGAAAAGCACGCACCTGTAGTTACAGGATTCGAACAGAGTCTTGATGTCTCCCGTCTGCTCCCGGCACCAATCGTCAAACGTAGTCTCCTCCTCCTCCGTGTCCATCTCGAAGTTGTCCCCGTGGGTCATGAGCACAACCCCCCATCTCCTGAAGACGTCATCACCAAACAAGGACTTTATCATGTCGATTGCATCTTTCTCCTGTTTGGTGAACCTCACCCCGTATTTAAGGATGAGGATGAAGGCGGTAATCATTCTTCCAGACAGGTTCAAAACCACTTCGCAGTTAGCGGTGGCTCTTTCTATGCCACCCATCAGATTAGTCCCAGTGTCACCAATACCAGAACCATCAACAACAGTGATGTGGCCTTTAGTCGCTATGGCAGGTGTCTCTTCCCTTGACTGAGCTGTGCTTGATCTGGGCTCGAAGTCGCGGCTGCCGAGAATTGAGTTGCCCGTGGAGCTTTTCCCGTTGCCAGTTCTTCCAACTAAGACAAAGGTAGACATTGTGGAGGGAAGTAACTATGGAGAAAAAAAAAGGGGGGGGGGAACTCATTAAGAATAATTAGTAAATTTAAACCGAGAGTCACATTCTCGGAGTCATACATGGTTCTTCAGAGCTAAGGTCGTGAAGAGACTTACACACTGTACTTAGAGTTTCACACTGTTGGAAAGTAACTATGAATTATGTTATATAACACTTAAGTCAGTTGTGTGCATCTCCATGCCCCTTTTATTTATGTGAGTTTGTCAGGTAATATAATGGATCCTTGTATCATTGATCTATGTAGCCTCTTGACTTGAGTCAATCTCAAGCGAGTGACCGATACTAAATCCCCAGAAAGCGTCCTGACAGTAAAAATATCACCAGCAAGCCGGGTGGATGGCACTCGTCAACCTTGGATGGCAACCCGTCTAAGAGAGTCAAACTCTGAAATCGAACCCAGAGATGGACCTCCGTTGGCGTTTTGACAATGACTTAATGAACATTTCGGCAACTCCACTGACATAGAACGCATAAGGAGAACACTGAAAAATACACACACACACACACGGTGATGGCCATTCATTGCATGTATTTCCCGTCGTCTTGATTAAATTGGGTCATTGGCAAGGACGAGAGAGTGAGTCTAGGCAGTGGCGTGAACATTTAATAATGGACACTTGTAGTATTGACATTTGTATTATTGGTATTTATAATATTGACGCTTGTGGTATCAACACTTGTTTTATTGACACTTGTAACATTGACACTTGTAGTATCGACACCTGTATTATTGACATTTGTATTATTGACATGTTTAGTCTCGACAATTGCATTATTGATACCTGTATTACTGACACCGGTATCATCCCCTGGACGGCTCCATTTGAACACTGCTGTTGATATCCTGACTATGAACTTAATGAACATGATGCCGCACAGTGATGCCATTGCCACATAGAACAATGAATGAACCTTGAATAGCTATGGGCGTATTGTATGTATACACGGGCGTCTCGTGAACAGAAACAGCCATGATATGAATAAACATGGGCGTGTAATATATATCGAAGGGTATGTCATAAACAACAATGGGTGTGTCATATAGAGCAATTCGCGTATCCAAATAGCAAATGACCAAAGTATAAAATTTAGCCCCCCCCCCCCCCCAACTGCCTGCAACATTTCCCATTTTCCACTAACCCTCATATTGAAGCGGTTCCGTTTCCCGTTTATTTACTGATGATATACTAATACAGATGATGTCCATTATATATATATATATATATAAATTCTGGGTCCACACCTCTAGCATACCATTTTCTCGGTTCTTTTTTTGTATTATTATTTTTTTTTCATACCAACCTGCCACGTATTGTTAATCTTTGTTTCTCTATGCCAGGACTTGTAAAACATAGTTGACCGCACTGAATAATTAATTTACAAGCTCTCTCTCTCGTACAAAAGCTATCACGTGCTTGCAAGTCGCGACCACATTCAATTAGAGGCACAGTGCTTTTACCAGTTGTTACGAACTGGAAATGACCAGTTCCATATCTTCGTTGTCCAATGGGGTCATTGACTTATTAAAAGAACCAATGATTCAATGACAAATGTCTCTGTATTAAATGAACAACTGCGTTACTTACTACTCCATTACACGTGCTAACCCATAAAACAAATCAACAACGCCCTTTCCCATACCCCAAATACGTCCAAAAAAAAACAACAACAACAAAGCCCAAAGCAACAGCTACAGATATACTCTCAGCACCAAACACGCAATCACAAAACACGAAGAAATTCGTAACAATGTATTTGGGTTTAAATCTATCTTTAGTCCATTTAGGTATTGCATGAAAAAAAAAATTAATTTAAAACAAACCTTACCAGACTAAACACCAGCTTCTACAATTGCATAAATGATAAATCACGGACAATTACATAAATGATAAATCACGGACAATTACATAAATGATAAATCACGGACAATTACATAAATGATAAATCACGGACAATTACATAAATGATAAATCACGGACAATTACATAAATGATAAATCACGGACAATTACATAAATGATAAATCACGGACAATTACATAAATGATAAATCACGGACAATTACATAAATGATAAATCACGGACAATTACATAAATGATAAATCACGGACAATTACATAAATGATAAATCACGGACAATTACATAAATGATAAATCACGGACAATTACATAAATGATAAATCACGGACAATTACATAAATGATAAATCACGGACAATTACATAAATGATAAATCACGGACAATTACATAACTGATAAATCACGGACAATTACATAAATGATAAATCACGGACAATTACATAAATGATAAATCACGGACAATTACATAACTGATAAATCACGGACAATTACATAAATGATAAATCACGGACAATTACATAAATGATAAATCACGGACAATTACATAAATACAAGCAAAAAACGCATATAAAGGATTTATACCAAAAGCTTTTTTTTTTTTTGAGGGGTTGTTTAAATTAATTCTTACAAGTTGTTAGAAACATTTGCTTGAAAACATTTCGTGACGGATTAAAAGCTAGAAAGACTTGTAAAGAATGAAAAGCTTATTAAATGTTAACTTTTTTTGCTACTGGCAGTTATATACAACTAGTGTTTAGCAAGCCTACTGCCCGCTAGTTATCCATTACCAGGGATATGCAGTAGAAATTTAAGCAACTAGTAGCAAAGTGACCAACCTGTTAACTGACCATACCACTGTTCATTATTCATGAGTAGAATAATAAAACTTTAACAACTATAAAAATCAACTATTTTATCGTTTAATACAGTGTCCAGCTATGACATGCAGCGGTTTCTAGATTACAGTATGGCGCGAGCGGACAGCCCAGAGTTACTGCCATGGAGGAGATGTTGTAACTTGCAACGGTAGACACGACACAGAGATAAGGGGCCACACACTTAGAGGTCAAGTGACAATTTCCAGGCGCACCTTTGTTCTGCCTACTGTGGTGTTGGTTTTTATTTTTAACCCCTAACATAAAAGCTCAGTGGCTCAGAGAGGTTGGTGTTTGCCTCAGAGAGGTTGGTGTTTGCCTCAGAGAGGTTGGTGTTTGCCTCAGAGAGGTTGGTGTTTGCCTCAGAGAGGTTGGTGTTTGCCTCAGTGAGGTTGGTGTTTGCCTCAGTGAGGCTGGTTTTTGCCTCAGAGAGGTTGGTGTTTGCCTCAGAGAGGTTGGTGTTTGCCTCAGAGAGGTTGGTGTTTGCCTCAGTGAGGTTGGTTTTTGCCTCAGTGAGGCGGGTGTTTGCCTCAGTGAGGCTGGTGTTTGCCTCTGAGAGGCTGGAAGAGGTTGGTGTTTGCCTCAGTGAGGTTGGTGTTTGCCTCAGTGAGGCTGGTTTTTGCCTCAGAGAGGTTGGTGTTTGCCTCAGAGAGGTTGGTGTTTGCCTCAGAAAGGTTGGTGTTTGCCTCAGTGAGGTTGGTTTTTGCCTCAGTGAGGCTGGTGTTTGCCTCAGTGAGGCTGGTGTTTGCCTCAGTGAGGCTGGTGTTTGCCTCAGAGAGGCTGGTGTTTGCCACAGAGAGGCTGGTGTTTGCCTGAAATGGGACATGATTTAACCTTGAATTAGATGCCAAGGCCAAACAATACCCTATCTGCAAAACGTTCCCTTGACGTAGAGGTTCTTAACCAAGGGAGACCTGCACTGTGGCAGTTTCGGTCGGCACAGGAAGAGACAGAATTTTAATGTTGTCAGTTTGTTCATTAGCAGTTGTTTTTTTTTATGGTAACGGGAAATATGTTTTGAAATCGAGATGGGGATTCGGAAAACGTTGTGAAAGTTAGAAGTGGGGGTGTGGTTAAGAGCCACTGTCATAGTGACAGCATTGTTTGTAAAATTGTTATCAGTTCAAAACTACAAAATAGACACATTTAACAACACAGATCAACAGAAATGTCATAACATAATACATTTTGAAATCATTAAATTTAAAAAAAATTCTACTAGAAACGTGTTATTTCCTGGATCGTTTTTCCCTTTGATGCTAAATCAATTTTCTATATTAGAATGTATTTTTACAAGGGGGTTATCCTTACTGCATGGTATAAGTAAGGTAAATCTATGTTGGTGGGCCATTGTTAATGGACACCTTCATCAACAGACGATAGGTAAAGACGTTCAGGACTTATGGTCACAAAACATCGTCCGCAGTCCCGCTTATAAAGAAAAGGGTTAAAACATTTTAAGCTTTCGCAGTTGCTTGGTACCTAGAAAATAAGAAATAAAAGAAAAGAACGGCAGAAACAGTTATAATAAATACTAGTCCGCGCCTCAAGAATTGTGGAGAAAACACAGGTTGTCCGCCCATCTCGCGGACATCAACGGCTTGTGGGAAGGCGTCAGGTCTGGACCTTCTGCCGTTGATCTCACGCTTGTAAAGCTCTGCGTCGCGCTCGTGGTTGGCATTGTTCAGTTTGGAGTTGATGTTAAGCTTCAGCATTCTGAGCTCATTCAGGGCAGACTGCAGCAGTCCCGTGCCCAGGTCCGTTTCCTGCAGCTGACCAATGTGGTCCTCTACTTTTGCCACCAGTTGTTCGAAATATCTGATCTTCTCATCGAGACTGCCTCGAGCACTGTCCAGTTCGTTACGGACTTCATCGACGAAGGATTTCGTTTTTCTCTCAATCGCCGGAACTTTGTCTCGTAGTCTGAGTTTCTCGCGATTGACCGACGCGTCTTGATAGTTTCTCACTGTGTAAGGACTGTTCTTCAAGGGAATCACTTTATCCAATAAGATGTTCAGCTGTTTTTGCTTCTTATCAGCATCGCTGGTCTTGTTGTTGAAAAGCACGCACCTGTAGTTACAGGATTCAAACAGAGTCTTGATGTCTCCCGTCTGCTCCCGGCACCAATCGTCAAACGTAATCGCCTCGTCCTCTGTGTCCATCTCGAAGTTGTCCCCGTGGGTCATGAGCACAACCCCCCATCTCCTGAAGACGTCATCGCCAAACAGGGACTTGATCATGTCGATTGCATCTTTCTCCTGTTTGGTGAACCTCACCCCGTATTTAATGATGAGGATAAAGGCGGTAATTATTCTTTCAGACAGGCTCAACGCCTGTTCGCTGTTGCCAATGGCTGCGTCTATTCCGCCCATCAGCTCGACCCCAGTGTCACCAATACCAGAACCATCGACAACAGTGATGTTGCCATTGCTGGCTTTGGCGGGTGTCTCTTCCACTGACTGAGCTGTGCTTGATCTGGGCGTGAAGGCGCGGCTGCCGAGAATGGAGTTGCCCGTGGAGCTTTTACCGTTGCCAGTTCTTCCAACTAAGACTAAAGTAGACATTGTTTAGGGAAGTAACTGTGGAGAGAAAAAAGGGGAAACAATTATTGCGTATTTATTTACTTATGCCTTTTTACGCCATTTTTCCCGTCTACAAGCTACAAGAATTGTTCATTCATCTCAGTCCTTTTCTTTCCTTTCCATTCGCTTTTAGGTGTATCCCATAATGTGTGTTTCTGCCTGCAGCTCGCGTCTCCATGCATTCTTAGACCTTCCTCTCTTTGAAGTCAGCTCCCAGGAATCAAATGTTTTCTTTGATAGCACACATTCTGACCTAGCATGTCCAATGCTAGTCCTGGCACCCACTTGGGATCCACCATTAAAGTCAATAGTTTTTTTTTCTAATTACGGGAAGGCTTCCACTTATTCCAGTGCATTTTTTACAAGATTTGATATTCCATTTGTTGGCTGAGTTTAGCTTCATGATCTTTGTCTTGATTGTATTTGTACTGAGTTTGAGCTGTGCTGAAATGGTGGTTACGTCTTTAGTGTTTTTCCTGTATTTATATATAATGGTTGTGGGACAGAAGTGCAATGTCATCTGCAAAGTCTAAGTCATTTAGTTGTTCCCAGTTTGTCCACTGTATCATGTCCCTCTTTTTTTTGTATGTGGATTGTTGCATTATCGAATCAATTGCCAGGATGAATAGGAAGGGGGACAAGAGTCATCATCGTCTTACTCTTGTTTCCACTTTAAAGGCATCAAGGTTAAACTGAAGTCATGTCGCTTCTGTTCGTTTGTCAGAAGTCCTATGTTGGATTTCAGTCTTCTAGCAGCTAACCCTTCCCAGTTTTTCTTTAGTTTTATCTTGAGTCATGCTCAAACCAGATGGTGATCAGATGCAACATCAGCTCCTCTTTTTGATGGTACATCTTGTAGAGACCTTCTCAATTTTCGGCCAATACCTTTGATTGCACTGTTTCTTTTTATGTTTTGTTGTCAGGAGACACCCAAATTACCTTCTGGATGTTCTCATGCTGGAATCCGCTGCCCCCAATAACGAGCTCATTTGCTGCACACACGTCTGTCAGTCTGTCGCCGATTCCATTCATCTCTCCATGGCGCCCCATAATTTCTTCGTGTCCTCTGTTTTCTTTACCAACTTAGCAGTTAGATTTCCCATTATGATAGTTTCATATCTACTTGGAAATCACTCCAGTGTGGCTTGTAGTCTATTGCAGAAGGCTTCTTTTTCATCTCCCTTACCATCGTTGGTGGGTGCATAGCACTGTATTACATTCATATTTATTTTCTTCTTCTTGGTTCGGAAGTTTTGCTGTATTAATTTTGGGACCATGGGCTTCCCATCCTATGAAAGCCCCTTATGCCACCCGTGCCATCATTAAAGAGTCACCTTGTGTGTGTGTAGTATATTCCTTCGCGAGCCTTGTGTATATTTAGAGTTTCTCCCCAGGCCAAAGTTAACTGTCCAGCTTGCGTCCATCTCCTTTCACAGATGCCGTTCAGTGTGAGTTACCCTGTTTTACACACGGTGCTAACATTCCACGAGCTTATGCTTACCGCGTTTAATAGGTGGGCCGTCGGCCTTGAGGCGTCCAGTACAACCAGTCTTTGGCCGCAAGGCTTCATATCTCTTCTCGGAGGAAGTAGAGCATTATTTCCTTTTACTATATAGTATAGTGCGTTCAAAAAAAAAGAAAAGAAATTTAACTAAAAATTTTAACGTGTGAACTTGAGAAAAAAGATTCGAACAAATTTCCGTTCGATCAAATCTCCGTCGATCAATTTTCCGTCGACGAAATTTATTTCGATCGAATTACCGGTAACCCTGCTTCACGCACTAGTGCACATCGAAACTAACTTCCACTTTTAGCTGACCTACCGTCGTCCAGGAGCTGAGGTCAGCATGGTAAACATTCACTGCATTTATCCAAGGCGGATCTACACGCACACACAACGCAACACAACACAACACAACGAGGTGGCAACATATTCAACTATAATATCCCCCGTTTGGCTTCATGCATCTCAGTGGTATAAAAAAGGATATATAACGGTACATCCTTCCAGCTACGCGTTTTTTATTAACCGTGCACACATTGGGGAAAGCTTTAGGTGGTAGAGTATAATGGCAGTTTTATTATTGTGCAAATAAGTAATAGGGCTGCAGTAGCCCCCCCCCCCCAACCCAACCCCCCCCCCCNAACGAGGCACCTGCCTCAAGTGTGAGGCAAACGAGGCACCTGCCTCAAGTGGACCAATGAAAAGTGCACCAAATGGATTAAAAATGAAACTTGATAAGTTTAAAAAAAAACACATCCTACCCCCAATAAGAACCCCCCTAGCCCCGACTCTGCCATTCGCCCCCCCCCCCCACATTTTTTTTCTTCTCATTTTCCAAACAGCCCGATGTCACATAGTCATCAGACGTGGAATAAACTAGCGTTGGAAGGGGAAAAAAAGAAAACAATTACAACTTACTTTTAAAAAAAAACAACTTACCACGTATCAACCTGGGCGTGATAAACGCTTCTGTCAGCGGGACACCTCGCCCGAGCAACACACCTGACGAGCACACTGGTCTGGAAGATGGTCCAAAGTTTTCAAACCCGTACCTAGCTAACGTACCTAGCTAACTAGGCTTACACCAAATCTTGTTAACCGTGTCGACAACGGCTGGCTCGACACGACAACAACGTCAGAAACGTCACATTTCCTGGAAATAGCATGGCGCACTAAATTCCCGGGGAAACAGCGATACTTTCGATTTTAGCCATTGGAGCCGCCCCGTCACGTGAGACTATTTTTAGTTAAGGGGAATTCCCTTTTGTATGCCCGCTAAGAAAACTTGATAAGCTGGTGTTGTTGATTTTCTTGAAAAAAAAACAAAACAAAAAAAACAACTTCTTATGAATAAATCAATTCAAACGGGTTGCGTGTATGTTGTATCCAACTAGACTACAGGCCGGCAGCTCTATGTTAGCTTATTGACCTGCACTGGTAGAAGTTGGCCTGCAACAGCATGTTGGAGTCGAAATGGTTTGTTGACTTGTGGAGTCGAGGGAACTCGGAGCTTAGGAGTGGAAGCTCATCCACTAAAATACATCATAAATGCATGTGAGAAACCACCACTGGATGACGTCAAAGGCCGGATGAGGAGCAATTTACTTAGTCATTAGTCGATGTAATCTACTTTACCTTGGGTCTTTAGCTCCCTCACAGCTTAGCATCTCCTTGATAATTATTTTAGTCGTACGAACTCATTTGTTTATTTTATTTCTCTTAAATCATGTAGCGTATTGAATAGAAGCATGCCATTAAAACATTGCACGGGACCTGTTGACCACCATCTCCCCTCCCCCCCCCCCACAAACCTTTCCACAACCTTACCCCATAATATACGTGAACAGAGTCTGTAACTGTAATGATATTAGAACTGTTTTTTTTTTTTTTTACATGCATCCACGAGGCTGGACTTTGTTATCATGTTGTTATTGTAATGTGTGTTATTGGTCACATTAATTTTAGACTAAACGATATCAGCTGGAGACTGGACTACGTCATTATAGCATTATTGGAACTGTCGCAACGAGACTCACATTGTGATTATGTAACAGGGCCCCCGCCATTTTTACTGGGTACTGTCCTTATGTGACAGGGCATATGTCATTAGTACCCACTGTGTCACAGGGCACGGTCGTTATGAGACTGAGCACTGTCATTATTACTGGGCACTGTCGTTATGAGACTGTGCGCTGTCATCATATGGCTGGGTGCTGCCAATAGGAGAATCGCAACTGTCATTATGACTTAGACACTGTCAATAGGAGACTTGACACTGTCATTATGAGACTTGACACTGTCATTAAGAGACTTGACACTGTCATTATGAGACTTGACACTGTCATTAGGAGACTTGACAATGTCATTATGAGACTAGTTACTGTCATTATGAGACTTGACATTGTCATTATGACTAGACACTGTCATTAGGAGACTTGACACTGTCATTATGAGACTTGACACTATCATTAGGAGACTTGACAATGTCATTATGAGACTAGTTACTGTCATTATGAGACTTGACATTGGCATTATGAGACTAGACACTGTCATATGAGACTTGACATTGTCATTACGAGACTAGACAACGTCATTATGAGACTTGACACTGTCATTATGAGACTAGACGCTGTCATCATGAGACTAGACGCTGTCATGATGACTCTGGACATTGTCTTGAGACTAGACACATCATTAGGAGACTTGACATTGTCATTATGAGACTTGACCTTTTCATTTAAAGACTTGTCACTCTCATTATGACACTGTACACTGTCATTATAATACTGGACAGCCTTATAAGAACTTGCACCGTCTAGCGTTGAGAATAATTCTGAGAACGTTAAGCGGATCATAAAGCAGTTGTTTCTATCGTCTATGTGAATACAAATTGCTTATGTAAATATTTATCGAATGGAAAAAAAATCGTAACCTTGATGTTTAACAATGTATTACTTTAAAAAAAATGTTTGATGCAATGCCACATAGACAGGATCACCGATAGGCTGCTTGATCCACCTACTCATACTTTCATATGGAAAAGTTGTTTTAAAACAAGCATGTACCATAAAAACTATATACCCTTTAAAAATAATTATAGTAATATTATAACAAGTGCATTTAACACACAACCGTGTCATAATAGTGTAGATGTATATCACACCTTTTTTTTACCTGTATCGCGGGGGTCAGCTTTAGCTTATACATTAAAAAAAAAAAAAAATTCCTCTATTTCTTTTCTCTTTATTTCATTTTTCCACTGTACCTATTTGCTAACCGCTTTTGTAAAATAAATTAAGTTTCTATATGTACACACATTAATCATATGATAAACAAAGTATTTCTCATTCTTATTTATCCACACAAAATTAAATTATTTACTTTTAATTAATTTTTTTTTAAAATAATTAATTTGAATTATCAAATTTAAGTCTTTTGATCAGAAATTATCTTTGGATCAAACATTATCTTTGGATCACAAATTATCTTTGGGTCACAAATTATCTTTGGATCACAATAGACACCAGATTAATGATAAACATTAAATCTTCCAAATTGTTTTAAATATTTTCCTCAACCTCTGAATAATCTTAAGAATTTAAGTCAAATCTTTCACGAGCCCATTCACGACGTTGTATATCAAAACAGAAATTTCATTTTTTTTTTAAATTATGTTTTTTATTTATCAATTTTTTAGTAGCCTTATCAACAAACACAATGATAAATATTATCAATTGTGCAAAGAATATTCTTTTCAACAATTTTTCGGGACATTTAATTAGTGGAAGTACAAGACAGAAAAAGTCTCACAAACACTGTCGACACCAAAATTCACCAATCCTCAGATTTTAGATTTTTTTAATTAGCCATTCTTTTGCATGTGAAAAGATAGTTAATAATAAGTTATCGGCTTCTCTGGTTCAAATTATCTTAGGTTTCTAACAATGACGGCAGAAAAAAGTCCCTACTGATTAGATCAGCTTTATTTGCTAAATCTGTCAAACTTTGGAAGCCCCTCTATTAACGTATTATGAATATATAAGATACACAACTTTGTACATTTCTATGACTGAAAAATTGCACAAGAATACAAGAATTTACATAATTTGAATATATATATATATATATATATATATATAATATATATATATTTATGTATTTATTTATTCACTTGATCAGTCAGTCAATGATTCTATGTTACCTCAATGGGATAATCAGTAGGGTTGGTCTGGCGTTAAGGTTTAACATTCAATATTATTATAACTATGACATCTTTCACTTTATCTCTAAGGACAGCATTGACTAGATCAATAATCTGTTAAATTTCATTGAAGATAAAAAAGAAATTCAAAAGCTAAGTCCTTTTCATGATAAAGTACAGATACAGCATTTACTTGACCCTGGCCGAGTGAATCCTGTGTCAGCTTGACCAGCACTGCCTTTGGTCAGTAAGCTGGTACGCTCATCTGGATCGGCTTCTATGTCTGCAAATGACTCGTTTCTTCTTTTCGCATCCAATTCCATTTTTTTCAACGTCAAATTATGCAGTAGCCCTTGAGCGAAGCTGTAACCTTTGTACTTTTCCAACATACGTTTTTCATAATCGTTTACTTCATCAAAACAATGATTCAAAAGTTCTACGCGATCCTTGACTGCTTTCATCGCTTTAATATCGTGAAGTTTTGAATCAATTTTTCTCAGGAAGGACTTAGATTCCGTTTCCGCTTTTGGAAATTCTTGTAACAGACAAATGTCCATCCGGCCCTTTTCTGCTTTTGTGAATTCATGGACGGAATATCGTTTGTCACGTTGAACCAACTCGAGCAGGTCACGCCGTTGTCGTGACAAAACTTGATTGTCTTCTGTTTTGTTATCAAACAACGCCAGTCGATAGTCACATTCTTGGAAAAGACTTCTAATGTCCCCAGCTTGTTCCTTGCACCACTGGTCAAATGTCTTTGGGTCATCCTCTGTGTCCATCTCAAACTGGTCACCACGTGTCATGACGATGATACCAAAACGTCTGAAGATGTCCTTACCAAACAATGACTTGATCAGATCCACGGCGTCCTTCTCCTGTTTGGTGAACCTTGTACCGTAAGTCATAACAAAGATGAGAGCATTGAAACCAGACTCACAGAGTTGGACGGCAGTCTCAGCTTTTCGTATTGTGTCTTGTAGATCTCCATTCATATCAGATCCAGTGTCGCCAATATCTGTTCCATCTACCACAGTGATCTTTGAGCCTTCAATATCAACGGAATATTTCTGTAGTAGACTTGAATCTTCTCCTTTTTTACCAAATACTTGTTCCCCTATGATAGAGTTGGCAGTTAAACTTTTACCACTTCCGGTTCGTCCCACCAACAATAAAACTTGATTATTGACTTGATGGCTTGCTGGTGGTAATGTTTGGAGTGAGAGAGAATAATGTGCATCGTCAATGGCAGTAGATGTATTATTATATGATGGTAGAATGTTATAGGACAGTGGCCGTGAAGGTGAAGGAAGACTTCGATATGGTTGGCTGTCGGTTACATCAACACTATGTCTTTTAAAACCCTTTTCTTCTTCGATCTTTTCACTGCCACCACCTTCTGTTATCCGTAGCTGAGATCTGACGTTTAGAAGCCTTGTCTGTAAAGGTGTCCATAGGGAATTGTAATACTCTGATCCTTTAAATATTTTTTGAACCGTTTCCATTTGTTGTAAATCTGACAGAATATTTGTTAGCATCTTGTGGCGTTGTTTGGTTCCTTTGGTGGACGTAACACGAATTAGTTGTTGGTCAATGTCTTGAAGAAAATATTTGTTTTGTGTCTCTGCTTCTAAAAAAGAATAACCTATTAATAGTTTCTGGCGATCATTGCTGGCCTGGTTAAATTCTTCTAATGAGTATTTATTTGTATCAGGAACAAGATTCAGTAACTTTTGTCTTTGTCTAATAAGAGTATCAATGTTGGATGATTTGTTATTGAAGATCACAATTTTGTTGTCACATTCTTGGAAAAGAATTCTAATATCCCCAGTTTGTTCCTTGCACCACTGGTCAAATGTCTTGGGGTCATCCTCTGTGTCCATCTCAAACTGGTCACCTCGTGTCATGACGATGATACCAAAACGTCTGAAGATGTCCCTACCAAACAATGACTTGATCAGATCCACGGTGTCTTTCTCCTGTTTGGTGAACCTTGTACCGTAAGTCATAACAAAGATGAGAGCATTGAAACCAGACTCACAGAGTTGGACGGCATGCTCAGCTTTTTGTAGTGTGTCTTGTAGATCTCCATTCATATCAGATCCAGTGTCGCCAATACCAGTTCCATCTACAGCCGTGATCTTTAAACCGTCCACTTCTTTAGTTTTTGTCTGTTCAACCCTCCTTTCATCACAGAGTTTGCCTGTACTAAAGAACTTTTCACCAATGACAGAGTTGGCGGTGGAACTTTTGCCATTTCCAGTTCTCCCAACGAAGAGTAAAACAATATCGGCAGCCATCCTTTGTATTCTGGAGAACACAAAATTGTGTCAAATTTCTATTTAATTTCTGTAGAGAACTATTTGTTGTGAATTGTGTGGATACCTAAAGTTTGAGTGTATATTTGTATAATTTTGTATGATTTAACATCATGATATTATACTCACAATTAATTTTATAAGAGTTTCAACTATTTTTTTTTTTTTTTTTTTAAATTTTTGGAAGTTAGTGAATGAAACATTTTCAAAATGACCTGCCATTTTTGAAGTAATTAATTGTTTAAAATGATTTAATAAAGATTTAAGAATTTTTTATATGATTTAACATCATGATATTATACTCACAATTAATTTTATAAGAGTTTCAACTATTTTTTTTTTTTTTTAAATTTTTGGAAGTTAGTGAATGAAACATTTTCACAATGACCTGCCATTTATGAAAGAATTAATTGTTTAAAATGATTTAATGAAGATTTAAGAATGTTTTGAGCAAGCGATAACTTGATATGTTTGGATCACACGATTATTTAAGGATGTTTTGACCAACAAATGACTTGATATTTTTCGACCACGTCATGAAAACAGATTATATTTTAGTGGGTAATTCTAATAAAAAAAATTGTTCTTTATGGATTTTTCTCACATTTTTCATGCGGCAATATATCTGATTGTGACTTTTTAGGAAAAACCTCAAATGTCCTCATATTAAAATATACGCGCCGACTCTGTAACAGACTACATATAAATTGTGATGTCAATCTTGCATGTCAATAATGAACAACAAAAACCGAATAACTGTTTTATTACCTGGTGTTTCCGACTGTTTCAGAAGGTGATTAAAACCGTGTACACTGGATTGCAGAGACCTTAAAACACAAGAAACACTCAAGGAGATTAATAGCTTTCGAATAAACTCGCCACAATACATCACTGTTAAGACACACATGTTACATGGCACTTTGACGAAGTAACAACAACACTAATTATCTATGTATATCTTAACGTCGCGTGATAACTTACAGCACTGGTGAGTGGGGCGAAGAACTGTGATTTCGGCTCTGCCTCGAACTGGAACGTAGTCCGCCTGGATTTTCCAAGAAAATATTTAACGGATCGATCATTCAAACATCGATTTTTAGGTTAATGCAGAATATGTGATACGTTTTAGCACAGTCCGCATGTTATGGTGATGTAGATATCTGAGAAAATTTATTGTTTCAAGCGAACTCATGGGAACTAATCAAGATATCTGACACATACATTGTTTTAGACAGAGTCAGGGTAGCCTATAAAGATAACATAACATGGCTTAGATAACATCATTTGGCTTTAACCAGACGGAGATAGAGCAATTCAGTTTAAAACTGTGCCAATAGGTGTGCTAATAAACAGTAAATTCTAGGAAATTTTTAAAAAAAATATTCATCGCTACGTTATCGTTAATAGTCTTTGCAAATTGTTGACAGTCCATTGATAAATTGATGATGACCAAATAAATGTCTGGTTGATATAGAACGGTGGTTCTTAACTTAGGAGTAGAATGACCCTTACACAGGGGTCGCTTAATACTATCGGGAAAAACATATTCATGAGGTAGCGACAAAAATTGTGTTTATTTTTGGGGTCACCACATCGTGATGAGGAGTATTAAAGGTTCGCGGATTTGGGAAGGGTTGAGAACCACTGAAATAGGGGCAAGCTTTTATATCCCCGTTCACAGCTTTTTTCCGTTTCAACACACACTCAGATACACATACACACACGCACACTCACACAAACACACACACAAACACATACACAAACAAGCACACACAAACGAACACACACACACACACACTGAACTTTCACAGAGAGAGAATACAGTAAAATACAGATTATTCTAATCTTTTACTTTTTATTTAAACATTTTCGGGGTTAACTACTTCATTAATGAATGATTTTTATTTTGAAGTTTTCCATCAACAAAAAATCATTGATAACTTCATTTTACATATTCAATTCAATTGAAAAAAAAATACTTATAATAATTACATTTTCTAAATATTTCTTTAGCAGAGTCAAAAGAAAGGGGGGGGGGGAAGTTAAGTAGAAAGGTCTTTACATTTTTATGCTTAATCAAAACTGGTAATTTTTTAACATCGTATAGCGAAAAATCATTGATAACTTCATTTTACATATTCAATTCAATTGAAAAAAAAAATACTTATAATAATTACATTTTCTAAATATTTCTTTAGCAGAGTCAAAAGAAAGGGGGTGGGGGAAGTTAAGTAGAAAGGTCTTTACATTTTTATGCTTAATCAAAACTGGTAATTTCTTCACATCGTATAGCGAACAGAACGACATATCTATGTTAAGAAGACATGAGTTACTTTTACAAAAGAAAATATATAATTATAAATGTGTGATTTTTATCTGAAGGAAATCGTAAAAAATAGTGTATAAATTTCACAATATTCATTTGGTTTATTTTTGTTATTTTGAATATCAAAATACTATAACTTTCTTCAGCTAAGTTAAAAAGTGCCTCCTCATTAAACTTTAAAACATTTTTTGTTAAAATAAACATAAATTAAATAATTAGGAATCATTTTATCTACAAATAGTATCAAAAAAGGGGAATCTTTAGACTTGTGCAGTTGCAAAAAAATAAATAAATAAATAAATAAAATACCGAAATGTGGGAACAATAGGTAGTAAGCCTTCGGCTTATAATCAGGAACGAACAGTACGATATTTACAATCGACATCCATAAGCCTCTAAGAAGCATTAGCCTCAATTACGAATCATCATATATATCGAGCGGAACGATATTCCACAGATTCAAGTAAAGTAATCGATTTAATGCACCAGTAATATTTTTTTAACTGTTTAAAAATGATGATATTTACAATTTAGTCACTGTTTAATAAAAGTGTATTTTCGTTATAATATTGTACACGTATTGCTTTTGGTGGTACTTGATTTGTTCCGGGGAGCACTTGACTTGCTCCGGGGAGCACTCTCTCCCGAAGAGGTGATATCAACGGCTTTCATCTCTTTTATTTTCATATTCAATGCCATTTTTTTCAACGAGAAATTGTTCAGCAGCCCTTGCGCATAGCTGCAACCTTGAAACTTTTTCAACACATCGTTTTCATATCTTGTTGTTTGATCATAAAGATCAGTAAGATGATTTAACGGTTCTTTAGATTTCTTATGTCCAATTACTGAATCGATCTTTTCCATAAGGGCCTTACTTTCCCTTTCCGTCTCTGAAAACTCGTGAAGCAGACGAATGTCCTTCCGGCCACTTTCAGCGTCATTGAAATCCTTGGAGGAATATCTTTTGTCACGTTGAACAAACCTCAGAAGGACTTCCCGTTGTCGTGACAAAACTTGATTGTCTTTTGTTTTGTTATCAAACAACACCAGTCTGTAGTCACATTCTTGGAAAAGACTTCTAATATCCCCAGTTTGTTCCTGGCACCACTGGTCAAATGTCTTTGGTTCATCCTCTGTGTCCATCTCAAACTGGTCACCACGTGTCATGACGATGATACCAAAACGTCTGAAGATGTCCTTACCAAACAATGACTTGATCAGATCCACGGCGTCTTTCTCCTGTTTGGTGAACCTTGTGCCGTAAGTCAAAACAAAGATGAGAGCGTTGAAACCAGACTCACAGAGTTGGACGGCAGTCTCAGCTTTTCGTATTGTGTCTTGTAAATCTCCATTCATATCAGATCCAGTGTCACCAATATCTGTGCCATCTACAACCGTCATCTTGAATCCGTCCACTTTTTTAGTTTTTGTCTGTTCAACCCTCTTTTCATCATAGAGTTTGCCTGTACTAAAGAACTTTTCACCAATGACAGAGTTGGCGGTAGAACTTTTGCCATTTCCAGTTCTTCCAACGAAGAGTAAGACAATGTCATCAGCCATCCTTTTAGTATTCTGGAGAACAAAATTGTATCAAATTTCCAATTAATTTTTGTAGAGAGCCATATGATTTAAATAGTTTGGATACCCAAGATGCGTATTATTTAATAAATTCGTACTTTTTAACATTATGATTTGATCCTCAGAAATAATGTTACATTAGTTTCAACCTAATGTGCTTGTTTTTTTTGTTGTTGTTGTTGTTGTTTTTTTGTTTTTTTTTATGGAAAATAAGTGAATAAAACATTTGACACAATGGCCTCACATTTATAAAAGTATAGGATTTGAAACGATTTAATGAAGAATTAAGATGTCTTGAGCCAGCGGTGACAAGAGATGTTTTGATCACCACGATCACTTAAGATGTTTTTACCCAAAAATTATATGAACTTTTTCGACCGCGTCATGAAAAAGCATTTTTTTTTTTTTTAGAACATAAATTTAATATAAAGGAATTTTTTAATGGATTTTTCCCTTTATTTTGCGCGGCAACATTTTCGACTATGCGTGTTTAGGAAAACCTCAAACTCCCTTATTTTAAAAATCTAGGCGCTGACTCCGTAACTATGTAAGCAACAGACTAAACATAACGCAAGATTGCAGATCGATAACCCACAACAGAAAAAAATCCGTTTTCTCACCTGATCTTTCCAAATAGTACAGAATGGGATTCAAACCTCAGACGCAGAGACCTTGAACACGACAAACTCTCGAGGAGATTAATAACTGTCGAATAAACTCGCCACAAGGCGTTAATGTTGAGACACAAATTACACTATGACACACTGACACCGACACTCATTCTTCATGTATATATTTTAAAGTCGCGTGATAACTTACAGCGAGCTCTAGTAAGTAAGTCTCATGACAGTGATTTCGGATCTGCCTGGAACTTGAAAGCAGTTCGTCTGGATTTTCAAGAACTCTAAAAATAGTTTACGGGTCGATAATTCAAATATCGATCTTACATTAAGGCAAAACATATGATCTGTTCTAGCACATTCCGCATGTTAAGGCGATGTCGGTGTTTGACAAAGTGATTGATTGTTTTATACGATCTCGTGGGAACTTATAAAGATATCGGAAACTTCATGAGAATCCCAATTAGTGCTAACTATAGGAATTTTATTTTGCGCATCTATTGAACATATAGAAATAGCCATGGTTAAATAGATATAGATTTATTATTTGTCTTTTATGCGCAAATGCTTATGGGCAGAAGATTGTGTGTGTGTGTCGCTATGTGTTGAAGCATTTGCGTATAATTATTGTCTGCTGATTGTACTGTTTAGATCGGTGGTGGGATAACTTCGGTCCGCGGGCAACATCCGATCCACCATCTCAGTTTATTTGGCGGGTGGAGCCAATAGTGGATAGGAAGTGAAAGAATATTTATAGCAAGTGCATAGCAATTAGTATGCAAAGCACAACAGAAATTAAGAAATTTTTAGAGAGTTAGAAAAAATCAATTTATCTTGATAATTTGTTCAAAGCGGTTGGCTGTTCAAAAGGGTTGGCTGTTCAAAGGGGTGGGCTGTTCAAAGGGGTTATGTAGGACGTGTTAAGTAACACTTTCCCCGTGGCGTGAACTCTGGTTGACCCCACATTAGACGGCGTTCGTACTGGGCGTAAACCTATTCCCTTTTATCTTAGCGGTTGTTTTCCACAACTATCAACTTAAAATAACTAAAATATTCTAATAGAATTTTGGGGAAATTTCGATAATTGTCTAGAAAGATAAACAATGTAGAGTGCATTTCTAGAAGAATGGGTTCTACCGACGCATAGATATAACAGGGGATTCAGAGATTCGTAGAGAAAGATGATTCAGATAGATACTTTTAACTTCACGAGACAAGTGTATTATTCTATGTGTACTCAAATGTGTTTATTCGCATTTATCATTGTATTTTATTAATTGGCACATTGTACTAACTGTGCACCGCTACAAGACATCTCATACTATTTCAGTTGATGATTGTAATTATATTTATTTTGTTTTGTAATTATATTAATGCTTAAATAAATCTTATTAATTTTAATTAGTGCTGTTTTGAGTGTCGTATTTTGGCTATTGTATTTCTCTATGGTATCGTCCTTTTGTTGGGCACTGTTTAGAACGAGCCGCAAAATTAAAATAAGAGATTATGTTCTCACGATAGAAGGCAGTGCGTAACACTGTTCAAAAGGGTTGGCTGTTCAAATGGGTTGGCTGTCAAAAGGGGTTAGATGTTCAAAGGGTTTGGCTGTTCAAATGGGTTAGATGTTCAAAGGGGTTGGTTGTTCAAAGGGGTTGAATGTTAAAATAGTTGGCTTTTCAAAGGTGTTACCTGGGATGTTCAAAGGGATTGGCTGTTCAAATTCGCTGGCTGTTTAAAGGGGTAGGCTTTTCAAATAGTTGCCTGTTCAAAGGGGTTGGCTGTTCAAACAGTTGGCTTCTCAGAGTCTAATGTCGTCATTGATTTATTCATCAATTGGCAATACGAGGAAATTAATCTCAATTTATCTAGTGTCAGGAGACCTATAGTTTCAAGAAAGCAAAATATCTCAACCCACATTTCAACATTCCCCACCACACTCCTGTCTCCTTACATCCTCAATCAAACTTCTGTCTCCAGACATTTTACACAAAACTTCTGTCTCCAGACATTTTACACAAAACTTCTGTCTCCAGACATTACCACAAAACTTCTGTCTCCAGACATTTTACACAAAACTTCTGTCTCCAGATATTTTCCACAAACTTCTGTATCCAGACATTTACCACAAAACTTCTGTCTCCAGACATTTTCCACAAACTTCTGTATCCAGACATTTACCACAAAACTTCTGTCTCCAGACATTTACCACAAAACTTCTGTCTCCAGACATTTATCACAAAACTTCTGTCTCCAGACATTTACCACAAAACTTCTGTCTCCAGACATTTTCCACAAACTTCTGTCTCCAGATATTTTCCACAAAACTTCTGTCTTCGACATTTTCCACAAAACTTCTGTCTTCGACATTTTCCAACACTCTTCTGTTAGGGGAATCAGTTATGGGACAGCTAGTCAAAATATTTTTAACTTAGACCTGACACTAAGATTTTCTTAATAAAAAGAAGCGCTTAAGAAATATGCTATTTCTGCAGTTTAATTGTCAGACTTGGACGACTTGCGTGTCGAAATGCAAGACGCATTCAAACTTGTCTCCGACATTCGCCAATGTGAACGCAACTCGTGAATTTGTTAATCACGTCTCAACGATGATTCGTTACTTCATTCAATTTTCATGCTTGACCAAAAAAAAATCTCGTAAACAGTGACATGCTGTTTCAGAAGCGAATGTATGCAAGTTGTGTTTCCTGTCTTGGTCCATCATTTACACGAATTTCTTTACGATGAATTTGTGAAATGCATTAGTTAATTAACGCAATTTTGGTTACAAACCACCATTATTCCATGAAAACGCAAGAAATTTCGATAATATTGTGTTCTCACTCAACTAAATCTCGTTTTTTCCAGACCAGCATCATTGCGAAAACAGACGAATGGAAATAACTGAAATATTTTCGTCTAATAATATTTATTTAAAGCTGAATCAAAAAAAGTTTGGCGAGCCCTCCTGTGCGGCCACAGCCTTACTCCTAACCTGAGTTGTTGTGTATTGACTTCTGCCATGAGCTTTATGTTACCTTATATCTTGATTAATCATAATTTTAAATTATTATTGCAATAAAATTAAACTAAATAAACAACAAGATGTAACGTTTAATTTTTCCAAGACAATTTGAGCTAGAATTGAACCGTAAGATGCACATCTTTAATTAGTATAAGACTTTAAATATGCTTCATTATATATAGTCTAAGCAATTGGAAGCAACCCATGGCGCTCGGGTTGAATATGGCCCACCATGTTAATTATTGTAGCCCAAACGGCTGTATCATAAATGAATTCATGTCTTAATTCGATTAGCGATTATTTAATTTCTTTTCAAAATCTCCAAAATCGACCTTTAAAATATTTTTTCAAAGCACTTTTTGTGTCAGGGACTGTCCACGTATAGCGGTACATCAGGGTGCAACCTCACAGAAAAGATCATTGACATCTTATGAGAAGAAGGGGACTGCAAAGGTTTTGTACTTTTTTGATGCATATTGATTGTAGCACAAAAACTCCATTCCAACACTTATCACACAAATCCCATACACAGCTGGCTTATTGAAATGTCCCCGATGAGGTAAAGTTAAGCCCTTTAACAAGGTTTAACCGTCTTGTTGACATTTCTTTAATGATCTTTACCTGCGTTTTGATGTTTAGTTTCGTATCTAACTAATATTTTTGAGTACCAAGCCTTGTAGAAAAAAAGTTTGATATACCGTTTGGCTGCATTGTGAAATTTTTGGCTGCATTGTGAAATTTAATAAAGCCTGAATACAATGCCTTAGTGTTTTTATTTTTGTTTTTCACTTTTCAGAATATGGACTGAGATGGCTTATGGCTTCGTTACGACGTCTAGCCAGTGTGTCGGCAAGTATGGCGTATACCATGAGCCATATTATGTGAATCAGTCATCAAACATGGAAATACTCATCAATATGAAACTGAAATGGCATTCCCGTCCTTGTAACGAAATAATTGTACTTTACGTGTGTCATAGATTTATGTCCCTAATTTTGTGTGAATGGTGATATTAATGTGGTAAGGTACATAGTCGAATTGAATTCATGTCCAGGCTTGCCCAGACCACAGCAGCTCTAAGTGGGCTAAAGAAAATATGGAATGACAAAAATATATCCCCCCGCACCAAAATCAGGCTGGTGTGCTCATTAGTCCTCTCCATTTTCTTGTATGCCTGTGAGCCCTGGTCATTAACAGCAGAACTTGAAAGGAGAATAAAGGCGATCGAGATGAGATGCTTCAGAAGCATTTTTGGCGTCTACTATAAAGACCACATCTCCAATGAACAGATGAAAGAAAGCATTTGTCAGGCAATTGCTGAGTACGATGACCTCCTGATGATTGTAAATAAGCGCAAACTGAAATGGTGTGGCAACGTGACAAGGAAACAAGGGCTCGCCAAAGAGATCATGCAGGGCACAACGATATTAATTGGACACGAACCATTTGTGTCAATATAATAATATAAGGAAGCTTTAATAATAATTTTACATAATCACAAGTGTACGTCTCGGCACACATGCCTTCGTCAGAACAGAAAAGAGACAATTAAATAAAAAAATTAAATTTACATAATAATTATATACAGATATCAGAGCTAAAAAGGGGGAGACAAAATAGGAGTGGGCGAAAAAAACAGACACAAAAAAAACCCTGATATGATATCCCTGGCTAATGAGTTAAAGATGTTCAATTAGTTTTGATGAGGCACAACGCGAGGAGGGAGGAGAAGAGGAAGAATGAGAATAAGATGGGAGGATAACATCAATGAGTGGACAGGGGTAACACTGGGCGATGATGTGCGTAGTGCAGAAAACAGTGAAGAATGGAGGAGGATAGTTCACATGTCATCTGTGGCGCTCCAACGGTCGAAGGGTTAAGGGACATGATGAGGATGATGATGAATGCACATAGTATCCCCGATGAAAAAAAAATAGACCAGTTTTGGTCCATGAACTCAATCACCTTTCTTTAGTATGTCGAAGGTGAATGGATCTAAATTCGGAATCCTAAAATGCATGGTAATGGCATGGACGTCACGGTGATAAGGGCTGGGGAAAATGCAGCGCGGTCCCCCACCGCCACCCTCATACCCCACCCCGCCCCGAAATGTGCATGTTTCATTTAAATTGATATCTACTGTGGCTCTGCCAGTAATAAATGACTTAACAAGCCGACCTAGTTTTGGTTTTGCACCCCCCAACCCCCAGAAAAAAACAACCTGAAATGATACCACTGGCTGATGGGTTTAAACTTTTCAATTAGTTTTGATCGGGAAAATAATCTTACATTTATTTATTAATTTTTATCGAAGCTAAAAAAAATAAGCACCTCTTAGGAATTTATTTTTCTTATAAAACCCTCTTTTTTTGTTACCACTTTGCATCTCTTTATCGTTCAAACACGGATATTTTCTGAAGGAGCAAATTTGTGTCAGCGAAGCCATTTTTTTTTTTTTTTTTTTTTTGTTCCCTTTTTTTTTTTTTTTTTTTTTTTGGTCCACATTTTTTTTAAGTGAAAAATAAATAATTAACGAATGTTCTTGTTAAGGTGACCCTATTGACTTGACGCTGTCTATGATCGTAATGATCTACCAACAGCACAATTTTCAAAATGATTTTGGAATGGGATCATTAAATATTTTTTTTTTTATTAAAAATTATATGAAAAAAATATGTAAACTTCCTAAAAAAAATAAAGCAGCTATTTAGAGGCCAAAGTTTTGGCTTGACTTTAATTGATCACGTTGTGCTGGGGGGGGGGAATGTGGAACATTTGAAATCGGAACGTTTACATCCTGTCTTTCGAGCGGATCGTTCGTAATAAATTTTGTTGCATCCTGAAAAATGGAAGTTGTTAGTTTTGAAGTGGTTAGCTCGCTCTCAGGCTCTGCCACTGGTAGCTGTCATTGGGAAGACGTAGGCTCTTCTCTTCAGTTATCAAATAAAGACTATTAACTATTTTTTTGGTGTAATTTTTTTTTTCATATTCCATCAAACAATCCTCAATTTTAAATTGTAACTTTGTTGCAGCTTCTGTAACTTGATTTAGAAAATTTGTTTGCTAAACTCAGTTTTTTTCCCTTGTTCAGCCAGGTGTTGTTTATGTTCCACCGGTTTTTGTAATCAAGATTTTAACTTCAGATTGGTCGTGATCTGTCTACATGTTAACATCAAACGAATCCAATGTACGATTGACTTCTTCAATCAGCCTAAGCTGTCGTCTGGAAGGCTTACAGTAGGACGGTCAAAGTCATCTCTCGTGTATTTCCTGCAAGTCATGCTGTCAACAGCTGACATGAGTTTCTGCCTTTGTTCCTTTAGTTTGTTTTCGTCCGCTGTTTTGTTGTCAAACAGGACACATCTGTTGTTACACTCTTCAAATAAAATCTGGAAATATCCAGTTTGTTGTTGACACCAATCTTCAAATGAATGGATATTCTCACCGAGGTTATTGACGTCAAATTGGTCACCAAAGGTAACTACTATAATACCCCAGTTTTTTAAGACATTTGGTCCTAAAACTGATTTTATAGCAAGAACAGAGCTTTTCATCTTTACGTGGGACCTTTCGTGAATGTAATGGACCAAAACAATAGCGTTGAATTTTGACATCTCATTTCTCATTGTAAAATCAAAAGATTCTAACAAATCATTGGCACCCCCATTGCTGTCGTCATAGGTGTCACCTATGCCCGATCCATCCACAATAAGCACTGATCTTTCATCTACTAGAGCCGAGTGGTAACAAATGACGTCACCACCAGAAGAATCTTGCGGTTTTCTTGTAATAAACACTCTCTTCCCAAAGATTGAGTTTCCTGTAGAGCTTTTCCCGTTTCCTGACCTTCCAACAAGTAAGAAGGCGTAGTCGTGTTGGTCTGATGATTTCACATTTAGAGTATCTGAGGAGAAAAACAATTTATATATAAGAATGGCCATGGCCCTCTTATCCCAATAGTTATGATATATTTTTACTGTACAAACATTATTATTATTATTATATTATCATGTTTAAGGTGAAATGTCTAAATAATGTATAAAATGCAGTTATGATATGAGCTTAAATGAAAAGAAGAAGAAGAAATCGGAGACTAACAAGAAGATTTGTGAAATCACAAATGATAAATACGGCCTTGAAAATGTAGCGACAGAAATACATTTTTATTTGATCTAATATTTTTAAATTGTACTTTGTTCTTCTACACCTCAGTAAAATAGTTATCCTATCCATAAACTGATTTTAACCTCTTTGCTTGACCTCCGTGACTTGAATATAATTTATACTAATTGAACATTTTAAAAGTAAAAGGTGCAGGCGTTTATTATGAATAGTGGAAAAAAGGTTTTAAATATTATACAATATCACGGTCGTTTGGCGGGCGGATTATATAAGGAGTCGAAAAATTGACGTTGACTTGAAGGAAGTAGTGCTCAAAATGAAAAATAGTATATGCAACTTTGTATATCTCGTCAGAGAAAGTAAAGATGTACGTAAGTTCGTGTATTTTATGGTGTTTCCAAACAATTTTTCGAAATGACCACAACCCTTGTGGTCAAGACTCAACATTTGTAATGTAACTGTCGCTACTTCGAACACATTTATTGGTCTTCTTTGTGTGGTCTACCTCCGAATAGAACTTTTTTTTGAAGAGGGCAGACGATTCGCGACCGGCAAAAAAAGATAACTGATGGAATTTTCGCTTGTTTTAAAATGCTTATCTTCTGGATTCAATGCACGTTTCATTAACATGGTAACATCGACAATTAAAGTAAAGGTTTTAATGTTGTGTATAATTTCAATTTAACATGGAAATAACTGTTTTGACAACAACGAAAAATTCTGTACAGGGTGTGATACTAATTACATCAGCGGTTCTCAATTTTTGGCATGAGCAACCGCGTTTGAGGATGACAAATTTGTCCAAAAAAATTACGCGTTCTTTGTTACAATGTGGCTCAGTTTCTATAAGGCAACAAACTGATACCGGTCTGCAGGCCGATAGTTTAGGACAACGGAATTAGATCAAATTTTTATAGAAAAAGCTGTGATCCTCTCCAAATCTGTTGCATGCAAGCACTATTTACATGGTCATTCTTCATGATCCAGAGAATGTTCCTCGAAGTGTTGTCATAATCCCTGTATCCCAATGTTCATAATCCCTTTATACCTATGTCATAATCCCTTTATAACTATGTCATAATCCCTTTATACCTATGGTCATAATCCCTTTATACCTATGTCATAATCCCTTTATACCTATGTCATAATCCCTTTATACCTATGGTCATAATCCCCTTATCACAATGGTCCCAATATTCCCGATGGTCACGATACCGTTTTCCCAATGGACATAATCTTCTTATTCCAATTGATCCCCTTATCCCAATGATCATAATAATCTTTTTTCCCAATGGTCATGATCACCTTATCCCAATAGTTATATTCCCCTAATCCCAATGGTCTTGGCCCCCTCATCCCAATGTTTATAATCCCCTTATCACTATGGTCACAATCTTCTTATTCCAATGGCCATGATCCCCTTTTCCAAATAGTCATAATCCCCTTACCCCAATGGTCATAATCTTCTTATCCCAATGGTCATGATCCCCTTATCCAAATGGTTATAATCCCCGTATAAATTTCCCATAATTCAGTTGGTTGAATTTTTTAATTTGAATGTCAAAATACTAAAACTTTCTTCAGATAAGTTCAAAAGTGCCTCTTCACTAAACTTAAATTATTTTTTTTTATCCAAATCAATTACTGAATAATCAAATACAGAATTAATTATAAATTGAAGATTTGGGAATACGATTTTTTTAATCAACAAATACTACCAAAAAAAAGGGGCAATCGGGATCATAATCGAAATGCTAGATCACAAAAATCTCCATTTTTTTTTTTAGCTTTCTGCTATAGATTCTCAGCTAGGCAAAAAAGATGTATGTGTTCATTGTTTATTTTTCTAAAATTAAAAAGATAAAAGCAGTTGGGAGTTTAACAAATATAGGCTAAGCATTTTTTTTTTTAAAAATCTGTGTTATTCCTGGGGAAACTTTGTAACAACGTAGCGGAATTGAAAGAAAACAAACATTTTCCATTTTAAAATCATTGTTGAAACGTGCACTGTTTGTATCAACCCTTTCAATTCTTAAAGAATAAAAATTAAATCAATTCCTTTCAGATGTTCTTAGATCTAGCTCAAAACACACGGAATGGAGAACATTTTTTTAAAAAATTATGCCAATCACTATATTTTGTAAAGCCTAATGCCATCATACAATATATAAGTCACACCTATCCTACTTTCAAAGTTACGGCTTGATTGAAATGTCATTTTTGAAAAAGGTTGCACATTAAAATCAGCAAGAACTAGATTAAAAATGATAGTCCTTTATACTGATGTAAAGGTATTTTAATACAGTGTAACTAAAGGCTTTCAACGTGTGCAGTTGCTAAAAGTAAATCAGTAAAACTACCGAAATGTGCGAACACTGGGAAGTAAGGCTTCGGTTTATAATTATGAACGGCCAGTAATATATTTATAATCGACATCTATAAGCCTCTAATAAGCCTTAGCTTGAAATACGAATCATCAAATATAATAGCGAGCGGTGCGATATTTCACTGGTTCCACTTATAATAATCGGTTAATTGCCACAGTAATTTTTTTTTTTTTATACTGTTTAAAAATGAAAATTTATTGACAATGTAGTTACTTTTTAATAAAATTGTGTTTTCTTTATAATTGTGTACACATTTTGCTCTTTGGGGCACTTGACTTACCTGAAAGTAACACTGGACCAGTGCGTTCATGTCTAACAACACCCGCTTTCATCTCTTTTATTCTCATATTCAATGCCATTTTTTTCAAAGATAAATTGTTCAGCAGCCCTTGCGCATAGCTGCAACCTTGAAACTTTTTCAACACATCGTATTCAAATCTTGTTACTTGATCATTTAGATCAGTAAGATGATTTAATGGTTCTATCGATTTCTTATTTCCAATTATGGAATAGATCTTTTCCATAAGGCGCCTACTTTCCCTTTCCGTCTCTGAAAACTCGTGCCTCAGACGAGTGTCCCTCCGGTCACTTTTAGCGTCATTAAAATCTTTAGAGGAATATCTTTTGTCACGTTGAACAAACCTCAGAAGGACTTCCCGTTGTCGTGACAAAACTTGATTGTCTTTCGTTTTGTTATCAAACAACGCTAGTCTGTAGTCACATTCTTAGAAAAGACTCTTAATGTCCCCAGTTTGTTCCTTGCACCACTGGTCAAATGGGATGTCATCGATTGCCATGTCCTTTTCAAACTGGTCACCTTGTGACATAACTATCATGCCATAACGTCTGAAGATGTCATAGTGAAACCTCGTCCAGTTTCAAAAAGTCCCTTAAAACTCATCTGTTTAGGTCCGCCTATGACCTGTGATGCACCCTCGTTGCCCTACCTAATTTTCTGTTTCGGTTTAATCCTGAAGTGTCAAAGTGTCCTCTTTTTATAGCCATTTTCATTGTTTCTATAGAATAGTAGTTACTATCCTAGTGTCTCATTTGTATTTACTTAGTATCCTCTTTTTATAGCCATTTTCATTGTTTCTATAGAATAGTAGTTACTATCCTAGTGTCTCATTTGTATTTACTTAGTTTACATGTTTTAATAATTGTAAAGCGCTTAGAGCTTTATGATAAGCGCTGTATAAAAATGCCTAAATAAATAAATAAATAAATAAGATGTCCCTACCAAACAATGACTTGATCAGATCTACAGATTCTTTCTCCTTTTGGATGAACCTTGTACCGTAAGCCATAACATAGATGAGAGCATTGAAACCAGACACACAGAGTTGGACGGCAGTCTCAGCTTTTTGTATTGTTTCTTGTAGACCTCCAGTCATATCAGATCCAGTGTCTCCAATGCCTGTTCCATCCACCACTGTGACCTTTGAGCCGTCAATATCAACGGCATATTTCTGCAGTAGACTTGAATCTTCTCCTTTTTTAGCAAATAATGGTTCCCCTATGATAGAATTGGCAGTTGAACTTTTACCACAACCGGTTCTTCCAACCAACAATAAGACTCTATCCTTGACATAGCGAGTTTCTTCTGGCAAGGTTTGTGGTGATAGAGATTGATATGCACCGTCAATGGGAGCAGATTTATTATCTGACGGTAGAATGTTATTGGAGAGTTGCCGTGAAGGTTCAGGCAGACTTCGATATGGTTGGCTGTTGGTCTCCTGCTCTCTATGACTTTTGCTAACCTCTTCGACTCGTGTATATTCACTCCGACCACCTTCTAGTATTTTTAGCTGAGATCTGACGTTTAGAAGTCTTGTCTGTAAAGGTGTCCAAAGTGAATTGTAATACTCTGACCCTTCAAATGTTTTTTGAATTGATTCCATTTGTTTGTGTAAATCTGACAGAATATTTGTTAGCATCTTGTGACGTTGCTTTGTTTCTTTAGTCGACGTAACACGAATTAATTGTTGGTCAATGTCTTGAAGGAAATATTTGTTTTGTTGTTCTGCTTCTAAAAAGGAATGACCTATTAATAGTTTCTGGCGATCCTTGCTGGCCTGGTTAAAGTCTTGTAATGAGTAATTAATAGCATGAGGAACAATGTTAAATAACTTTTATCGTTGCCCAATAAGTGTCTCAGTGTTGGACGATCTGTTATTGAAGCTCACAATTCTGTTGTCACATTCTTGGAATAAATCTTTGATAGCTCCTGTTTGTTCCTTGCACCCCTGGTCAAATGTCTTTGGGTCATCCTCTGTGTCCATCTCAAACTGGTCACCACGTGTCATGACGATGATACCAAAACGTCTGAAGATGTCCTTACCCAACAATGACTCTCCCAACTAAGAGATAAAACAATGTCAGCTGCCATCCTTTGTATTCTATGGAAAACAAAGTGAGGAAAATTATCCATATAATTTGTTTTTAGAACTTTGTGGTGTAGATTGTGATGCTTATGTATATTTTAATAATTTCTCACTTTTTCATAATATGATTTGATCCTCACAACAAATGTTTATAGTTTCAACTATATTTGTTATTTATTTATTTATTTTCTTTGTATGTAAAATAGTGATTGAAACATTTGACACAATGGCCTCACATTTTTAAAAGTATAGGATTGAAAAGGATTTAATGAGAATCAAGATGTTTTGAGCAATCGATGACAAGAGATATTTTGCTCACACGATCACTTAAGATTTTTTTTTGACCAACAAATGATTTGTGATTTTAGGACCACGTCATAAAACGAGATTGCATTTTAGTACATCCATTTTAGACATCAAAAAAATCCGTATAAACTTTTCCCTTTATTTCATGCGACAATATTTTCTGACTGTGATTAATTAAGGAAACTTCAAATTTCCTCATTTTAAAATTTATGCGCCGACCCTGTAATGATATAATATAGTGGTTCTCAGCCATCATAGTGCGGCAACCCTTTAATACAGTTCCTCGTGTCGTGGCGACCCCCAAGCCACACAATTATTTTCGTTGCTACTTCATAGCTGTAAGGATATGTGTTTCCAGATGGTCTTAGACGACTCCTGGAAAAGGAAAAAAATATGTGTTTTCCCATGGTCTTAGACGACCCCTTTGTAAGGGTCATTCGACTCCCAAATGGGGTCGGGTCCCACAGATTTAGAACCGCTGTTCTAGCTCAACCAAATATTTATTCGGCTATCTCAAATGTGTAAATGGAATCTCGCTAATTACAAAGTCTAAAAACGATAATGTTGCGAGAAATAGTTCCCTTTCAAATTTCCTGGCAGTTACTGTCCATCAGCACACCCGGTTGCACAGATCATTTGAGTTAATGTGAATGTATGTTTTGTCAAGCTATTTTAGTAAATGCATTGGCAGGGTATGTCTATGTCTACGTACATAATCTTTTGAACATAATCCCTTTCTCATAATTATTTATTCTGTATATAGATTATTTAGGAACTATCCGTGACACTGTTGAAGTTGTATGCAGTGGTGTAGCTAGGCTTTGTGGCACCCAGGGCGGGACAAGAATTTTGGCAGCCCCTTACAAGAAAAAGAGTCTGCATATGTCCGAAAATCCCCCCCCCCTTTTTAAATTGAAGAAAAAATAGCCGCCCGGGGCGAGATGCCCCCCTGAGTACTCCTTACTCCTCCAGTGGTCCACCATGTCGTTAACTTTACACTTATGAAAAAATTGAAAGCAGCGCCAACGTTGCTCTACGCCTGTAAAGGTATACAAATGTAAGATATACACGTGTAAGTTACACAAGTGCTAGATATGTAAGTGCTAAGTATAAAAGTTTTAGGTATACATTTCTTAAGTATTCAACTGTTTGGTATAAGGGATTCAACTGTTTGGTATTCAAATATTAGGCATACAACTGTGAGGTATACAACTGTGAGGTATACAACTGTTAGGCATACAACTGTGAGGTATACAACTGTTAGACATACAACTGTGAGGTATACAAATGTAAGGTATACAACTGTAAGGTATACAACGGTTAGTTATTCAACTGTTAGATACCGGTAAACAACTGTTCGGATACAACTGTTCGGGATACAACTGTTAGGTATACAAATGTTAGGTACCGGTATACAACTGTTAGGTATACAAATGTTAGATATACAAATGTTAGGTATACAAATGTTAGATATACAACTGTTAGGTATACAAATGTTAGATATACAACTGTTAGGTAAACAACTGTTAGGTATACAACAGTTAGGTATACAACTGTTTGGTATACAACTTTTAGGTATTCAACTGTTAGGTATACAATTTTAGAAAACTCAAGATACTGACGCTTGCTGTTACCCAAAGAACACACAAAGAAGAGCTCCCCGCGTATACAATATAATATTTTCCTAGTTCAGTTTTTCTCTCAAAAATGTATCTACCTGGAAATCGGGTTTCCTTAGAAAATGCAATGTACGCTCAATGCGTGTCGCTAGGAGCTATTTCAAAACATCAGTTTTGTTGTGTTATTTTTACATGTTGTATCAGGTTACACACACTATCAAACTACTTCACGGATTCTACAAATCCCAACTCCACTGGAAACTGTACGGTATGACCTAGGTCAGGGCGTCTCAAATCCTTTCCCCTATCCTTAATTATTATTTTTTTTTAAACCTTGAAATTATTCATGGAACAATCGAGTGAAAGTTGTATATATAAATTAATTGGTTTGTATCGGAGGCTTTGACGCGAGGGTGATGCCTTTCTATGCTGAGTCAGGCAGTTTTACTTTTTTTGTTTTTTTTTTGGTTTCAATGTCCTCCATCATCAACCGTAGACGTGAGACGTTGCCTCTAAGGATTGCTATCCTTTGGTTCACACATCAAAATTTGGCTTTAAATTTCTTTTTGAACGCATTATTTTCTTTTACTTTATAGTATAATGCGATCAAATAGAAATTTAAAGCCAAATTTTAACGTCTGAAGTGAAAAAAAAAAATTTGACCAAATTTCCGTTCTATCAAATTTCCGTCGATCATTTTCCCGTCGACGAAATTTCTTTCGATCAAATTTCTGGTAACCCCTGCATACACATTGTCTTTAAAAATAGCCAATGCTTCAAGTGTTAGATAAGAGATAGCACAAAATTAGAAGCAATACGCTGAAACATTTAAAATACGTCGAACAGCTCTCCAACCAAACCATTTGTGGCTGTCTGTGAAAAGACCTTTAAACACCAAAACAAAAAGACCTCAATATCACTTGTAGACCTCTTAAGGTCGTATCTACAGACTAGGTGCCCACGTTTAAATTCTCATCCAGATGGCTGAACAATCACTCATGCAGTTCGTCAAAACAGCGGGAATTGGGGAGGGGGGGTTACACAGAGATGGTTTTAAGGGAGATTAAGCCGCCCTCTTTGGGCCTTTCTTTTAGTGTTACATGTAGTCATATAATGTATATATCGTGTATGTCTGTGTGTATGTGTGTCATGGGTTGCCAGAGGTATCCAAAGGTTTCATTCCGACAAGGTAAAACGTCGCCTAAGCCTGATCCCATTGAAATGAAGAGACTTTTCCCCAGGAAATTCATTTAGTTTCACAGTTACAAAGTAAGACGTGACGATACGTGCAGCTGCTTGTGCGGAGATATTAAATATCGCTGCACTTCATGGCGCTTTCCTACTGGGGTTTTTCAAGAAATTTTAACATACAATTTCTCGGGAACCTGGATCAATGTGAGGTTCTCAGAATTACCAACAAAGTGTTTGTGGTGATAATGTCTTTGTTGACTGTAATGTGTTTTGTTTGAAACCATTTATTCATTAAAGTTTGTCTGCATTGAGATGTTGACATCCCGCTGATATTGTGAATCCGCACACGAAAAAATCATCTACTCACTTATAACGCTATACGGTCCACCCGTTCCTTCCATTTTTTTTGTTTCAAGCTATAAATGCAGTCAATATCAGTGAATGATAACGCATTACGAGTCATTCAACTGCCTGGTGGCAGCTGGTGAGAAAAATCCATTAAGCTTAAACATGTTATTGATTACTTTGTGTGTAATAAAATGAAGAAAATAAAGTATCACGCAATTACTAGTTCCAAAATATGTATGCTATTTGAAATTTATTTTTAAAAGCTATTTTAAAAAATAGGATACAAAAACCAAAAAAAAAAAGCTAACGTTTCTACGGTGAGTGGTGACACACATACACAGTTACATATAGGGCCTACCAATCATATGGCAAACAAATCGAGGGACTCTTGCCGTCGAGGAAGTAATAGTAGGGACTTGGCGGTGCGGTAGTTTAAAAATGCACAATCATGTGGTCCAAATAACGGTCATTTTTACATAGCTGGCTGCTTGGGACGGAGCATTGTCATAGCTAGGGTTAGTATCACCAGGGGTGGTCCAAGATTTCCCCCCCCCTCCCTTTTCCACGAAAAAACCCTGCAATGGTCGAAAAAGCCGTCTTTTTTATATAAAGGGGAAAAAGACACCCAAGGTGACCCCCCCCCTTCCACACAGATCCGTAAACCATTCCCCCCCCCCCCCCTTTTCCACGAAAAAACCCTGCAATGGTCGAAAAAGCCGTCTTTTTTATATAAAGGGGAAAAAGACACCCAAGGTGACCCCCCCCCTTCCACACAGATCCGTAAACCCCCTTCCAACGCCGCTGGGGGGGGGGGGAGCTATAGAATGAAGACCCATTGTTGCTTAGATAGACCGTGACTGTAGAGGTTGGATACCTGGTAAGACGGCCGTTCATGTATGAAATTTTGGGGCGGTGAGGTTTAAGGTCAGAGTTAACAGATTGTCACATCTTTGGATAGAAGGGATTGTATGCAAATTGTTAGGGTAACGAAGACAATACATAATCATGGGGAAAAGAGAATTCAACGTTCTGTTAATAAATTGAGACATGACTGAGCCACGTAGTGCTCAGAAAATCGCGGATCGCGAGCCGCATGCGGCTCTTTAGCGACCTGAGTGCGGCTCGGCCAGTCGGCCAGTATTGGTTTTGACTCTGAAAAAACATGGTGCTTGACAGGTTCTTGAAAAGAATTTTGTCTCTCAAAAATTTTTTAAATCTTTCTGCTGCTGATTTTTGGCTCTTTTGACTAATGATTTTACTGACCTAGGGTGTATAGAATGGAATATCAGGTGGTATACAACTTTTGGTTTGAAAAAGACATGTTGTTGAGATGTGTTGACGTAGGCGACGTGGACGCACAGTTAGTTGACTTAGAGACTGTCGGCAGTTAGTAACAGATGGACAGACATAGGATCAGTGACCTGTTAGTCAGTGATAGCCAGACCTGGGGGACAGTTGAAAATCAGCGGTGGTCAGAACTAGGGACAGTTGACAATCAGCCAGTTACAGTCAGACCTAGTGAAAGTCCATGAACAGTGGTAGTCAGCTCTAGTGACAGCCTAGAGTCAGTGGTAGAGTTAGGCCCTCTAACTGAATAACCTCGTATGTCGAGTAATCAACATACATTTCAGTACCATCTCTTTCACATCTGGAGTTGTTCTGGATCATGTACGTTTCGATGGGCTTTCGTCCGTCTCAACCCAAAGTCCATAGCACAGGGAGGTGCTGTGCTGTACTGACAACTTCTACGTCAAAATAGCTTCTTATGACAAGTCTGAATCGAAAACACCTTCATAACACCCGTTGTGAGACAACCCTCTAGTTTGTTTGTTGTTTTTTTTATTTTTTTTTTCAATGACGTAAAAATTATTTGAGCAAAGAAATTTTAAAAAAATTAATTTTCTAATTTTCCGAGGAAAACCTCGAGTTCGACTTTCTTATGTCAAATGGCCTTGACTGTCACGTGTCACTGGCTTAGAGGTGTTCCGTAAACATCTTTTATCGGCTTGTCATCCTGTGACGTATTTGCTTGGAACCCAACACTTCACACATTTTAAACACTCTTCCTGGCCAGTCAAGCGTTAAGTGGCAAGAAAGTTGGTTTAGGGTGGTGGTTTGGGGGGGGGGGGGAAAGGGGGCGGGGAGTTAAAAAATGGGGGGGGGGGGGGGGGGGGGGGTAAAGGATAAAGATATAAGGGGGGGGGGCTGGGGGCTGAGGACGTAGGCGAAATTTGAGACAGGCAGAAAACAGAGGAAGAATTATGACTTTATTGGGTAGCATGAACAAAGAAATCACCACTAATTATTGTAGGAAAATGCATGAGAAACTGATGACATGTATTTCATGACATGTATATCGTAACAGAGATACACCTGTTAGGAAACTACCTTCGGATTTCTGGAGAAAAAAAAATGATAACACAGCCGAAAACCGGTTTAACAAATGAATGGAAGACACATGTAGTTACAGTTTTTTCTTTGATTTTATTGATAATGAAATGTGTGTATTACAATATCGGTAAGCGTATGGTTGAAAAGCAATGCAGCCATTTCAAGTGCCCATTTTTTATTGATTCATCTCTTGAAATGTTATCAACTAAATAAGAAAGATATTCATAATGTTATATACAGGCTGGCAATTGTCTCGTTCAGTGATCCCCAACGTTTCGCAATAAATAATATGTACTCAGAATACCTCCTTGAGAATATTGAAAACCTGATGCCTGTTAGTTAAAAATATATATGCATTATATTTATTTTTTTAAAGAGAAAACATATTTTTTTTAATGTATTTCTTTTATTGGTTAGAAGAATATTTTAAAATACATAATGGCATTCTTATAGCAGCCATTATATCATAAATAAAAATTAATTTGACGTTCAACAATTCAATCAATAAGTAGTCGACACCTTTTGCGCATTAAGGCAATTGGTAGATGCTGAAAATATAGTAGGTAGAAAAAAAAAATAAGAACACAATGTTAACCCTTTGAGACCCACTTCAAATTTTTAACATTTAAAAACTCCAATAGTGTCCTAAAGGTGCTTTGAATTTTTTATTTTTTTTTAAATTCCATGTTTACTTTTCTGAAGGAATTATAAAATTGAACTAGTATAATGAAATTCTCAAGTAGAATTGGTTTATATGCTGAAATACCACGCTTTTTAAGACAACTGTAATAATATGTAATAATAATAAAAATACATTTGCAACAAATGTCTTCCAACAGTTGCAACAAAAGGTCTCCAAACACTGGCAACAAAAAATCCTAAAACACTGGCAACCAAACGTCTTCGAACACTGGCAAAATAAGGTCTTCAAACACTGGCAAAATAAGGTCTTTAAACACTGGCAAAATAAGGTCTTCAAACACTGGCAAGATAAGGTCTTCAAACACTGGCAAAATAAGGTCTTTAAACACTGGCAAAATAAGGTCTTCAAACACTGGCAAGATAAGGTCTTCAAACACTGGCAAGATTAGGTCTTCAAGCACTGGCAAAGAATGAACTCTTTAACATTTGCAACAATATGATCGATTACGATCAGAAGCATTTTTGGCATGTGTTTTGGGAGGCTTCGGTTGTGGCAGTGGTCTTGGTTGCTGCGTGATGACTGGCAGATAGCTTGGCGGATGGCTTGTTGTATGGCTTGGCGGATGGATTGGTAAATGGCTTGGCAGATGGCGTTCCCTACTTGAGGGGGGCCCCCAAAGGTTGGAAGAGCTCTGTTTTAATAATAAATTATGGCGATCCCCGCTGGCCAGTTTGAAGTCTTCAGTTGAGTATTTCTTAGTATCAGGAACAAGATTCAGTAGATCTTGTCGTTGTCTATAAAGTGTGTCCCTGTTAGGTGATCTGTTGTTAAAGAGCACTTTTTTATGCTGACATTCTTTGAAAAGACTTCTAATGTCTCCGGTTTGTTCCTTGCACCACTGGTCAAATGTCTTGGGGTCATCCTCTGTGTCCATCTCAAACTGGTCCCCACGTGTCATGACGATGATACCAAAACGTCTGAAGATGTCCCTACCAAACAATGACTTGATCAGATCCACAGCGTCTTTCTCTTGTTTGGTGAACCTTGTACCGTAAGTCATAACAAAGATGAGAGCATTGAAACCAGACTCACAGAGTTGGACGGCAGTCTCAGCTTTTCGTATTGTGTCTTGTAAATCTCCATTCATATCAGATCCAGTGTCGCCAATTCCTGTGCCATCTACCACAGTGATCTTTGACCCTTCAAATTCAAAGGTCTTCTTCTTTACACTTCTGTCATCATTTCTTGTGGCAAAGAATCTTTCCCCGATGAGAGAATTGACGGTTGAACTTTTACCATTTCCTGTACGCCCAACAAACAACAAAACCGTATCCTTGACAACAGAATGTATTTGTTGAACGGATGGCTCGGGTCGGATTCCATTTAATTTTCGCATCTTTGAATTAACATTACCGACTCTGGTCTGTAAAGGGGTCAACAGTAACAGGATATATTCAGTTCCTCTAAAATATGCTTCTATACTTTTTATTCGTTCCTCTAATTCTGTAAGTAAGTCTGATAACATCGCATAGCTTCTCTTGACGTCTTTTTGTGATTCAGTTTGAGCTAACATTTGGTCAATATGGTGAATAAACGTTTGGTTTTTTTTGTCAGTTTCTTTAAAGTCATGAGCTATTAAAAGTTTTTTTCGGTCATTGCTGGCCAGTTTGAAATCGTCTTTTGAATATTTAATAGTTTCATCAACAAGGTCAAGTAGATCTCGTCGTTGTCTTTTTATTGTATCCTTGTTATTTGATCTGTTGTTGAAGATCACCTTTCTGTAGTCACATTCTACGAATAAATCTTTGATAGATCCGGTTTGTTCCTCGCACCACTGGTCAAATGACTGGTGGTCATCCTCTGTGTCCATCTCAAACTGGTCACCACGTGTCATGACGATGATACCAAAACGTCTGAAGATGTCCCTACCAAACAATGACTTGATCAGATCCACAGCGTCTTTCTCCTGTTTGGTGAACCTTGTACCGTAAGTCATAACAAAGATGATAGCATTGAAACCAGACTCACAGAGTTGGACGGCATGCTCAGCTTTTTGTATTGTGTCTTGTAGATTGCCATTCATATCAGATCCAGTGTCACCAATACCCGTACCATCTACCACTGTGACCTTTGACCCTTCAATTTTCATATTACTTTTATTGATACTAAAGTCATCTTTTTTTGTACCAAAAAGTTGTTCTCCAACGATGGAATTTGCTGTAGAACTTTTACCATTTCCAGTGCGTCCAACCAATAAAATAACTTTATCTTGTCTACGGAGAGAAATAACTCGTTGAGCCTCTGAACGTGTCTCTTGTGACGTGATGGCCATAACGTAGGCCTGGTTATTCGGTTGCAGAGCTACATCAATTGCTTCTTCCCGTGGTAACGTTGAGCTTGTGTTAGGTGTTGGGCCAATTTTTTGCAGCTTTTTGTTTATGTCATTTTCATTTTCAACTCCCGAGCTATATCCTTTAGATTGTCCTGTCAACTCAAGTTGTAGTATTTTTGCCTCAAGATTTAACTGAGTGTCATGCAATGGTGCAATAAGTTTTTGCAAATATATTGAATCCTTAAACTCTTGATTACTATCTTCTTTCTGCTTCTCAAGATGAAGGCAAAATTCTTGTAGAATCTTCTTTTGATTTTTTCTGCCGCCCTTATGATCAATATCCTTCAGAATTTTCTCAATTTTTCTAACAATATTTTGAATTTCTTTCTCCTTTTCTTGGAATTTGGTGTGAAGGATAAGGTCTTCGTGACCTTTGTTTTGCTTTTGAAAGTCTTGAAGAGTATATTTATTGAAAATAGAAATATGGGACAAAAGAAATTTACGTTGTTTAGAGAGTTTTGCACTGTCTATTTTCTTGTTATCAAACAGCACGCATTTATAATGACATTCGTCAAACAGATTTTTAAAATCTCCAGTCTGCGTTTTGATCCAATGGTCGAATGGGATGTCATCAATTTCCATGTCGATCTCAAACTGGTCACCACGTGTCATGACAATGACACCAAAACGTCTGAAGATGTCCCTACCAAACAATGACTTGATCAGATCCACAGCGTCTTTCTCCTTTTTGGTGAACCTTGTGCCGTAAGTCATAACAAAGATGAGAGCATTGAAACCAGACTCACAGAGTTGGACGGCAGTCTCAGCTTTTTGTATTGTGTTTTTTATATCTCCATCCATATCAGATCCAGTGTCACCAATACCTGTTCCATCTACCACTGTGACCTTTGAGTCTTCAATATCAACGGCATATTTCTGTAGTACACTTAATTCTGCTTTTTCACCGAATAATTTGTTCCCTATGATAGAGTTGGCAGTTGAACTTTTACCACTTCCAGTTCGTCCAACCAACAATAAAACTGTATCCTTGACAAGATGAATTACTGGTGGTAATGTTTGGGGTGAGTAAGAATAATATGGGCCATCAATGGATGTAGATTGAAGGCCATAATGTGTATTATCCTTGTCGACTCTTGTATTTTCACTCCAATCACCTTCTAATATCTGGAGCTGAGATCTAACTTTTAGAAGCCTTGTCTGTAAAGGTGTCCATAGTAAATTGTAATACTGTGATCCTTCAAAGGCTTTTTGAACTGTTTCCATTTGTTTGTGTAAATCTGCCTGAATATTTGTCAACATCCCATGGCGTCGCTTGGTTTCTTTCGTGGACATGATACGATTTATTTGTTGGTCAGTGTCTTCAAGAAAATATTTGTTTTGTTTCTCTGCTTCCAAAAAGGAATGACTTATTAATAGTTTCTGGCGATCATTGCTAGCCTCATTAAAGTTTTCTAATGAGTATTTATTTGTATTAGGAACAAGACTCAGTAAGTTTTGTCTTTGTCTAATAAGTGTATCAATATTGGACGATCTGTTATTGAACATGACAATCCTGTAGTCACATTCTTGGAAAAGAATTCTAATATCCCCAGTTTGTTCCTCGCACCACTGGTTAAATGTCCTGTGGTCATCTTCTGTGTCCATCTCAAACTGGTCACCACGTGTCATGACGATGATACCAAAACGTCTGAAGATGTCCCTACCAAACAATGACTTGATCAGATCTACGGCGTCTTTCTCCTGTTTGGTGTACCTTGTACCGTAAGCCATAACAAAGATGAGAGCATTGAAACCAGACTCACAGAGTTGGACGGCAGTCTCAGCTTTTTGTATTGTGTCTTGTATAGCTCCATTCATATCAGATCCAGAGTCGCCAATACCTGTGCCATCTACCACGGTGACCTTTGAACCTTCAATATTAACGGTATTGTTTTGTAAACTTAACCCGTCTCCGTTTTTGCCAAATAATTGTTTCGCTATAATAGAATTGGCAGTTGAACTTTTACCACTTCCCGATCGTCCAACCAGCAATAAAATTGTATGCTTCACAGGAACACTTGCTGATTGTAACATTTGGGGAGATTGAGGATAATATGCATTGTCAATGGTAGTAGATGTATTACCTGATGGTGGAATTGTTTTGGAGATTTCCCGTAACGGCACAGGAAGTCTTCGAAATGGTTGGCTGTTGGTCTTATCACCTCTATGCCTTTTAATAACATTTTCGGATCCTGTATTTTCACTCCGACCACCGTCTATTATCCGCAGCTGAGTCATGACGTTGAGAAGCCTTGCCTGTAAAGGTGTCCATAGTAAATTGTAATACTGTGATCCTTCAAAGGCTTTTTGAACTGTTTCCATTTGTTTGTGTAAATCTGCCTGAATATTTGTCAACATCCCATGGCGTCGCTTGGTTTCTTTCGTGGACATGATACGATTTATTTGTTGGTCAGTGTCTTCAAGAAAATATTTGTTTTGTTTCTCTGCTTCCAAAAAGGAATGACTTATTAATAGTTTCTGGCGATCATTGCTAGCCTCATTAAAGTCTTCTAATGAGTATTTATTTGTATTAGGAACAAGACTCAGTAACTTTTGTCTTTGTCTAATTAGTGTCTCAGTGTTGGACGATCTGTTATTAAAGATCACAATTCTGTAGTCACATTCTTTGAAAAGAATTTTTATATCGCCAGTTTGTTCCTTGCACCACTGGTCAAATGTCTTAGGGTCATCCTCTGTGTCCATCTCAAACTGGTCACCACGTGTCATGACGATGATACCAAAACGTCTGAAGATGTCCCTACCAAACAATGACTTGATCAGATCCACAGAGTCTTTCTCCTGTTTGGTGAACCTTGTACCGTAAGTCATAACAAAGATGAGAGCATTGAAACCAGACTCACAGAGTTGGACGGCAGTCTCAGCTTTTTGTACTATGTCTTGTAGATATCCATTCATGTCAGATCCAGTGTCTCCAATATCAGTTCCATCTACCACTGTGACCTTTGAACCTTCAATCACCACAGTCTTTTCCTTTACACTAGCGTCATCTTTTTTTGTGGTAAAGAATTTTTCCCCAATAAGAGAGTTTGCGGTTGAACTTTTGCCATTTCGCGTTCGTCCCACGAACAATAAAGTTTTAGCGCCCGGCATTGTTCTTAGGCTGTAACTAGAAATATAACATAATAATCAGTAGCAATATAACATAGTGTCCAATTGAAATACAACATAATCTTCCATAGAAATATACCCAAAAAATCCATTGAAATATAACAATATTCAAGAGAAATGTTATTATACATTCCATCCAAAAATAATAATATTTCTATGGAATGTTATGTAACATATATACGGCATATATTATGTATATAGTAATATTAGATAACATTCCAAAGAAACATAAATGTATAGGGTTTCTTTAAAAAAATAGTTAATGGAAAGGAAAAAAAAATATTTTAATTATAACCTGGAAACATAACGTGATGAGTCTCTTCTTTTGTTATTTGATAATTGTTCCTTAAAGTCGTTATGAGATCAAAATATGTCTCACATACTAGATTAAGTCACGAATACTTTAAACGAACGTAATTTGCTAAACATGCGTCAAAAACAGTGGTTCTCAACGTCCCCTATGCCGCCATCCATTAATACAGTTCCTCATGTTGTGGTGACCCCAAGCTTAAAATTATTTTCATTGCTATGTCATGAAAATTTGCTTTCCGGTGGTAATTAGGCAACCCCTGTGTAAGGTTCGCTTGCCCATCACAGGCGTCATGACACATAGGTTGAGAACCACTGGTCTAAAAAAAGATGGGAAAAAATTGACATGGGCAGTTATTAATTTTTTTTTTTTTTTTTTTCAGTTCGCAGTTTTTACTGTCATTTGGTTTAACTGTGCATCTTTTGATTCTTTGCTAAAAATCATTTGTAATCTAATTCAGGGGTCCTCAAAATACGTCCCACATGCCACAACGGCCAGCCAGCATCCCTTAATCCCACCGCCTGGTTGCTTTACGGGTACACGGGTGGCAGTGGCTAATATGCAATATGGACAGAGAGGACTGACCCTCTATTTATCGCAAATACAAGAGTCTAATTCCCAATGAAAAACACTACTAATTTAATCTTAATCACGTTGATTCCCCTTTTAACTACTGATTCTCAAATGTCGGTTCGCGGCCCCAGTAAGTGGCTGCGGAAGTACATAAGTGGATGCTAAAAGTAGAAATGAAATGGCATTAATGTAAAGAAATGTATAGGTTTGTGTGGTAATATGTGGTATTGTGAGGGGATGTGTGGTGCTAAGATAGGACAAGAGGTACTTTTGGGGCATGTGAGGTACTTTGAGGGGATATGGGATACTGTAAGGGCATTTGATGTACTGTGAGGGCAAGTGGGTACTGTGAGGGGATGTGGGTGTTGTGAGGGGATGTGGGGTACTGTGAGGGGAAGTGGGTACTGTGAGGGGAAGCTGGTACTGTGAGTGGATGTGGGGTACTGTGAGGGGATGTGGGGGTACTATTATTGGAAGTGATGTACTGTGAGTTGATTTGGGGTATTGTGAGGTTATGTGGGGTACTGTTATTGGATGCGAGGTACTGTGAGGGGATGTGGGGTACTGTTATTGGATGTGATGCACTGTGAGGGGATGTGGGGTACTGTTATGGGATGCGAGGTACTGTGAGGGGATGTGGGGTACTGTGAGTGGATGTGAGGTACAGGGGATGTGGGGTATTGTTATTGGATGGGAGGTACTGTGAGGGGGTGTGGGGTACTGTTAGTGGATGTGAGGTACTGTGAGGGGATGTGGGGTACTGTGAGGGGATGTGGGGTACTGTTACTGGAAGTTATGTACTGTGTGGGGATGTGTGTACTGTGAAGGGATGTGGGGTACTGTGAGAAGATGTGGGGTACTGTGAAGGTATGTGGGGTACTGTGAGGGGATGTGATGGGTCGTAAGGGAATGTGATGTACTGTAATGGGATGTGGAGTACTGTGAGGCAATGTGGTGTACTGTAAGGGAATGTGATGTACTGTAAGGGAAATGGATATACTGTAAGGGATTGGGGTGTACTGTAAGGGAATGTTATGCACTATAAGGAATCTTATGTGCTGTAAGGGGGTGTGGTGTACTGTGAAGCGATGTGGTGTACTTTAAGGGAATGTGATGTACTGTAAGAGAATGTGATATACTGTAAGGGAATGTGATGTACTGTAAGGAAATGTGGTGTACTGTGAAGCGATGTGATGTACTGTAAGTGAATGTGATGTTATCTAAGGGGATGTGGTGTACTGTAAGGGAATGTGATGTATTGTAAGAGAATGTGATGTACTGTAAGGGAATGTGATGTACTGCAAGGGGATGTGGTGTACTGTGAAGCGATGTGGTGTACTGTAAGGGGATGTGATGTACTGTAAGTGAATGTGATATAATCTAAGGAGATGTGGTGTACTGTAAGGGAATGGATGTACTGTAAGGGAATGTGATTTACTGTAAGGGGATCTGTTGTACTGTGAGGCTATGTGATGTACTGTAAGGGAATGTAGTGTACTGTAAGGGAATGTGATGTACTGCAAATGGATGTGGAGTACTGTCGGGCAATGTGGTGTATTGTAAGGGAATGTGATGTACGGTAAGGGAATGTGATATACTGTAAGGGGATGTGGTGTACTGTAAGGGAATGTTCTGTAATGTAAGGGAATGGGATATACTGTAAGGGATTGTGGTGTACTATAATGGAATGTGTTGTACTATTAAGGAATTGGTGTACTGTAAGGGAATGTGGTGTACTGTGCGGGGATGTGATGTACTGTAAGGGGATGTGAGGTACTGTTAGGGGATGTGAGGTACTGTGAGGGGTTGTGGGGTTCTGTTAGGGGATGTGGGTACTGTGAGTGGATATTAGGTACTGTGAGGGCATGTAGGGTACTGTGAGGGGATATAGGGTACTGTTAGGAGATGTGAGGTACTGTGAGGGGATGTGGAGTACTGTAAGTGGATGTGAGGTACTGTGAGAAGATGTGAGAGGATTTGGTATACTGTGAGTTGATGTGGGGTACTGTGAAGGGATGTGGGTTGCTGTTAGGTGGTGTGTGGTACTGTGAGGGAATGTGAGGTACTGTGAGGGGATGTGAGAGGATTTGGGGTTCTGTAATAGGAAGGAGAGTCTGATTAGACAGTCTTCCTCAGTCGAAATACGACGTCTTGCTAGGAAGAATTTCTGGTCATATCAGACAAGTTATGGGTACATTGTAGCATTCATTCATTAGGAAGATTTCGGTTGTCGAGATATGATTTTGTTTTTAAGGACAAACTTTAAACGTTTTATTGAATATAAGGATTATTTTATATCTTGTAGTCACAGTGTCTTAAATAATAACTAATGACTTAGAAATGAAAGAGTTTTCGGACAGCGTACCAATTATGTATTTTGGGCTGTATGATAGTCAGGAATCAGTCAGTTTTTATTAGAAAACTTGAAAACAGTGCTAACTTCTTTTTGTCTTAACATTTAAAAAAATATATCATATTACCCCACCCCAGGGCCATAACTTAAATGTGTTTGTAAATAAGACCAAAATGTATTTTTTTTAAATTCTAGATTTATGTTATTGACAATTTCGGGGGTGGGGGGAGGAATAAAAGTTTCATGATTTGAAACCGAATATTTATTTAATTTTTAACAAAATTATATGATTTAAAATGTTGTGGTCAAATATTTCTGAAGCATCAACTCAATCACCGGGACTCTGTTATTTTTGTATAAATATTGTGGAGAGTTCGGACCACGACGGCGCCTGACCAGGGATTACGGCCGTCTGACCACGCAGACACGACCGAAGGATCAAGCGCTGGGGCGCCTGACCAGGGATTACGGCCGTCTGACCACCCAGACACGACCGAAGGATCAAGCGCTGGGGGCGGTACCGGCCATCCATCTGACCAGGGCATTTCCCTGGGGTCTGTTTGTAACTTGGCGCCAATTGAGAAAAAGGGGCGGGGTATAATCTGGACTGGGAGAGGAACTATGGGACAGGGAGGTATACATAGGGATCTCTGGACGGGACGAAAAAGAGAAGGGGCCGGACAGAGAAGCAGATAGCAGGGAGAACTCGGACGGTATGAGAGAAGAGGGCAGTCAGAGTTGCGAGATGAGAGAAAGTATAAGCGAAGTATCAGCCTAATAAAGAACAAGACTATAATCATCAATTGTTATCGCCTGAGTTGTTTCCTTATTGAGTACCAGATCTAGATGAAGTTTATCAGAGAGTAAGCAAGGTTTCCTTACAATATTTAATCCTCGACGATGTAATTATTCTCGAAAGGGAATTTCAAACAAATTTTGAGAAAAGTCATTAGAAAAGCGTGCATTTTGAAACAAAAATGGGTTGGAAAAAACAACATTGGACTTATGTTTGCAGTTTCTTAGCCCTCCTTTTTTATATGTGTACAACAGTAGGCTCCAATAAGGCAACATAAGGCTCCCATAAGGCAACATAAAGCTCTCATAAGGCACAATAAGGCTCACATAAGGCAACATAAGGTCTCCATTAGGCAAAATAAGGTTCCCATAAAGCAACATAAGGTTTCCATAAGGCAACATAAGGCTCCCATGGCAACATAAGGCTCCCGTAACATTGTAGCTTGTTAGTTTTCCTATTTTCCCTCTCCCTTCCCTACTAAAATAATGTATAAGCAACGTGAATAGGAATTCATTCATATATTTTGAAACTATAGTCCGATATGAGGGATAACGAGCTGCGCCCCCCCCCTACCTCCTCATTGATTACCAAGTTTGAGGAGCCCTGAGCTGATCTATCACATCCTAAGTACCCAGCCGGCTAAGTCGTTACTTGAAACGCGGTGTAACCATGTTACAACCTTATAATATCGATTAGTTTTATAGTTTGTAATCACTATCGTAACATCTGTCGTGGTGTCGTTACAAATCAAAACTTAAAGACTATACAATCATCGCATGCTACAGTCACACAAACTCTACTTACGTAGTCACATCACGTCGGTACCGAGCACACCACTTGCACTGGTGGAAATAAGAAGGAAAAAAAAAATGTTTTGAATGTCAGTTACGCCTGCTGGCAAACTGTGACACGACGAGGCCCGCAAGTCCCCACCTTGACAGACAACCTAGGCTCGTCGCAGCAACTTTCCAGGTTGAGCTCAAACGTACCACGCTTTTCCTGGAAAACAGCTGTCAGATTTTCCTGGGGAAATTCCCGATCCGTAACCATGCACAGAATTTTTTAATTTTTTTTTTTTTTACTCTGACACAGTTTATAAAAGATTTTATTCAGCTTTCTGTATTGAGGTGCTTTACGGGTTGTTTTTTTTTATTTTCAAAATGTATTTTTAAATGAACAGATTAGCCTTACAACACAGGAGAAATTGTTATTTAAACTTGAAAAATCTCTTATATTTTTGAATTGATGCATTAGTGTATGATGTGGTATAAAATTTTGCGTTTGATGTGGTGAATGATGTTGTGTATGATGTGGTGTTTGGTCTGGTATATTTTGTTGTGTTTGATGTGGTGGATGGTGTTTTCCATGATGTTGTATATGATGTGGTATATGATGTTGTGTGATGTGGTGCATGATGTGATGCATGATGTGGTGTATGATGTTGTGTATGATGTGAAGTTAGATGTTAAAATATGAGATGGTGTATTATAATAAAATATATAACCTACAAGTCTTGTTGATGTATGTGACAGACTAATGGAGCATAAAACATACCAGCCCTTAGATGTTGTATGTGATTCACATAAATGACTTATAACCTTCCCGTTCCATAGATGGTGTATGTCATACATAAATGTAACATATAACCTACCCGTCCTATAGACGTTTTATGTGATACAAAAATGTAACATAAAACCTACCCGTCCGATAGATGTTGTATGTAATACAAAAATGTAGCATATAACCTAACCGTCATGTAGATATTGTATGTGATACAAAAATGTAGCATATAACCTACCTGTCCTTTAGATGTTGTATGTGATACAAAAATGTATTATTTAACCTACCCGTCATGTAGTTGTTGTATGTGATACAAAAGTAGCATATAACCTACCCGTCATGTAGTTGTTGTATGTGATACAAAAGTAGCATATAACCTACCCGTCATGTAGTTGTTGTATGTGATACAAAAGTAGCATATAACCTACCCGTCATGTAGTTGTTGTATGCGATACAAAAATGTAGCCTATAGCCTACCCGTCCTATAGATGTTGTATGTAATAAAAAAATGTAGCATATAACCTACCCGTCCTGTGGATGTTGTATGTAATACACAAATGTAACATATAGCTTTCGTATCCTGTAAATAATGTATGTGATACACAATAGTATTCAACTCTACACAAAAACACACCTTTCTGACTAGGCCAGGTTCTCTTTCCACCGTCTCAGGGTCACTAACTACACAATTATACAGGAAAAACAAACACATCCAGTAGGGGGCTCTGTCTCTTGTCTGCCGGGATAAAACCACAACTTAAGATAATCATGTGATACGGTTTCCAGCTATGTAGGTTTCCTCTCTTTGTTTTGCGAGTGGCCAGTGGTTAGTGGAAAGCAGTTGGTATGATAAGGCAAGCTGCTTCCCTTACTAAATAAATATTTTGTTTATTGACTGCGTTGCATTAAGCAACCAATGTGTAAGAGCCTATTAACTATCTGTGAAATTATGTATGTCATTATGTTTGTGGTCAAATTTGGGGTTATATTTGTGGTCGAATTCGTGGTTATGTTCGTGGTCATGTTTCTGGTCATGTTTGTGGTTTTGCCGGTAGTCATGTTTATGGTTATGTCTGTGGTTATGTCTGTGGTTATGTCTGTGGTTATGTCTGTGGTTATGTCTGTGGTTATGTCTATGGTTACGTTTGTGGTTATGTCAGTGGTTATGCCTGTGGTTATGTCTGTGTTTATGTCTGTGGTTATGTCTATGGTTATGTTTGTGGTTATGTCTGTGGTTATGTCTGTTGATATGTCTATGGTTATGTCTGTGGTTATGTCTGTGGTTATGTCAGTGGTTATGTCTGTGGTTATGTCTGTGGTTATGTCGATGGTTATGTATGTGGTTATGTCTTTGGTTATGTCTATGGATATGTCTATGGTTATGTTTGCGGTTATGTCTGTGGTTATGTCTGGGGTTATGCTTGTGGTTATGTCTGTGGTTATGTCTGTGGTTATGTGTGTGGTTATGTTTGCGGTTATGTCTGTGTTTATGTTTGTGGTTATTTATGTGGTTATGTTTGCGGTTATGTCTGTGGTAATGTCTATAGTTATGTTTGTGGCTATGTCTGTGGTTATGTCCGTGGTTATGTCTGTGGCTAAGTCTGCGGTTATGTTTGTGGATATTTTTGTGGTTATGTTTGTGGTTATGTTTGTGGTTATGTTTGTGGTTATGTTTGTGGTTATGTTTTTGATTGTGTATGTGGTTATGTTTGTGTTTATGTTTGTGTTTGTGTATTTGGTTATGTTTGTCGTTATGTTTGGTTATGTTTGTGGTTATGTTTGTGATTGTGTATGTGGTTATGTTTGTGGTTATGTCTGTGTTTATGTCTGTGGTTGTTTAAGTGGTTATGTTTGTGGATGTGTCTGTGGTTATGATTATGGTTCTGTCTTTGGTTATGTTTGTGTTTATGTTTCTGGTTGTGTATGTGGTTATGTCTGTGGTTATTTCCCTGGTTATGTTTGTGGTTATGTCTGTGGTTATGTCAGTGGCTATGTCTGTGGTTATGTCCGTGGTTATGTCTGAGGCTATGTCTGTGGTTATATCCGTGGTTATGTCTGTGGTTATGTCTGTGGTTATGTCTGTGGTTATGTCTGTAGTTATGTCTGAGGCTATGTCTGAGGTTATGTCTGTGGTTATGTCTGAGGCTATGTCTGTGGTTATGTCCGTGGTTATGTCTGTGGTTATGTCTGTAGTTATGTCTGAGGCTATGTCTGTGGTTATGTCTGTGGTTATGTCTGAGGCTATGTCTGTGGTTATGTCCGTGGTTATGTCTGTGGTTATGTCTGTGGTTATGTCTGTGGTTATGTCTGTGGTTATGTCTGTGGTTATGTCTGTGGTTATGTCTGTGGTTATGTCTGTGGTTATGTCTGTGGTTATGTCTGAGGCTATGTCTGTGGTTATGTCTGAGGCTATGTCTGTGGTTATGTCTGAGGCTATGTCTGTGGTTATGTCTGAGGCTATGTCTGTGGTTATGTCTGAGGCTATGTCCGTGGTTATGTCTGAGGCTATGTCCGTGGTTATGTCTGAGGCTATGTCTGTGGTTATGTCTGAGGCTATGTCCGTGGTTATGTCTGAGGCTATGTCTGTGGTTATGTCTGAGGCTATGTCTGTGGTTATGTCTGAGGCTATGTCTGTGGTTATGTCTGAGGCTATGTCCGTGGTTATGTCTGAGGCTATGTCTGTGGTTATGTCTGAGGCTATGTCCGTGGTTATGTCTGAGGCTATGTCCGTGGTTATGTCTGAGGCTATGTCTGTGGTTATGTCTGAGGCTATGTCCGTGGTTATGTCTGAGGCTATGTCTGTGGTTATGTCTGAGGCTATGTCCGTGGTTATGTCTGTGGTTATGTCTGTGGTTATGTCTGAGGCTATGTCTGTGGTTATGTCTGTGGTTATGTCTGAGGCTATGTCCGTGGTTATGTCTGTGGTTATGTCTGTGGTTATGTCTGAGGCTATGTCTGTGGTTATGTCTGTGGTTATGTCTGTGGTTATGTCTGTGGTTATGTCTGAGGCTATGTCTGTGGTTATGTCTGTGGTTATGTCTGTGGTTATGTCTGTGGTTATGTCTGTGGTTATGTCTGTGGTTATGTCTGTGGTTATGTCTGTGGTTATGTCTGTGGTTATGTCTGTGGTTATGTCTGTGGTTATGTCCGTGGTTATGTCTGTGGTTATGTCTGAGGCTATGTCTGAGGCTATGTCCGTGGTTATGTCCGTGGTTATGTCCGTGGTTATGTCCGTGGTTATGTCCGTGGTTATGTCCGTGGTTATGTCCGTGGTTATGTCTGTGGTTATGTCCGTGGTTATGTCTGTGGCTATGCCTGTGGTTATGTCTGTTGTAATGTCATTGGTTATGTTTGTGGTTATGTCTGTTGTTATGTCATTGGTTATGTTTGTGGTTATGTCTGTTGTTATTTCATTGGTTATGTCTGTGGCTATGCCTGTGGTTATGTCTGCTGTTATGTCATTGGTTATGTTTGTGGTTATGTCTGTTGTTATGTCCGTGGTTATGTCTGTGGCTATGTCTGTGGTTGTTTTTGTGGTTATGTTTGTGGTTATGTTGTGGTTATGTTTGTGGTTATGTTTGTGGTTATGTTTGTGGTTTTGTCCGTGGTTAATGTCTGTGGCTATGTATGTGGTTATGTTTGTGGTTATGTTTGTGGTTATGTTTGTGATTATGTTTGGTTGTTTGTTTTAAAATATGTCTTTGAAATGTTCAGTCTGCTATCCAGAAAGTTTTAATACATAAATAAACTAGACAGTTGAGACCAGCAGTTCTCTCTCTCTTTCTCTCACACACACACACACTCTCTCTCATTCTCTCTCTTTCTCATGCTGTCTTTCTCCCCATCTTAATATATATCTCTAAATCACTTTCTCTCACTCTATCTGCATATCTCCCACTTTCCCATTCTCTCTCATTCTCTCCCTCTCTCGACCCCTCTCACAGTCTCACTCTTTTTCTTTCTCTCTATCGATCTCTCTCTCTCTCTCTCTCTCTCTCTTTCCTTTCTCTTTCTTTCTCTTTCTCCCTCACGCTCTTTCTATAACCTCATCTATCTCCTATCACTTTCTCTCACCCCCCTCCGCTGTCTATCTCCCCTTATCCTATCTCTTTCTCACTCTCTCCCTGTCTCTATCCTTCTCACTGTCTCTTGCTCTCTTTCTCTTTCTATCTCTCTATGTCTCTCTTTCCATCTCTAAGTCTAAGTATCTTTATCTATCTCTCTCTTACTCTCATTCTCGCATTCTCTCTCTCTCTTATGGTGTATATGTATTGACAGACAGAAAGACAGACAGGCAGGCAGGAAGGCAGACAGACAAACAGACACACAGACACATTCCGTTGTATTGCTCTAGTCACCCTAAATATGTATAGGTTAACTATTTAAAAATCAACTTTGCTGCTTAAATTTAACATCTATTGCTCTAAGGCTAACTTGTGTGCTCTAAAGTTAACGTGTGCTGCTCTAAGGTTAACTTGTTTAGCTCTTGGGCTTACTTGTACTGCTCTGAGCTTAACTTGTTATGCGGTTAAATTATACAGCTATACAACCACTGAATATTAAATTTCTTTTCTGAGATGGCCTAAGTTTATAGTTTATACTTATCCAAGAAAACTTACACTATACAACGCTTCCTGAGCTTATTGCACCGTTATCTTCAGCAGCTCACTTCTGTTATCTGAAGGATGTCAAGGCATCTGTATATGAGTTACACACGAAACCATTGATAAGCTATCTACAACTCAAGTGTTACCTCTAGCTCAACTATTGTTAGTGTAACTTTAGCTGAACTATTATTGGTATTACCTTTCACTGAACTATTATTGGTGTTACCTTTAGCTGAACTATAAATAGTGTTACCTGTAGCACAACTATTGTTAGAGTTACCTCTAGTTTGTTTTAAGTCATTAGTAGGGTCAATGATTAAAATTATATGTTAGAAGGATTACCATTAGTATATTGGTAATACTACGAATACGTGTTAACTCTGTTTGAGGTGTGGCACTATTACCTCTAGGTATGCCATTTGCAGCATTACCTCCAAATGAGCTGTTGGGGGTAGTGATATTTTGATGTGCTATTGTTATTAGTATGGTACCTCTTACTGAGCCATAGGTGATATTACCTCGAACTAAGCTCATGTTGATATTACCTCAAATGAAATAATGGAACCATCACCTCTTACTGAGCTATTGGTGGTATTACCTATAGTTAAAGTAATGTTGATATTTCTTTAAACTGAACTAATGGAAGAATTACGTCTAACCGAGCTACTCATGGTATTACCTCTGATTGATTGGTAGTCTTAAGTTGCCGTTAATGGATATGAGGCGAAAGGCTAAGGTGGAAGCCTCTGACCGATGATTCTAAATACGCAACCCTGGGGTAGCTGCACGTAGACAACCGTTTCGTCCCAGCTACTTCACAATTTAGTTGCGGGGTGGAAACCCACTGTAGAGCCCCTCTTAAAGGGCGTCTGACGCTTCACCGGGAAAGGTGGGGGAAGATATTAGGACGTAAATTTACCACCCCGACTCTCCCTGGGAGAGTGGGCTGCGAACGCTTTAAACGCAACGTTTTCGGCCCACCAGACGTCCCTGGGTGGGGGGGAGCCTCCATCTGCAAATCTGATCGAGCGGTTGCGGGTGGGGGTGGTCCAGGTCCGGGTTTTTTTAGTAGCATCCCTCTCCTACACCCTTCACCCACACTGTGAGTTCACATGACGGGTTGTATTTCCTTGCTCGCGCAATCATCAGATAATAAGTATATCCCCCTATCGGGTAACGAGTGTAACAACTACAGACTATATCTTCACTCGAACTACTGTGAACTTGGGTAGCGACTGTCACAACTACTAACTATATCTTCACTCGAACTACTGGGAACTTGGGTAGCGACTGTCACAACTACTAACTATATCTTCACTCGAACTACTGGGAACTTGGGTAGCGACTGTCACAACTACTAACTATATCTTCACTCTAACTACTGGGAACATGGGTAGCGACTGTCACAACTACTAACTATATCTTCACTCTAACTACTGGGAACTTGGGTAGCGACTGTCACAACACTGACTATATCTTCACTCTAACTACTTGGAACTTGGGTAGCGACTGTCACAACACTGACTATATCTTCACTATCACTAATGGGAACTTGGGTAGCGACTGCCGCTTTGCAACGTTGACAAACACATATCTGAGATCGAGATGCTGTAGTGCTGAGATATTTGGCACATATTGTATTTTATTCTAAAATTAAAATAACTTATTAACATGACTTTCCTTAATCACTCATTGATTTTAATTATCAACATGTGTAATCAACATTTCATATTAAAAAAACTTATCAACATCTCATATCAATATAACATGTTTACAAAACTTATCAACATCTCTTATAAATATTACATGTTTACAAAACGTATCAATATGTCTTATCAATATTACATGTTTACAAAACTTATGAACATCTCTCATTAGTATTACATGTTTACAAAACTATCAAATATCTCTTATCAATAATTACATCTTTACAAAACTATCAAATATCTCTTATCAATATTGCATTTTACAAAACTATCAAAGAATCCCTTATCAATATTACATCTTTACAAAACTATCAAATATCTCTTATCAATATTGCATCTTTACAACACCATCAAAATATCGCTTATCAATATTACATGTTAACACTTCTTATCAAAATGACAAAGTTATCAATATGATAAGCTAAACACGAATCACAGTATTTTCATTACCGACTCAAAATAATTTTATTCAGCACATACGCCGATGTGTGTCAACGGTGCAGGAAGTTCAACCCGTTTGAATTGATGGATTCGTTCTTTTGAATTGATGGATTCGTTTCGTCTAACACATTATACCTGTCTTGTGAAAAACAACAGCAATACTTACGTATTATACACCATTCCCTAGAACCGCTTATTGCACTCTCGGAGTCAGCATTCCTCTTTGACTCCACGTCACCTAAATTGCGTGCTCGTGAAGGAACAGCGGTTTCTCCTATAACACCTCCGGATCCCCCTGGACTGACGGCGGATATCTCTGGATTAGCAGAGTGCCCCCCTGGATTAACATTGGATATTTCTGAATTAGAAATGTGCCTGCCTGGACTAACACTGACTTTCTCTAACGCACTCTTTATCTTCAAAATCTGACATCTGACTTGTGTCACTAAATCCCGTAGCAGTTCAGTTCCTTGGTCTTTGGTCTCTAGTTTCTCCTTTTCTGACAGCAGCTGACGATGCACCTGTTTCAGTGTCTCCAATTGCGACATCCACTCGGGATGAATTTCCTCCATTTTCCGAGCGCCCTCGTCCGATTCTTGTATCAGACGTTGGACATCACTTTCTATCCCTTTAAACTGACTTTGTAAAAGTAGTTTAACCTTACCGGCATCAGCACTGACAAATTCTGCGTGAGTGTACTTCCCTTTCTGGCTATTCATTATTTTTGTAATGTAGGTTGTTAGAATTTCCCGTTGTAAATTCTGTTTCTTTTCATCGCGGGACTTATTGTCAAACAGAACACACCTGTAGCCCACCTCTTCAAATAAAGTCTTTATATCACCTGTTTGTTCCTGGCACCAATCTTCAAACGTCATTCCATCATCTTCCGTATCCAGATAAAAGTTGTCACCGTAAGAGAAAACTAAGATCCCCCAATCTCTGAACACATTTTCTCCAAAGATCGACTTGACCATTTGTACGGCGTCTTTCTCTTGTTTGGTAAACCGTACCCCATATTTCAGGACAAATATCAGGGCATCAAACCCACACTTGAGTTCATCAACCGTCTCGTCCATTTTCAGATTTTGATCAGATGTCCCTTGGTTTTTATAATTATCATTACATAGCGTCGGTCCACCAGAAGAGTTGTGGTGTTTTCCATTTAAAGTCATTTCTTTCTCACTGTCACACAACATTAACCCATCCAAGGCTGATTGTATTACACATTTCACATCGCGATTTATTTCCCCTACCGTGTCTCCGATACCAGAGCAGTCGACTACAATATAATCATTGTTCGATCGTCTTTCATTGCCCAACCGTACCCCTTCTGATGGACTCCTCAGACTGAATACCTGACCACCAAGTATCGAGTTACCGATAGAACTCTTCCCATTGCTTGAACGTCCAACCAAAAGAAGGGTTCTCATTCTCCTCTGGTTAAAATAAAATAAGTAAGAACTATTTTTATTTATTTTATTTTATGAATTGTTGACGTGAGAAAAATTACAGTTTTTATTTAAATCAATTTCTTAAGTGTTTGAATAGCTTAAAAAGGGGTCAAAGCTTTATTGCAAATCACTTGGGCCTGGATAAATCAATTATTCGTATTTCGTAACAGCTTTCATACGTTCACAAAAGTTTTAAAAATGAATATATATATTACATTTTAACTATATATATATATTTATATATATATATATATATATATATATATTCGTATACACACATATTAACAGAAGTATTTATTTGTAATATAAAAAATTTGAACAAAATAAATTTCCCTACTGATTTGGTTTCAACTGATCTTCCCACTCAGTCCTTGAACGCTGAAGATCGCCTCTCTCGTGTCCAGGTTTGTTATCCTAATGTTAAGGACACTTTCACTTTACCCAAAGAACGTCAAAAAGCGACAGGTGGGTGGGGGCGGGGCATCAGCGCTTAGGTCAAGGTAAGCTGGTTATCTCGCAATACAGCACACAGGGAAAACCTGAAAACCAAACACAACAGCGGGCGATACGCCTGAAAGCCTGTGACAGCTTAAGAAACTATTTAAAAACAGGATCAGAGAACTAGTAGCAACAGAGAAAAGATGTATATCTTAAGCTACGACGTTCCATCAGCTGTGTTGCCCCGACCAATCTACCAGCTATGTTGTCCTCGACCTATCTACCAGCTATGTTGTCCTCGACCTATCTACCAGCTATGTTACCCCGACCAATCTACCAGCTATGTTGTCCTCGACCTATCTACCAGCTATGTTACCCCGACCAATCTACCAGCTATGTTGTCCTCGACCTATCTACCAGCTATGTTGCCCCGTATACTTCTATCAGCTATGTTGCCCCGACCCTTCTACCAACAATCCTGCTACTACATGAAGTTCCAATGCTTTGCTACTTAGATTTAGATGGTGACGACGAAAATATAACTTACAACACAAAAGAAGCCCCCTCATTTAACACTCAACGGGCCCTCATTTAACATTCAGCAGCCCCTCATTTAACAATCAGGGGCCTCTCATTTAACATCCAGCGGCCCCTTTTTTTCATTTAGAGTTTATGACATTAGAGCGCTTTGAGCAAGCTATAATAGCCTGAGGCAAGCACTATATAAGTTATCAATCATCAACCCCCCCCGCCCCACACTTTTTTTTTAAATTTTTTTTTATTTTTTATTTTGCCGGAGCGGAGCTGGAGCTGACTAAAAATAAAATCTGCATCGGGGCTCGTCCAAAAAAAAAAAAAAATAAGTTATCAATCATCAACCCCCCCCGCCCCCCATTTTTTTTTTAAATTTTTTTTTATTTTTTATTTTGCCGGAGCGGGGCTGGAGCTGACTAAAAATAAAATCTGCATCGGGGCTCGTCCAAAAAAAAAAAAAAAGAGTTTGCTCCAAAACCGTTCTTGTCTTGTCACTTTTTTATTCCTTGTATTATTTAAAGACACTTTTAGTCGGCCCACAAGTAACGTGTTTGGATTGGAACTCCTGGAGTCAGTCCGTTAGTTTAGACTTAGTTAGGTTGTGGCTTGTTTTGTTTTGTGTGTGTGTCTCAAACGCTGGCCAAGATGGCAACAGTTACAGTCGCAGTAGCGAGCCGGAGCAGAAGTAACTAGTAGTAACTTAGCAGCTACAAGTTTCCTGCTGTAGTGTCTGTATTGTGTAACTGGGCAATTAAAGTTAAAGTACAGAATATTATTTTTAGTAATTAGTAATTAGCTTAATTATAAATAAATTTCAATGGCATCATGCCCTACTCCCATGTATTGTGTAAAAAAAAAATTTCAGTCATTATTACATTTTAAAAAAAAAATTGTTTAAGTACATAATTCTTATTTGGAGGTTGTTGTTGTTGCGATACCCTAGCGTAGTCAATATTATCTCGTTCGCGAATAACAACCATTTTTTTTGTGTGCACTCTTTATATAGAGGTCGCATGATGATACCGTGACAAAAAATGTGCATAGTAATTTGAAAGTTGTGACAACGCTTCATAGAAAAAATATCTTGAAATGTATCATCGAAAATTTGATCGTATGAACTAAGTGTGACGTTGACCAGAAATTATTATCTTTTTTTTTATTTACTGAAGAATAATGGGGAATCTTGCGAATGAAAGACTTTCTTTCTACTTGCATTTCCATCTTGTGGATGTGAGGATGGATGTGTGGATGGATTTGTGGATGGATGTGTGGATGGATGTGAGGATGGAGCATTGGTTTTCTTTTGTCATTAAGTCATCGTTTTTCTCGTCGAAATTTCTTTTAACTTACACAAAGAAAGTCTGTGCAGAAAATATTTTCATAAAATAATTTTAAAAATATACCACATTTACGTTTAGTCCACATTCAATTCGAGTCCTTTGGATTCATACAGTGAGCATCGACACTTCTGCACAGTTATGTTTTGCGTAATGCGTTTTGAGAAATATTTAATTATTTTTTACCTCTTAGTGTGTCTTATGTTGTCGTTTTTTTTGTTGTTTTTTTTTTTGTTTTTGTTTTTTTTCTTATAAATTGAAAACATACATCAATACTATATATATTTATTTATTATTTTTTTATTTTAAACAAATAAAACGAAATTCTTGCCTTTAGACCAGAATTTAAGCGAAGTATCAAGCCTTTTTTACATCTTTCTTTCAGTCGACACACAAGCTGACTGCTTAGTTGGCCAGGTAAATTGTTCTCATCAGAGATCCAAATTTTTTTCGGTTGCAGTGAAATGAATTGTTTACTTTTCGTCTCACTTCCCAGATTTTAAATATTTCTTTTTGGAAACATCCTTATTATTTCAAAACAATATACGAATCTGTGTATTATGAAATGAAGTATCATGTTTTCTGATGAAAAGTCGTGTTTTAAAATCATGAACCTATGCTTCATTGTCGCTACTTAGTTACTTTAATGATTGGTTGTTTTTTTTCAAAATCCCACAAAAAAAAGAAAAATCAGGATTTAAAAAAAAAGTAAAAATAGAAGTCAACAAAAATATGTCTGGCCATTTGTTGAGATAAAAATACTTAACATATCTAAATAAAACCTTAAAGTGTCAAAGACTTAACATATCTAAATTAAAACCTTAAAGTGTCAAAGACTTAACATATCTAAATTAAAACCTTAAAGTGTCAAAGACTTAACATATCTCAATAAAACCTTAAAGTGTCAAAGACTTAACATATCTAAATTAAAACCTTAAAGTGTCAAAGACTTAACATATCTAAATTAAAACCTTAAAGTGTCAAAGACTTAAAATATCTAAATAAAACCTTAAAGTGTCAAAGACTTAAAATATATGAATAGAAACCTTGAAGTGTCAAAGACAACATATATAAATAAAACCTTAAAGTGTCAAAATACTTCCGAACTCAAGCAGAACTACGCATTAAAAATATAAACCTTAAGAATACAATTATCCGTAGGTTATTGACATCCAACGCTCAATGAAGTTGCAGCAGCTCGGGGCACTTAACATGAACTGTGGTGACTTTGATGATGAAGAATAGTACGTTGCCCGATCTTTTGGTATGAGTGGACAATCACACATGTGTTTTTGGTTGTTGTTTTTTTTAAAAATCAAAGTAGTATGTCAATTAATTTTTTAAGTTCATGATTATGTTTGTTTAAATTGTGTGAACAGCGTTACATTTTCAATATTAGCAAAACAATAAGGTTCATGAATAAAATCATGAATTTACTAGATTGTGCAGATAATTTTAAGCTGTTTAAAATTCCTATTCCCTAAAAAAAAAGTTTTCTTTTATTAGGGCTATGTCTCCATCCCCCACCCCCCCCCCCACCCTTTTTTTTCCATTTCTTAGGTTTGCCGCTGACTGAATGACCAAATGGGTTTGAATAATCCAGGTGATTGTTGCGATTTATTTTTAAATTATACATTCAAATTCATGGTAATAATGAAACTATCTTATCTATTATCACCCAAAAATAATTTGAAATTATTTGCCAGGTTTTCCAAAGATATTCTCCTATCATGCTTTCTTCCGCATTTGCTAGCGTGGTCTGCAGCAAAGCCATCTGCACTTTGACGTGTTGCGAAAGGTGTTTAAATTCATCAGTAAGTTGTTCCTTCTCGGGAATTTCTTGGACAAGTTGCAGCAGTTCATCCAGTACCTGTTGAAATCGGTCACGTTCAGGTGGTGACTGCTCCACCGATTGAATGGCATTTGTTAACAGATTTTCCACTTTTCTCTGCAATTTTTCGTATTTGTATTTCAACTTTAGTTTATCACGTTCCATCTCCGCATCGTCAAAGTCCTTCAAAGTGTATGTGCATCCTTTTGTCGTGACTTGCTGGATATTATATTTCAGTTTATTAAGTTGTTTGTCATCTTTACCAGATTTATTATTGAATATTACACATCTGTACTGAACCTCTTCAAAGAGTAATTTGATATCACCTCTTTGTGCTTTGCACCAATCTTCGAACGTTATTTCATCATCTTTCGTATCCAGATAAAAGTTGTCACCGTAAGAGAAAACTAAAATCCCCCAATCTCTGAACACATTTTCTCCAAAGATAGACTTGACCATTTGGACGGCGTCTTTCTCTTGTTTGGTAAACCGGACGCCATATTTCATGACGAATATCAGGACATCGAAGCCTTTGCTTTTATCGCTTGGCAACATTTCTATATCTTCAGCCGAGTTTTTCAGTTCCTTACACATATCAAAAGTGTCATTTTCATCTACACATCCCGGAATCTGTTGCACTCCATTTTCAGCGGTGCGTATCACAGCTTCCAAGGTACCTGCCATATCTGATCCTGTGTCTCCAACACCCGAGCAGTCAACAACTATGAACTCACCATTGGAGCCGATTTCATTTGACAACGCTGTTTTCTCTTTCGTCCCGGTCTTTTTGAAATCTGGTTTTCCAACGACAGCCTCCAAGTTATCAGCAATATCTGATCCTGTGTCGCCAACACCCGAGCAGTCCACAACAACGAACTCATCATTGGAGCCGATTTCATTAAATGAAATCAATGAATTGTCAAATTTTGACAAGGTTGTTTTGTCTTTCGTTCCGGTCTGTTTCAAATCTGGTTCTCCAAGGATGGAGTTTCTAACAGAGCTTTTCCCATTGCCCGACCGGCCTACTAGAAGTAAGGTGCTCAGCGCTTTCATTGTTTCTGAAATATGTATATTTAAATCGATAATCAAACACACATAAAGGAAATAAAGCTTACATAAAACACATTTAATTCAAAGGTGATTTAAGCATTATTTTAAAATGTCTTCTCTGAGAATTAAATAAGGTATCCGTTTCTAAATACAAGTAGATTGTATCTTTTTTTTTTTTATAAAATGATGCTAGTTTAAACAAGTGAAAACGTATCAAAGAGAACTCTTCAAAAAGCAAAAATGAACCATATCTGCAAGTCTTTCTGTGGAGAGCAACCCAAATACAATGCCGTTTTCACTCACTTTTATAGGGGGGGGGGGAATGTTTAAGAGATTTTTTAAAAATAATATAGACTATGAACATGTAATTGTATTAAATAATTAACAAAAACTTGAAGCTGTTATTTAAAAAAAACTACTTTTAGAAAGTTGGCAGCCGTCTCCAAGTGATGATGGCGTAATGTCGACGTAATATTTCTGGTGAGGGCTGTGAGGATAGGACGATGCCATTGTTCTAAAAGAGAATAAAACCTTTGATGGAATTAAGGAGATTCAACACAAAAATTCTACGGGTAAATATAATCCTTTAATTGTCAATGCAATAATTCACTGCAACTGCTAGTAGACTGGGTCCGATCAAACATACTCAGCTAAAATATTGGCCTATTTAAAATATGTCCTTAAACAAATACTTGAAACGAATCCTAATCCTCCATGTAAACTAACGAACAGCTAAAAACGAACTGCCGATGGGGAAAAAAAAAAAAACATTTACTAACTCTCACTCAATATTGATAGACCCTAACATGACATAACATAGCAATGTTCATCTGACTCACGATTCTCGTGTAATTATTGTGATTTAAGGTTTTCATACACTCCATAATAACAATACTCTCAATGTTTCTGCTACCGTTGTTGTTCTTTTTTTAAAGACTTTACCCAGCCAAAAGTTTCGTGTACATATTGAGGTATTACATTTCAGGAATCGTCAATAAAAAACGATACATGTTTTCCACACAATGCCTGCAAGTGAAAACTACATTTATAGTTCACGTAAGAGGCCATCCACGTATTACTGGCACCAAAAAATCTCATCTCGCCGTTTCTCCTAGCTCCTCGCGTACTCTTTGGACAATACTATCCCCTCCCCCCCCCCCCCCCCCCCCCCCCNATGTCATAGTCAGCCTAAGTTTCAATGCCACTTGTTTTCTCCGCTGTCTCTTTGTTACAGTCCAGTTGTTCCCCACATGTGTACCGCGTTACGCAATGTTATTTTTTTTTTTTTCACTTTCAGTCGAATATGACAGGGCGCACATCTAGTGGATCAGGTTTAAATCAGTAGCTCACCTTAGTAATTACCCTTGCGCAGAAGCTCTTACAAATGATTACCAGATGGTGCTAAGTGACGTACATGCATGTCTTATTTATTTTAACTCAACCCATTTTATTTTTTTTTTAAATGAATTCACTATTCTGAAGTGAAGTAGTGAGAATTTGACATGTGGGTGTGTGGGTTAAACAAAACAAAAGTAAAAAACCGGCAAGCGTCGCGATTAGCAAAAATTCCATGGACCCCTGATGTAGCTGAACAAAATGATTACGTCACACTCACGAAAACATTCAAAGGTTAAAGGTGGACGAAAGATTACTGTTGCCATGTGAACGGAAATATTAAATGTAAACCGGACGTGGCATGGTCACAACAAAAGTTACGCATCTTGCCAAGATAAATATTGACCACAAATTCGCAAAAAGCACATTATTGTGTTTAGAACTTTGAAGTTCAACGTAGCTTACATTTCGCTTCCAACCAATCGCTAATAAGTATTCTATTTTTAATTTTTTTTTTAACATGGGACATGTAAGAATGTACCCAAAAAAAAAAAATAAGTTTAAAAATTGCATAAAATATCACCCAGACCCGGTTCAGTTTCATTTCGCCAGGTCCGGTGTGTAAGACTCGGAATTTCCGGGTATAGTCGATAGAGTTTGGTCGTAAGGGAATAGCTGGATTTCATTGAGTGAAGGTTATACAGCCTACGGGGCTTCATTTCCATGTGGCTTCGGTTTTCTTTAACCGTGGTGACTTGGAAGAGACTTAGAGTCTTAGAGTGTCGAGCCTTCCGTCTCGTATCTATGACATGTCTTCATACAAACAATTCAAAACCACAAACATTCCCCCCCCCCCCCCCCACGGTGGGGGGGGCGGACGGACGGACACAACATTAATGACGTCCTTAAACAATGAAGTATTCGAAAATAATGCAACNAAAATTTTTTTAAAACCCACACACCCCCCCAAACCCCCCCCCCCCCCCCCCGTACCATACAGTTTAATAAGGTGAACGGACTGTGCAATTTTTTTTACAAATCAAAATAAAATAAAATTGTTTCTTTAACAAACAAAAAAAGCATTGTTTTTGTTGACTCTTATTTTAGATTATTAATTGTATAATGTCATTATACTCTCAAATATTGTTATTAGTATAAATATTTGCCAGTCATAAATCATATATATATATATATATATATATATAAAGGTGAATTTTTTTGTGTGGCTGGATTTTTTCCACATGCGTTTTTACATGGAATGATGGATCTTGATCAAACTTGGCACATATATCCATCATTTTTGGGAAGGAACTCTTAAGGGGTTATGAACTTTATATTACATTATGTTTTGGGCCGGGGGCCCAAAATGTCGTTTTTTCCTATTTGAGCTATATAACAAAAATGATCGACAAATACTCCTACATGAATAGATGGATCTTGACCAAACTTATGTCACATAAACTTAATTATCCATACCCAAAATACCGAAGGGTACTGAACTCATAATATCCATCCCTGTGGGGCCAGGGGCCCCATTTAATTTTTTCTTATATAAGCTATATTAAATATCAATAGGCCAAAAACACCTACATGAATAGATGGATCTTTACCTAACTTATTACACATACACTTGATTATCCATATTCAAATACCGAAGGGTACTGACCTGATAATATCCATCCCTCTGGGGCGGGGGGGGTGGGGGCGATATCATTTTTCATTATATTAGCTATATAAATATCAATACTAGGTTCTGTGTGAAAATGAAGATCTAGGCCTAGCTTTGTAGCAATACCGTTCTTAGTCCGTATTAAAATATCGGTTGATTTAAAACTAACAATATCCAATCCATTCAGGGCCGATCTAGAATTTTCAAGAAAGTTCCATAGCTTTAAACAAGCTATATCTAGGGCATTTTTAAACCGAGTTTAATGGGACAAATTTTAAATTTTAACTCTATAATTTATCTGAATGATTTTTATAGGGTCACCCATCTCAGAAGGTATTTTATTAAATGGGCCCCCATCGGTGCTCATATTTCAATTAAAATGAACTATAGTTATAGTAGTACAATGACGTTGTATAATATTTTGCATTCGAGAAATAATTAAGTAAAAAAGTAATTTTTTACACATGTCATAGAGAACATTAAATTTACTCTCGATTGCTCTAGAATTTTCTATATTGTTCTACGGGGAAGATCTAAAAGCTTATTTGAACAAAATCGCACTGAGCAAGATCCCATAGAGGAACAGGGTCCTAATGGGGAACGAGATCAAACAGTAAACTTGAACCCATCGGTTACGCGATCCCACCGGGGAACGGGGTCCCATCGGGAAACGGACCTTCGCAGGGATTGGGGTCCTAATGCAATCCCGGGCGACGCCGGGTACTTTGGCTAGTATTGTATAAAAGTAGCGATTGAAGATGCACATGTTATTTTTAAAAAAAACTTACAAGTAAATTACTTTCCTTTAATTTATTGTAATTAATTGTAACTTATAGATGATTTACGCTGGGACCTAACGTACACTATTTGGTGCGCCATAACTGGCGTCAATTTACCTTACGTTGGGCGAGGGGGGGGGCGCGCCCTGGTTATCATTAGGCCTATTTAAGGTGTTGACAGATGCACTGCCCAATAGATTTTGCCGTCTCATTTCCATGAAAAAAAAATAAAGTTACTTAACTTTTTCGAGCCAACTTGGAAAAAGTTGTCTGAAACAAACCAAACGAATAAGATACACCGATATAGAGAAACAATTCAAGAGTAAGAATGAAAGATGCTAACTTACGAATAAAGTTAATGAATGTTTGGATCGTCCAATAAATGTTGGAATAGCAACAACGAACTGGTTAAGGTGCTTCTAGCTCTTGGCCAACTGCAGTGAATGCACAGCTGTGCCTTAGCCTTAGGTCGAATAAGAAAGGGTTTTCCCACAATCTGATGGACGTATTTATTTTTTCCAGTGAGACTGCATCGCTTTATTTATAGACAAGGGGGATTTCCCTACACATCGCGGGTTCGCTTTTAGCGGAATCCCTCTCCTCTCTCTCCCCCTCCTCCTATCTCTCTCTCTCTCTCTCTCTGTCTGTCTGTCTCTCTCTCTCTCTCTCTCTCTCTCTCTCTATATATATATATATATATATATATATATATATTATATATATATATACTCTCAAATATAACTCTCCCCTCTCTCCCCCCCCCCCCCTCTCTCTCTCTCTCTCTCTCTCTCTCTCTGTCTCTCTCTCTCTCTCTCTCTCTCTCTCTCTATATATATATATATATATATATATATATATATTATATATATATATACTAGCCAATATACAGTATTGCATTAGGACCCCGATCCTGTAAGACCCCAATCCCGATTGGGACCCCAATCCCAAATCTGACCACGATCCAGGCGCAATCTCGTTTCCAGGGGGGGGGAGGGGGGTGATCCCGTTCCCGGTGGGATTCCGTATTCTTGTGGCTCCGGATCCAGAGGGAGTCCAGATCCCGGTGGGATCCCGATCCCTTCCGTGTCTTTATCCCAGAGAGATCCCGATCTCGGTGGATCCCGATGGCCTACCAATCCGGTTAGGATACAGCTTTCTGTGGGACCCCGTTCCACCTTGGGACACTCTTTTCCGATCTTAACCGTTTTCCAGATAGGATCCCTAAACCCGGTTTGATAGCGCTTTCCGATTGAATCGCTTAACTGAAGGGTACCACTTTACTGTTGGATCCCGTTCCCCCTTTTGATCCTGTTACTCTATGGGATCATGCTCAGTGCGATTTTGTTCAAATAAGCTTTTAGATCCCATCATATATCCCGTAGAATAATAAAGAACCTCCTGGAACATTCTAGATTAAATTTAATATCCTCCGTGTAACGTGTTAAAAATTACCCTTCTGCATAATTATTACTCGAATGCCAATTATTATACAACTTAAATAAACGACTGTAACCATAGTACGTTTAAAATATAAAAAAAGGGGCCTCGGTGGGCGCCCATTTAAAAAAAGTACCGTTTAAGTTATGTCTGAGATGGGGTGGGGACCCTATAACAGTCATTCGGATAAATTATAGAAATTTAAAATTTGTCCCATTATAAACAAATTATCATTTTATAAATCCATTATTTACATCCTTCAAACAGAAATATGATAAGCATTTACTTTGTCTCCGAAAATATTGAAATTCTACCATGGCCACCAATAAGAGGCAAACCAAAAATATCCCTAGTAGTTAAACGACAGGCTCAACTGTACATTCAATGCGAGTGATGTAAATACAACAACACCTAAAGAATGAGTTTTAAAGATGATAACTTACCCATGAATAAATGGCAATTTGGATCGTGTTATAGCTGACCAATGAACTGAATTGTTAGAATGATCATTTGATAGCTTACAGATGAAATGAAAGGTGATTTGGATCGTGTGACTACTTATCAATGAAGGTAATTGCTAGTTTCGTGTGATAACTTTCCAATGAAAATATCTGTTCTTTAGGCAAGTACAGATCAACTGTTTTCAGTTTTGCTGGCTCATGGCCTACTAACATATTGACAAGATTCCACATAATGATATGTATTCAGATAAAAGGCATTACATTTAATTCAACTGAAGTATTTTCACAGGCAGAGTCATTGACATCGCCCAGCCTCTATACTCCAGAAAGTTATTTCTGAGGACCCAGTGGTGTAGCTAAAGTTGATTCCGCACGGAGTGTGTCGATAATTTTTCTGGCCCCATTCCACAGTAAGGCAGACAGACAGACAGACAGACAGACAGACAGATAGACAGATAGACAGATAGACAGATAGACAGATAGACAGATAGATAGATAGATAGATAGATAGATAGATAGATAGATAGATAGATAGATAGATAGATAGATAGATAGATAGATAGATAGATAGATAGATAGATAGATAGATAGATAGATAGATAGATAGATAGATAGATAGATAGATAGATAGATCGATCGATAGATCGATAGATCGATAGATCGATAGATCGATAGATCGATAGATCGATAGATCGATAGATCGATAGATCGATAGATATTGATCTTTGCGTTCATTTCCTCATCAATGCACCTTTATTATTCACATTAATTATTAAAGGAACTTATGGTATACCAACCACTTATCTTTAACTCCATATTATTCTTTCAAATCGGAGATCAAGCAAAGAGACACCTTGACTTTTAGGGTTTCAATAAAAATTTTATCAACACAATCGTTGGTGCAATTTTTAATTTTATTTGAAAAGGTCAGCATATGCATACATCAAATGGCACATACAAAGTGTGTATCATTTGAATAACCTATAGTGCTTTTAACAAAAGACGGATAGACGCATAGAAACGTGCAAACCTTATTTTATTAATATCATCAAGCACAAACATGTATTAAAGAAAGTAATTTTTTTTCCAGTTTACACTACTAAGGAAAAAAGTAAACTACAGGTTGACTCTGACGGTTGAAATAATCATGACAGAATAGAAAGACAAGGTGTTTGGTCTTTGGGTAATTGATAACAACATGAACAGTTTTAAGGATTTAGCAATAAATGCATGTTATGTAAATTGATATTGACACAAATGGTTCATATATAAGTGAGAATATATTATGTATGAAAAACCATGGGTAAAATCAAAGCATAATCCATCAATATGTCAAACACTGGGCGTTAATTCGTGGCAAAAGATAACAAGGTTAAAGTAAGATAACAGTTACTCCCTCCTGTATAGAAGCGGTGATGGTCAGCTCTCTCCGATTTTAGTGGTTTTAAAAATCGCATTACGAAACTGCGTAGATCTTGAAGAGAGGTTCTCAATTTGAGCCCCAGAGACTTGTGGATCATTGCAAGGGGAAAACAAAAATTAAGGGGGAAAAACTCGCCAATGATAAAATAAGAATTCTTTGTAAAAATCCACTAAAAGGCGCCTATGCCCCAATTTCGTACTAACCCTAATTACACAAGCAATAAATGACATGCAAACATTTTAAAATGTCACGCTATCCCGGCTCGCGATTATTGAATTAAGTTTAAACCAAATGCTTAAATGAATGTACATCGGTGTTTCTTCATTTCTTTTACTTCATTTTCCAAAGATGTTTTGTATTCTTCTGGTGCACTTAGTGAGCATACCGTCCAGTCTGTTTTAATTTTTTTTTCAAATTCAATCAGTTCTTCAGACGGGCGCCGTTGCTTCGATCTAAAAAATGTGTCATAAGTATCAATTATTTTTAATGCCCCTGCGGACCCATCTATTTTATACCTTCCTACGTTTCGCTCTTTTACTCTATTAATCAAAGTCGATAAAGTCGACCGTTGACGATTTTGTAACTCTATATTCACCGATTTATTATCAAAGATGACACACCTGTATTGGACTTCTTCGAAAAGCGATTTTATATCGCCTGTTTGTTCCCTGCACCAATCGTCAAACGTTATTTGAGAGTCAGTGTAAAAGTTATCGCCATATGTAAACACGATGATTCCCCAGTCTACAAAGATATTTTCTCCAAAAATACACTTGATCATCTTTACCGAGTCCTTCTCTTGTTTGGTATATCGGACACCATATTTCATGACAAATATTAAAGCATCGAATCCACCGTATGTGACGCATGTGCCTCTCCCTTCTTCATCTGTAACAATGCTATTCTTGATATTTGTATCTCCACCAAGTGCAGCATGTGTTTGATCAGCTGAACTATTATCTTTGTGGCCATCAAGTGCAGCATGTCTTTGGTCAGCTGAACTATTATCTTTGTGGCCATCAAGTGCAGCATGTCTTTGGTCAGCTGAACTATTATCTTTGTCGCCATCAAGTGCAACAGTTGTTTCGGCTGCTGTACCATTATTTTTGTGGCCATCAAGTTCAGCATGAGTTTGGTCAGCTGTAATATTATCTTTGTGGCCATCAAGTACACCAGTTGTTTCGGTTGCTGTACTATTATCTTTGTGGCCATCAAGTGCAGCATGTGTTTGGTCAGCTGTACTATTATCTTTGTCGCAATCAAGTGCACCAGGTGTTTCGGTTGCTGTACTATCATCTTTGTGGCCATCAAGTGCAGCATGTGTTTGGTCAGCTGTACTATTATCTTTGTGGCCATCAAGTGCAGCATGTGTTTGGTCAGCAGTACTATTATCTTTGTGGCCATCAAGTGCAGCATGTGTTTGGTCAGCTGTAATATTATCTTTGTGGCCATCAAGTGCAGCATGTGCTTGGTCAGCTGTACTACTATTTTTTTCGCCATCAAGTGCAGCATGTGTTTGGTCAGCTGTAATATTATCTTTGTGGCCATCAAGTGCAGCATGTGTTTGGTAAGCTGTACTATTATCTTTGTGGCCATGAAGTGCAGCATGTCTTTGGTCAGCTGAACTATTATCTTCGTCGCCATCAAGTGCAACAGTTGTTTCGGCTGCTGTACCATTATTTTTGTGGCCATCAAGTTCACCATGAGTTTGGTCAGCTGTAATATTATCTTTTTGGCCATAAAGTGCACCAGTTGTTTCGGTTGCTGTACTATTATCTTTGTGGCCATCAATTGCACCAGGTGTTTCGGTTGCTGTACTATTATCTTTGTCGCCATCAAGTGCACCAGGTGTTTCGGTTGCTGTACTATTATCTTTGTGGCCATCAAGTGCAGCATGTGTTTGGTTAGCTGTACTCCTATCTTTGTGGCCATCAAGTGCAGCATGTGTTTGGTCAGCTGTACTATTATCTTTGTGGCCATCAAGTGCAGCATGTGTTTGGTCAGCTGTACTATTATCTTTGTGGCCATCAAGTGCAGCATGTGTTTGGTCAGCTGTACTCCTATCTTTGTGGCCATCAAGTGCAGCATGTGTTTGGTCAGCTGTACTCCTATCTTTGTGGCCATCAAGTGCAGCATGTGTTTGGTCAGCTGTACTATTATCTTTGTCGCCATCAAGTGCACCAGGTGTTTCGGTTGCTGTACTATTATCTTTGTCGCCATCAAGTGCACCAGGTGTTTCGGTTGCTGTACTATTATCTTTGTCGCCATCAAGTGCACCAGGTGTTTCGGTTGCTGTACTATTATCTTTGTGGCCATCAAGTGCAGCATGTGTTTGGTCAGCTGTACTCCTATCTTTGTGGCCATCAAGTGCAGCATGTGTTTGGTCAGCTGTACTATTATCTTTGTCGACATCAAGTGCAGCATGTGTTTTGTCAGCTGTACTCCTATCTTTGTCGCCATCAAGTGCAGCATGTCTTTGGTCAGCTGTACTATTATCTTTGTCGCCATCAAGTGCACCAGGTGTTTCGGTTGCTGTACTATTATCTTTGTTGCCATCAAGTGCAGCATGTCTTTGGTCAGCTGTACTCCTATCTTTGTCGACATCAAGTGCAGCATGTCTTTGGTCAGCTGTACTATTATCTTTGTGGCCATCAAGTGCAGCATGTCTTTGGTCAGCTGTACTCCTATCTTTGTCGCCATCAAGTGCAGCATGTCTTTGGTCAGCTGTACTATTATCTTTGTCGCCATCAAGTGCACCAGGTGTTTCGGTTGCTGTACTATTATCTTTGTCGCCATCAAGTGCACCGGGTGTTTCGGTTGCTGTACTATTATCTTTGTTGCCATCAAGTGCAGCATGTCTTTGGTCAGCTGTACTCCTATCTTTGTCGCCATCAAGTGCAGCATGTCTTTGGTCAGCTGTACTATTATCTTTGTCGCCATCAAGTGCACAAGGTGTTTCGGTTGCTGTACTATTATCTTTGTTACCATCAATTGCACCAGGTGTTTCGGTTGCTGTACTATTATCTTTTTCGCCATCAAGTGCAGCATGTCTTTGGTCAGCTGTACTCCTATCTTTGTCGACATCAAGTGCAGCATGTGTTTGGTCAGCTGTACTCCTATCTTTGTCGCCATCAAGTGCAGCATGTCTTTGGTCAGCTGTACTATTATCTTTGTCGCCATCAAGTGCACCAGGTGCTTCGGTTGCTGTACTATTATCTTTGTCGCCATCAATTGCAGCATGTCTTTGGTCAGCTGAACTATTATCTTCGTCGCCATCAAGTGCAAAAGTTGTTTCGGCTGCTGTATAATTATTTTTGTGGCCATCAAGTTCACCATGAGTTTGGTTAGCTGTAATATTATCTTTTTGGCCATCAAGTGCACCAGTTGTTTCGGTTGCTGTACTATTATCTTTGTGGCCATCATGTGCACCAGGTGTTTCGGCTGCTGTACTATTATCTTTGTGGCCATCAAGTGCAACATGTGTTTGGTCAGCTGTACTCCTATCTTTGTGGCCATCAAGTGCAGCATGTGTTTGGTCAGCTGTAATATTATCTTTGTGGCCATCAAGTGCAACAGTTGTTTCTGTTGCTGTACTATTATCTTTGTGGCCATCAAATGCAGCATGTGTTTGGTCAGCTGTACTCCTATCTTTTTGGCCATCCAGTGCAACATGTGTTTGGTCAGCTGTACTATTATCTTTGTCGCCATCAAGTGCACCAGGTGTTTCGGTTGCTGTACTATTATCTTTGTGGCCATCAAGTGCACCAGGTGTTTCGGTTGCTGTACTATTATCTTTGTCGCCAACAATTGCACCAGGTGTTTCGGTTGCTGTACTATTATCTTTGTGGCCATCAAGTGCACCAGGTGTTTCGGTTGCTGTACTATTATCTTTGTCGCCAACAATTGCACCAGGTGTTTCGGTTGCTGTACTATTATCTTTGTGGCCATCAAGTGCACCAGGTGTTTCGGTTGCTGTACTATTATCTTTGTCGCCAACAATTGCACCAGGTGTTTCGGTTGCTGTACTATTATCTTTGTCGCCAACAATTGCACCAGGTGTTTCGGTTGCTGTACTATTATCTTTGTCGCCATCCAGTGCAACATGTGTTTGGTCAGCTGTACTATTATCTTTGTCGCCATCAAGTGCAACTGGTGTTTCGGTTGCTGTACTATTATCTTTGTGGCCATCAAGTTCAGCATGTGTTTGGTCAGTTGTACTATTATCTTTGTGGCCATCAAGTGCAACATGTTTTTGGTCAGCTGTACTATAATCTTTTTCGCCATCAAGTACAGCTTGTGCTTCGGCAGCTATATTATAATTTGTGTCATCAAACTTTTCTCTTGTCAATTTTATAGCATCCAGTGCTGACATAATTACCTCTTTAATGTCACCCGCCATATCAAATCCAGTGTCCCCTATACCGGAACAGTCCACAACAGCGAACTGTTTATTTCTTCTGATTATATTTTGCAATATTGCCTTTGCTGATGTGTCCTTTACTACGAACCGTTTATTGTGCATTCTTAGTTCTTTTTGAAACTGTTCCACAAAGTCGTGCAACAATGTCCTCTCCCTTGTCCCATCAGGACAAAAATCATTGATTTCCACAAGTTGTTCCCCAAGTCTTGCTCCGAGTTTTGCGCCAATTTCAGCTCCAAGCTTTTTTAAATTTTGAACCTCATAGCCTACCTCCACCAGTTGTTTCGCACTTATTGTTCCAAGTATTGAATTACTAACAGAACTTTTGCCGTTACCTGCGCGGCCAACAAGTAGTAGTGTCGTCATTCTGTTACAAAGATTGAAACATGTTTTGTTAAACGTTCTATTAATTTTTTTTTTTCCACAAAATTATTAATTTAAATTAGCACTTTCTTACACAACAACACATATTGAAGGTAACAAAACTAAATAGTATTTGATTTTTAAAAATTCAGTGCAATAGATTAATGTCATTTGCGCTCTTTCAGAGTACTTAGTTAAACAAAATAATATAATAACAAAGGGTGGGTTTCTTTTTTTTAGCTTTAAATGCTAGGCCAAAAGGTAGTCTAGATATTAACAATATTTAAAATAGATTTCATTTTCTGATAAGCAAACCGAGCAAATCGGATTATTGGTTACTGTATTTTGTCAAAATACACTTGACACATGCATAAACAGAAGTAAATATATAAAACATAATGTTAAAAACCTTCACAAACGTAAATGACAACCTATCGAACAGTATGTGACTACAAGCGAGATTAAATTAGCATGTACAGATGTAAAGAGTGTGACATCCCACCCCCGCTCTCCCTACTCACGTTGCAAGTGCAAGATCAAAGATTGTCAAAGGGGTCGTCGACTGGAAACAAGCTCACAGTTGGTAACATGGGCTGAAATTGTAAATATTACAACATTTTTCCATAGCTAATCTTCATTTTGTTATGTCATTTCTCGTATGTAGTTACACATAAGGGGACTGAAAAAAAAAGGGGGGGGGGTGTTCCTCAAATACACGGTTGCAACAAATGGGGAGAGAGGGCAGGACAGCACCTAGGAAATTCTGGGCCCCTGGCAGCGGAGAGAGTTCGGGTCCTTTCGTGTTTCAAAAATGTGCGTGTATTTTAAAAAATTTGAAAAAGGGTGGGCCCTAATCTAGCTCTGGCCGCCACCACCCCACTAGATGCGTGCCTGAGAGGGATGTATGAAAACTTGACTTGTGTGTATACTTTAATAATCAATTGGTATTTAATCATACCTTCTCCTCTCACAACAACAACGCTATCATATTTTTTTTTAAAATAAACATTGATGTTGTACTGGGAAAAAACAGATGATGATAAGGAAGTTGATTGTATTAGAGATAATACAAGGCGACAGGAAAATATTGAAAGGGAAGATAGACTGGCAGGAGGGCTTGGTAACAAACAAAACCAGAAGAGCGGACCAAATGAGAGATTAGCTAATGCCAGAACATAGGCTCACAGAGAGCTTGGACATGCAGACAAAGAACGTAGACTGGCAGACGAAGAATGCAGACTGGCAGACGAAGAATGCAGACTGGCAGACGAAGAATGCAGACTGGCAGAAAAAGAACGTAGGCAGGCAGACGAAGGACGTAGACAGACAGAATAAGCACTAGAGAAAGAGAAACTTCTAAATGAGCTTGAAGAGATAAAGTTAAGTGGAACAAAAAAATCAAATTAGAAATAGAGAATAGCGTGTGTGAAGATTTAAATAAAGCCTGCGCTTGTTGACAGTGTGATTGAGGGTTTTAAAGGAGTTCCGTCCGACAGTTGTTAAGTAGATGTAATCACGGTTCATATTAAGTAGTATTATTTTCAAATTTTGTCAAACAGAAACAGTGGAAGGGGTTATTGTTTATTTTTTTCTGATAAGAATCCCACTGTTCAACGTGTTGCCTCCCCAGATTGCGTCCTTACTTTCGCTCGCAAGCCTTCGACGTCCTCGATTTCTGTTCGTCACGATCAAAGCCACGGTCACGCCAAACTTTTAAAAAAAAAAAATAAATAAATAAAAATTTAAAAAACTCAGTTTTTAACTCTGATCACCTTTCAAACATAAAATATTTTACAAAACAGTGAAATAAAGTATATTCGCATCGATTAAATCAAAGGTAGCACATGATGAGTATAACTCTCTAAACGCCACGTTCTTTTATTACAAATGTTTCCTATTTCAATACTTACATATTCAACACATGTTGACACACGAAGGTTGTTAGTCCCTTATTACAGGAAATATTCCATACAATATCCCTGCAGCGGGAAGTAAACCAGAAGTGAACCGTTGAAGCCCGTCACAACTTTATTTTGATGAAAAAACGTTCCTATGCCTGGGACATTAATAATATACATGCCAAGATTTTCTGGAAAATTCGCTACACGTTTCGATGAAATCAGTCACGTGTCGGCGCTGCGCAATCCAAGCCCTGCTATATGTGTCAAGGACAATGAAGCATTTTTAAGTCGTGAAGACCATATGTTCAGCACTTAAAGTGTGCACACAGTCGCCAAGAGTTGCACTTCAAGTTCATCGGTGCGCCGTCCTCCACGCGATCTAACACCGCATCCAACACATTTATATCCCATTACACATTGTGTATGAACCACAACTTCTTAAAAATTCTTTCTGGCTCGTTTACTATAGAATTTTATCTAAACGAGTGATAATTTACTAAATAAGTGAATGTAATTTGGGCTACTTTTAAAAGAAAATTAGCAAGACTTCACACCATGACCTTTTCGCTTTGCATTTTTTTACCTGTAAGATTTTTTAACATATAAACAACCCCCCCTCCCCCTCCCCAACTCCGACCAAATTCTCTCTCAATCAATGAAATACAAACCAAAACTCAACATTTCTAATTATTTGCTACAATCATCCAATCTACTATGTTTTCATCATTTCTGTTTGGACATGCTCCCAATAAAAGGATTCTCAAGTTGTTGAATTTAAAGATTGAGAAGAAAAATGTGGCCATGTCAACACTAGACATTCCCTGATGAGTCAAACACACCCTCACGCGTGCACCTGTTGCGAACGCTGAGGGTGAGTTAGCGTCCATTTCTAGGAAAATCTGGATTACGTCATTTAGTATCCATCTAGACAGGCTTGATAGGAAGGCATGTCACTGCGGCTTTATTAAAGAAATAATGTGGCTAGGGTAGAGAAAATCATCAACAAAAAAATAATAATTAAACAAGAAAAGCGTGGCCGTGTAGGCAGAAAAGTCTTCTGGAGCGAGCCAAAATAAGTAAAACAAAAAATTATCTAATCCTGTGGAAATTGTTACGTATTTGAACGAGTGTTATGGACATAAAAAAGAGAACTAAAAACAAATACACAATGACTGTTGGTAACCGCGAGAGGGAGATGGAGAGGCAAGAAACGATAAAGTCAAATTTATGTCATGTGGTGTCAGGGTGTGTATTAATTTATTCCTTATACCACCCTGGTTTGTGTGTAGGTAGAGGAAACAAGAGTCGTATATGAGGCATGTCGCCTATAGGGTCGTTACAAAGCCGCCGCGAAAGACCTGCTAACCCTTCTGATGCTTGGCACCTCTGATGTTTTAGGGACACAAATGTTTGAAGTTAGAAAAAAAAAATGATAAACCATCCACTTTGAATGCAGGTGACAAAAACCGGCAAGGGTTTCTAGGTCACTAATCATGAAGTGAAACGAGATAGCATTTGTCTTGATGAATATTGCAAAGCTGTTCGCCGAATCGCTCAAGAAATCACCGTCAAATTTCGCCAAAGCAACATATTTGGTAGCGTGTACAATAATTGCGTGAACAACATCGCAGTTAGTGCAGGAGAAACCTCTTGAATCTTACATCTATCCTTAGGAAAGAAAATGTTACTCACATCTATCCTTAGGAAAGAAAATGTTACTCACATCTATCCTTAGGAAATAAAATGTTACTCACATCTATCCTTAGGAAAGAAAATGTTACTCACATCTATCCTTAGGAAAGAAAATGTTACTCACATCTATCCTTAGGAAATAAAATGTTACTCACATCTATCCTTAGGAAAGAAAATGTTACTCACATCTATCCTTAGGAAAGAAAATGTTACTCACATCTATCCTTAGGAAAGAAAATGTTACTCACATCTATCCTTAGGAAAGAAAATGTTACTCACATCTATCCTTAGGAAAGAAAATGTTACTTATTTTCTTTACATAACCTGATCGCAGTCCCCTCAATCCTCACATTTGCTAATTTTAATTGAGTATCGACAAGAAATATGGTCCAGCTGCGAGTTATTGGTATGCAATATTTACTTGAGCAATAATACTGTTACATTTTTTATTTATCAGATTATTTCTACATTTAAAATCATGAGTAAAATGTTTAGATTCATTCGTTTGTGGGTTGTTTTTTTCCTTGAAAAACAATTTAACGTTGCATTCTATTTCATTTGTTTCAGTGAGTTTTTGCCTAATAAATATTTTTTTGTTTTCATGTTTAGCGTTGTTACTCCCGCGTCTATTCCCTTTCCCTACGTTCCTTTACTTTTCCATACCCATGTCGGAAGGGATATTCTATAAGGATGATAAGAATGATAATTAACGTGTTGTTTTTTGTTTTTTTCCGTTTTCTATTCAGGATCTACGCTTAACAAAATGGCAATGTAACAATAAATTCTACACATTCATTAAACTGCCCTTAAAAAAAGGTTAGAGTTAGAGTAGGTTAGAAGTAATAGGAAGTTTTGGGAGAAAGATTTTTGAGAGGACAAAGGATGAGATTTGGTGTGAGTAGAATCTTCGCCTGAATTTTGGATGACCCTGTCATTTAGTGGCGTAGGAAAAGAGGCGTCACCCCCCTCCCCCAAGCTGCACTTTTTATCCTAATGTGGAGGTGACGCCTTTTCGTCTAGCTGGAATATTTGCTGCGTGAAACGGGAAAGGGAAAAAATGTGTCCGTCCTTGGGTGACATTTAACCTAGCTACGCTACTGGTTCCACTTTTCAGCTTTGCGCTCCTTGAAGTGGAAGTGAATCATTTAAACATGCAAGGGAGTTCCGCACTGGGCGCCATTATTTATGGGGAGGATTTGTATTTTTCCTGTATATACAAAATACATCTCATGCATGACGTGTACTCTTTATGTTTTGTGCTTTTTAAGATGACTGACTAATTATAAATCTGTTTCACTTTGATAAAACTTTAAAATACATAAATTACAGACAGGAACATTTTGTGTAAATAAAACAAAACTAGATATAGCCCGCCAAACATTAAGCGACGGCACTGTGTGAACTTCCCATCTACTAAAGTTACTTGACAAAACATGAACTCAAGTAATGCACATTTATGAATTGCAATTTTTGCTACCCCCTCCCCCTCCCCATGATACGTCACTGCACCCTTGTTTTTTACGCCCATAAACTATATTAAATATTCTGATGTCCCAAACACTTTTAAACTGAATATTTTTTTTTTTTACACCATATTTAAATTGAGACGATTTCATTTATCGAAAAATGTTACGCATTAAACGAAGTTGCGTTATTATTAGCGTAGTTATCGGGAATTACATTTTGCGCGCTAGTGAACTCATTATCTATATATAGCCTGCGTGGTGGAGGTGGTGTTTGACCTTTGCTGGCAAATTATATATATATAGATATGTTCAGCTGTAATAAGGATTTTACATAATATACAAGTAAACATTCCGGCAAATGCCTTTATGAGCACAACAACAAAACATTGAAATAAGTATAAATCTAACGTACATAATATATATATATATATCTTCTTCTTCTATATCTTAAGGGCCCACGATCAATTTATTGATCATTTTTGCTCCTATGCATGTAGATGGGATTTGCAATGTTTCTGTTCCTGGTGTTGATGTAGATGTGCCCTACAAAGAATAGGAGCGGGCGCAAAATCCAGACAAAAACAAAGTAATGAAGAACGGAAAGGAAGTGATTTGAAGTAAAATGTCAAAAGCCAAACTGGAAGAAGACATTGTGGATTTTTTTCATACCGTATGGAGTCAACGTACCAATTCTTGTTATTAATTTATTTTCCATATAAATTCTACCCGGTGTATTATTTATATACAGTATACTAGTAACTGAGATGTCTAAATTTCCTTCATTGTTGAATTTTATTTTTTAAGATGAGAGACGGCAAAATCAAGAACACCCAGGGCGTCATAAATTCAATCTATTTCGCCTCATGGAGCAGCGTAGTGTTTACGCTAAACTGTGACATAACTAAGGGCGCATCATATGTCTTTCGGACGAAGCAGCGGCCAGGAATCAGCTATTCTGACCATAACGCCAAAGAAACGAATCGATTTAACTACGTTCGGATTCTTAAAAACAATGATAGTTATATTCTAATATTTTACGGAAATCGAATAAATTTAGATGCGCAAAAAATAAAATATATCCGCTTTTATTATAGTAAATGTTAAAGTGTTCTTATAAATAAATATAAAATAACGATGAAAGAACTAATTTAAGTTTTTTCATCCGAGTTTGAAAGCCATTAAAAAAAAAGAATTAATAAAAAATATGATAGAAAAATTCATCGCAACTTTCGTAATTTCATTTATCGAAAATCCGCAAACATCTGATTTTTAGTTTGTGTTTAGTGCTAAAGTGATATTGAGAAATAAAATTAAAATTAATTTGTTCTAAATAAACAAGCAAATAACGTCACAGTACGAATTGCCTGCTTTAGCCAAAGCTCTAAGTTTCTTTGATTTAATAACCACGGGTGATAAAAGTAGTAGTGTATTTTCCCCTTCTTAAAAGTAAAAAAAAATTTTTTCATTGTTTGCTTTGTAAAATTGTAATTACAAGACACATACAAAATGTGGCTTTGTATTTTTAACATTTAATACGTTCAAACATGTTCTTCATTCCAAAGATATATTTTATTATATTTATAAAGTTATAAAACCTACCCTACAAATATACTTTTAATTTTAAAAATTCCGTATTAGACAATCAGTGCAGCGAAACTCCATGCGCCAAATAGTATTCACTAATGCACTTATCACGCATCCACATATGAACAATCCATATGAAAAGAAAACAATGTGTGTTTCCATCGGGAGGAACAATCCATTGGATGATTTTAATCATGTTTACTAAAATCTTAAAGGAGTGTGGGGGGGGGGGGAGCATACTATACTTTCCTTTCTTCCCTTGGCAGCACAAGATACGCCTCAGAATAAAGGAATGAATTTGATAAAAAAATAAACCTTCTTAGGTTCACATATATCGGGGGTAGGAAATAGGGTTTTTACATCTTTACGTGGATGACAATATATCCAATAATATTAAAGTTTTGAAAAATGGATATCATATTCTCTTTTTACAAATGAACGTGTTCAACAATTAAGAAAATCAATGACGTTAACAAAACTTGGGTACATTTACATATTATGTGTACCCATGAGTACCAAAACGCATACATTGTACACCTGTTAAAATATAATTTAGAAAAATTAGAATGGGTTAGGTTTTTTTTGGGGGGGGGGCGGTGTATATTATGAGATAAATAAATAACAGTCTTCTTACTTTTAAATGAATGAAATAGTGAAACGAGGTATGTGGAAGCTTGAAATAAGGTAACAGGACAAAAAACAAGCACGTTTCGGCATGAAGCCTTCCTCAGCCAACAATAGAAATGAAAATATGTTCTTTTTCTTTGTTATATTTTCATTTCTATTGTTGGCTGAGGAAGGCTTTATGCCGAAACGTCCTTGTTTTTTTGTCCTGTTACCTTATTTCAAGCTTCCACATACCTCGTTTCACTATTTCATTCATTTACATAGCTTGAAAGCAGTCCCTTCATTTATTTCTTACTTTTAAATCATTCTTTGTTTTACGATTTTCCGATAACATAGCAGAAAACAATAGCAAAAGTTTGGGGACATCTTTAATGAAGATTTCAGTATCTCCAATTCCATTTTTATAAAATATTGTTAAAAAATATGGAATTTTTGTTTTAAATTTCAGATGATATTTCCAAAACTTTTAAAAGAGAAAAAAAAACGTAGTTAAATGGCATGAAAAGGGTTAAGGTGGACCGAATATTTAATAGTTTAAAAACACAGGACATCTAAAGTATTTCTCTAGTGCAGAAATCAGCCGACAATAAACTCATTTAGTGACAATAGTGATTTGATTAATGATAATTTAGATTTGGTAATTTAAGGTCATGTTAAGAGATGGAAAAAAAAATGTAATTAAGGGGCGCGAAAATGAGTTCGGTACGCGTATAGTAGATCAGAAAATGACTTCTCAAAACTTAATGATGTTAGAAACAGAAATTTAAATGTTATGTAATGACTTCCTTTAAAAATAAGAAATTGTAATCAGTTTTGGCAATATCAGGTAAAAATTATTGAAAAGTGCCTACCATTATTATCCCCATTACATCGAGTCATATAGTCTAGTTTGAAAGAATGTCTTGTCACCTCGCAACGCGTCTAAATATCAAGTTTCAGCTCAGTCTGTTGACGGGAAGTGGTTCAATTAGCCGTCCGAAGATTTTGCCAGCCAAAATCAAAAGGTTAATTAATATAAAGCATTTAGAAATGCGCCTTTCGTAAGAAACTGTGTTCAACAATTCGTCGTCCGAATAAAGGCACCAATCCAATATAGTACAAGAAGTGGCGTACTTTAAATGAATGTTGCTTGGAGCAAGCTCTCAAAATGAGCACCACCTAATACATACAAACCATTTAAATAATATTACATATAAACAACCCCAAAGATGCCACAGGTGAGTATTAGTATCTAGGGAATCTGAAGCTGCTCCAATACACTACTTCCTTAGGCATGTTTTAAATTTCAACACATCATTTTATTGAGGCTCAATGATGTCAAATTTAAGATTGATCGAAAAAAATGCTCTACTAAGTTTAGACACATATTTCTGCATCAACATTATAATAATAATAATAATAAAGTTCATTTCAAAAACACGTACAAAGTCAACCAAAAAAATCTATAATTTACCACATTTAAAACAAACGCAACACTACAAAAACTAATTACAAGCATACAATGTCAAAGTCTTTCTATCCATTTCAACACAGCCAATATGCATTAACTGGAAAATAAGGTAGACAATCATCCCAGAAGGTATTTGCGAAATAGATGTGGTTCCGTCTGTAGCAAATTTGTTATAGTTGTTTTTTTTACTACTGAAGCAATATGTTTAGATGGCACATCACTTTGAATTATAAATAGATTCTCATTATTGATAAACACACAGATCCCACCGTTCTAACAGCAATTGGCAGACCTGCCAACCCATCCGATTTTGTCGGAATCATACGGATTATTTTACTCCTTCTTTCCCCATCATTGTATATGATCGACATTTATTTTTCGTTTAGGAAATATTGACATTTCAAATATGAGATCAAGCAATCAAACAAATATCCTTCGCAGGTTTCAATAACAAATTCAATCATAAAAATTATTATTCCATCCTTTAATTTTATTTGAAACGGTCAGCACCTGCATACACCAAATGCCCTTTACACACATTTATGTGATTTCCAAAAACTAAAAATGCTTTACACAAAAGATAAAACATAGGAAAACTACTTGTGCAATATTCAGAAAAAATGCAAACTTTTTTTTAACTATCATTAAGCACAAACAAATATTAAAGAAAGTGACAAGAGTACCTTTGAAATAATAATGATGGAATAGAAAAAAAAAGCAATATATTTCGTTTTCAAGTAGTTTATAATGACTTGTACGATTTTAATTTAATATAAAGATAAACACATATTATGTAAATAGATATTGACAAAAATTGTGTATATAGAAGTAAGCCTATATTATTTACACAATACTGCCCCGTTAATTGAATTAAGTTTAACCAAAAAACTTAAAGTAAAATACATAAAGCTTTTTTTGGTGGCACTCTCGCCATTTGGTGTTTTCTTATATCGTTAAGTCCCAATTCCAAAAGTTTTTTGTATTCGTCTGGTTTGCTTGGGGAGAACATTGCCAGTTCTTCATTTATCATCCTTTCAAGTTCAATCAGTTCTTCATGGGGGTGTCCTGGGTTCCGTTCCGAAATTGTGTAATATTTATCTAGTATTTTTAATGGCCCTGCAGTCCCATCTATTTGATACGTTCCTACGTTTCCTTCGTTCACTTTATCTATCAAACTCGAGAAGGTCGATCGCTGGGAATTTTGTAATTCTAAACTCACCGTTTTATTATCAAAGATGACACACCTGTGTTGGACTTCTTCGAAAAGATTTTTTATATCACCTGTTTGTTCCCTGCACCAATCTTCAAACGTTATTTGAGAATCACTGTAAAAGTTGTCACCATATGTAAACACTAGGATGCCCCATTTTTGAAACACATTTTCTCCAAATATAAACTTGATCATTTTGACCGAGTCCTTCTCTTGTTTGGTATAACGGACGCCGTATTTCATGACGAATATCAGAGCATCAAATCCACGGTATTTTTCATTTGATTGTCTGACTACAAGTGTTCCTGCTAAAGTATTTTTGTTACTTGGGTCATCATTATTTGTAACCGTTAAAATATTTTCCTGAGTGGAGTCATCATCATTCGTTCCGTCTGTATCAAATTTGTTATAGCTGTTTTTTACTACTGCAGAAACATTTTTAGATGGCACATCACTTTGAAACGTCTTGACATCTGACTCTGTTCCGCACATTTTCACTGCATCCAAAGCAGACCGCAGCACATCTTTAATGTCACCCGCCATGTCAGATCCTGTGTCACCGAGACCTGTGCAGTCAATTACAACAAATTCTTGGTTTTCCCTCATGTCATTCTCCAATTTTTCAGTTTTAAAATTTTGGTCCACCAAAAAAAAAAAGTCTGTGACAAAGTTCCGAAAAAGTTCTACGTCGTCCTCAACCTTAATACGTTTATCAAATTTTTCTATAAGTTGCTCTCCAAGTTTTGCCCCAAGTTTTGCCCCAATCTGTGCCCCAAGCTTCTTCCTTGTTGCAACCTCAAAACTTTCCCTTGGAAGTTGTTCCCCAAGTTTATGTCCGAGAATTGAATTTGCAACAGAGCTTTTCCCGTTACCAGATCGGCCAACAAGCAGTAGCGTCGGCGTCATTCTGTTGTAAAAATTCAAATAATCTTTGTTAAAAGTGTCACAATGTGATCACTAATTAAGTCATTATTTTCACTAATGGGGCTTCTTTTATGTCTGAGCTCTACGCTGGAGAAATACTTTATATGTCCTATGTTTAAGTTGTAATAATTGTAGTACATGGTCTGATTAAATTTTTGTAAATATTTATGTGCTTAAAATTAATATGTACAATGGAATCCAAAAAAAAAAAAACCAAAAAAAAAAACATTTCCCATTTATTTTTATCAATAAACATATTTTATCATATCTATACGCTGGAGAAATATTTTATATGTCCTATGTTTAAGTTGTAATAATTGTAGTTCATGGTCTGATTAAATTTTTGTAAATATTTATGTTCTTAAAATTAATATTTACAATGGAAACCAAAAAAAAAAAAACCAAAAAAAAAAAACATTTCCCATTTATTTTTATCAATAAACATATTTTATCATATCTTACTTTATTAACATGTAAACTGGACCTTTATCCATAATATATCTATATATCTATTTATCTATATATATATATATATATAAATGTATATAAATATATATACACTTTCTTTAAATTGAAAAAAGTTAATTATATTTAGGAACAGTTATAATTTAAGAAGCGCCATGATAATAAACAAGCCATAACCGTCTATGTCTAATTATAACATCATTCGGCGAGACCTACACGTTACATTTCGTCATTGGGATTAAATTTTCTTCCTTTTCATGGAATATGTTTTAAAGAGCCTAAATATTTTTTAAAGTTTTCTTATTTGACTACTTAAAAAGTAGACCTAGTCAACGAAAACCAACGAGACAATTGTTTAAATATGCAAAACCAACGTTTCTTCGTATGCTGTGAGGCAAATCATTTAACACGATAATTGAAGTGTTTATCGAGGTTGTTTTTAAAGCGGAATCTTCCAATTTTCATTACGAAAGATGGCTCATGTTTTTAACCAATACTATCAAATTTTTTTTTTTTCAATCTCACAGGGTAGCAGCTATGTGGTGTAGCAGCTATGTGGTGTAGCAGCTATGTGGTGTAGCAGCTATTTGGTGTAGCAGCTATGTGGTGTAGCAGCTATGTGGTGTAGCAGCTATGTGGTGTAGCAGCTATGTGGTGTAGCAGCTATGTGGTGTAGCAGCTATGTGGTGTTGAATTACTTTTAGTTACTTTTTTAATTGTTTTGTAAATGAATATTTTGTAAGATCTTATCGCGTGTTGTAAAAATATAACTTCATGTGCAAACTAATATAATAAATTTCAGGACTCATTCTGGGACTGTGTTGTAACTCAGTTTACGTGATAGTGTGGAATACCAGTGTATTTAAATTCACTTACTTTCAAAGATGAAATATGTGGTATGGGGGCCGTCGACTGAATACAATTTCGCAGTATGTTGTAACACTAGCTGAAATGTAAAAAAAATGAAATTATTAGTCAGCTCGTCTCTTTTGTTTTATATTTTCATTTCCCATTTCTAGAAATGACCACAAATGTATAATGACAGTGTCACGAAACAGCCACGCAGATGACAACTTCAGTATAAACAACGACACCTTTGAGAGAGTTGCTGTTTTCAAATATCTAGGGGCAACTTAATTCGAGCACAATGAAATAATGTCGGAGGTGAAGCAAAGGATAACAGCAGGCAACCGTTCCAGCTTCAGCCTCCAGATGCTACTGGAAAGAGGAAGGGTAGTAAAGGGGGGAGACTGCAATCAGTTTAGCAAAAGAGGAAATCAGTAAAACAAAGTATGGGAAAACCTGAAAAAAAGGAACGCAATAAAAATAAAACGAAGGTGTTGGCAGAAAGCCTTCGTCAGGAAAAAAGAATTTCGCTAATTCTTTTGTAACCACTCCTTGGTATCCAGAATGATCAATAAATTGATCGTGGACATTCCATATAAATAAAAATTTTCATACAACACAAGAATACACATTACCATCATCAGTTGAGAACTACTAAATAAAAAAATTAAATACCACAAGATGATTCATTACAAAATTAAATAATGAAAACCATCTTACAACAATAAGGACGGGCATTTACTAGTAACTAATTACGCAATTAAAATGGTCATTTAACAACAAGACCACTAAATAAAAAGTCCAATGATTTAATTAAAATAAAATTAAAAAGTAATTAAGTGATTATCGACACTTTATTAATTATTACATGTCTTTGCGTCTGAATTAATTCTTACTTAGCTTTGCGCCTTTGACGCACCAACAGGCGCATCTATGTTTCCTTTGCGCCTTTCAAATACGGCCTGATATAACAATACTCATAACAGGATTGTGTTTAAATATTAGGTGCTCTTTACCTATGACATAACAAGATTGTGTTTAAATATTAGGTGTCTTTACCTGTGACATAACAAGATTGTGTTTAAATACTCTAATACTCGCTAAACGCCACGTTCTTTTATTAACAAATGTCTCCTAGTTCAATACTTACATATTCAACACATGTTGACACACGAAGGTTGTTAGTCCCTTATTCAAGAAAATGTTCAACACACCTTCATTGCAGCGGAAGGTAAACCAGAAGTGAACCGTTGAAGCAAGTTACAACTTTAGTTTGAGGGGAAAAAACGTGTCCATACCTGGGGCATTAATAATATATATATATATATATATGGCGGGATTTTCCGGGAAAACTCGCTGCACGTCTGGACAACTCAGTCACGTGTCGGCGCTGCGCAATGTAAGCCATTCTGTCAAGGACACTGAAGCATTGTTAATAGTCAAGTCGTGAAAACCCTGTGTCAGCGCTTAACTCGTGCACACCGTCGCCAAGAGTTGCACGTCAAGTTCATTGGTGCGCCGTCCTCCACGCGATCTACAACCGCATCCAACACATTTATATCACATGACACATTGTGTATGAACCAATAACTTCTTAATATTCTTTCTGGCTTATTTACTATAAAATTGTATCTAAATGAGTGGTAATGTTATAAATCAGTACATGCCATTTGGGCTACTTTTAAAAGAAAATCAGCAAGACTTTCACACCATGACCTTGTCGCTTTGCATTTTTTTTATCTGTAAGATTTTCAACAAATTAACAGCCACCCGAGAAGCCATTTAAAAAAAAAAAGATTTATTTTGTTTTTCTGTTTTTTTGTTGTTGTTTTTTTTTTGGGGGGGGGGTCGCAATCTAGCAAAGAGCTGTCCCCCGTTTGACCGAAATTAAGTGACATTTCAAACAGTTTTATATCTTTATTTTTGTTCGATCTCCCAGATGACCATTTAAATAGTTCTTATCAGATATCCAAATTTTTTTCGGTTTTCATAAAATCGTTTGTTGATCATTTCGTCTGACTACCCATATTTAGTTTATTTAATAATTGTCCTTAATGGAAATTTGAAGTTTACAATACATATCGTTTGCATTCATTTTTTTTTTTTAAATATCCCTTAATATTATTTTAGGATATTGAATGCATTTAATTTTTTTTATAAAACTTCCATTGTTGCCATTCTTTTTCAAATCTCATCAAAACAAAAAATACAGTTATTAAAAAAATAAAAGGAAGTAAACAAAAAATATTCTGGTAATTTGTTGAGATATAACACTTTACTCAACTAGATTTAAATGAAATAATGAATAACTTGTCAAATACTTTTGTATTACAAATTCAAGTAGAAATATACAAATATAAAATATATACCTAAAGAGTACACATGTCATTATATATTAACATCAAAACCCAGTAATGTACGAAATGTTCGGTAGAACCTGTCAAAAATATGTTAAAGATGTATAAATATGTTAAATAGACCCTGTCAAACAATTGGTACAGCTGCATGAAATATGAGGTAGACCCTGTCAAACAATTGGTACAGCTGTATGAAATATGAAATAGACCCTGTCAAACAATTGGTACAGCCGTATGAAATGTTAGGTAGACCCTGTCAAACAATTGGTACAGCTGTATGAAATATGAAATAGACCATGTCAAACAATTGGTACAGCTGTATGAAATGTTAGGTAGACCCTGTCAAACAATTGGTACAGCTGTATGAAATGTTAGGCAGACCCTGTCAAAAATATTTTACAACTGTGTGATATCTTAGGTAGACCCTGTCAAACAATTGGTACAGCCGTATGAAATGTTAGGTAGACCCTGTCAAACAATTGGTACAGCTGTATGAAATATGAAATAGACCATGTCAAACAATTGGTACAGCCGTATGAAATGTTAGGTAGACCCTGTCAAACAATTGGTACAGCCGTATGAAATGTTAGGCAGACCCTGTCAAAAATATTTTACAACTGTGTGATATCTTAGGTAGACCCTGTCCCTTTGATGATTATCAATGTTGGATTGCACATGTTTTGGTATCGTTGTACAATTTTATTTAATATTGTTTAGTAACAATTGCTTAATACCCAAATTACCATGATATTTAAGTATAACCTCACGTTTATGACATTACATTTAACCTTACTCCATGGCTCCTTATCTGTCCGACATACAAGTTATCAGTCGTTCAACACTTGCAGATACATCCGGAACTGAAGCATGCGTATTTTTAGCACTGTTTTTGAAAATTACCAACAATATGCAATCCATAGGTCACTTCCAGTTTGGTCGAATTCTAACACTGCAAGAGAAGAGGCAATAATGCTGTACGAGCAAAATACTGTCACTCAGCGAGCTTTCATGCGTGACGTCTGAACTCAGTTCAGGTTGATTTATTTTGCTTTAGGGGGAGGCAACTAATATATTAATCAATAAAAAGCCACAGGTCTGGTGTAGAACTGTCTTTAGGACTTTTGTTCAAAGGCCGGTGGGTATGGTGGAGGACTGTCTGTAGGGTCATTGTTTACAGGCCGGCATATATTACAGAAAATGATAAGTTTACTTTTGTTGTAACACTTGCACCCACTGGGTATATTTTCTCAAAATAACTGGAATCGGTGTAAGATAAACTGGATCCGGTTAATCCCTAGTGTATTTAACATTCGTTAAAGGCCTTTAAACTGAAATGAAAAGAAAACGTTTTAAAATAATTTTCCGTTTATTGAAAAGTTTGAAAACAGTGCAACTCCACTATAAACAAATTACTTGAAGGTCGTGAGGTAAATGTATTTAAGAACTTTAACAGCATTAAGTATCGTTTTTTTTTTTAACATTCAATTGAATTGTTTGAAATTTCTTCTTTCCTGGTCTTCAAAGCAGCAAGCCTTTCAATCACTTGATCAAAATCATTATCCGTTACCGTGGATTGGTTACATGCGAGGAAAATGTAAGTGTAATCGGTTATCCCTTTTTTTTTAAAAAATTAGGTTAGACCGAGCAGTCTCTTATTTTCAGACACATTTAAATTTAACATAATTGAAGCTTTGAAGCTAATGTTGTTGTTTTTTTTAATTTCAGCATCTGGTTATGTCACATATTTATGACTGCACATCTAATGATCTTTATAAGGTTAATTTACAGCATTTCGCTAGAGTGCTCCGCTATCTAACTGAACGTCTTTGCGTCTCTTCACCCCTTCGACAAATTTGCTTATCTCCAAACACGCGTATTTTTACTTTTCCCAGGACACGCACTGAAAGATACGGTGAACGATCTTTCTCCTTCAGCGTCACACAAAAAAAAACAACAACGGAATTCTCTCCCATGGCTTGACATGTAAATATGTTTCTTTTTTAAATTAAATACATTTATGTAACTGTTTTACTGATATGCTTATCATTGGAAATAGTTTAATGTAAGGCGCGGTGAGGCCAGCCCTAAGCATAGGTACCACGCTATAGAATAGCACGGTAACAATAATAATAATAATGTTATAATGACATCCACGTTTTAAAAAAAATAAATCTCAGTTGTAGAGTAAACAAGTAAAGAGATGACAGACAACGAGATTTTCCATTTTGTTTCCATTAAAAAAATAATAATAACAATAAACACTTTCTCGATTGTACGGACATCCTTAAGTTTGAACTCGCTTTGACCACAAATCATTTACGTCCAATGTGTTCAGATTGTCTGTAAACTTGTGGATGGCAAGGATGGTAATTTTCGCTTTTGACTATGAATCTTATTTTGAAATTTCTATACCAAGTTAAAAAAATATTATTGTTGACTTCATTTTTCACAGTGTCAATATTTATATTTTCTCGCTTCCTGTGTTCCCACTTCCGGCGACACGAATGGATACTGCTTGAGTTGTCTACTGTGCTCTTTTCTTTGTTATATTTTCATTTCTACTGTTGGCTGAGGAAGGCTTTAAGCCGAAAGTCCTTGTTTTTTTTGTCCTGTCATCTTATTTCAAGCTTCCACATACCTCGTTTTGCTATTTCATTAAAAAAAAAATAATGTGTACGTGATGGGGGGGGGAGAATCTTAACAAAAAAATTACATTGTCTTACATATGACCCTTCTGGTCCATAGCCCCCAATTTACTCCACCGACACGCCAACGGTCTCGGGACAAATCATTGTGTAGTCAGTGTTTCTCGTCGGGCTACGGGCGGTACGAATGCTAGCGAAGCCACTTGCTATAGCGGAACGTATACTCCCTAAAGTTTGCCACAACCTCAAAAAGAATTGACGGGCGGCCTCGTAAAATGTTCCTCCCTCTCCTCTACTTTCAAATTGCTTCATCTTCCTCTCTAGCGTTGCTATCTGATCAAGCACGTGATCAGAAAGGGGTTGAAGAACACCAGTACCTTCGTCCAGATCGATTAATTTGTGCACATGATGCGACAACTCGTCCAGCACATTTTGACATTTTTTACGATTGGATAGCGGTTGATCCATTAACTGAGCGGCTTTGGTGAAAAGACGGTCTGTTTCTGCTTGGAGTCCTCCGTTTGGATAATTCAACTGTAGTTTAACTCGTCCACTCTTTCCTTTTTTGAATTCCGTTAAAGTGTAAGGGCTTTTTGTGATTTTGTCGATGTTGTCTTTTAGATTTGTAAGCTCTTTTTCTTTCTTAGTGGATTTATTATCAAAGATGACACATCTATAGTTAACCTCTTCAAAGAGTAATTTTATATGACCTGTTTGTTCCCGGCACCAATCTTCAAACGTCATTCCATCATCTTCCGTATCCAGATCAAAGTTGTCACCGTAAGAGAAAACTAAAATCCCCCAGTCTCTGAACACATTTTCTCCAAAGATCGACTTAACCATTTGTACGGCGTCTTTCTCTTGTTTGGTGAACCGGACGCCATATTTCATGACAAATATCAGGGCATCGAATCCACCTATGTCATCAGAAATCGATTTACTCTCCGTTCCTTGTGAGTCTTCTTGCTGATTCTCGTTTGTAAACGAATTGCCAATACCTCGGGAATTAATGGAGTATGGAGTTTCTTCAAAATATTCTGGGACATTCTCGATGTTAGGCAACTCCGTACTCGCAGGTTCATAAACAAGTTCAAACTCATGATATTCAGACATCGTCACTCCCTTGATTTTGTTCAACGCCTTTCTGGCGTTGCGCATCACATCTTTCACGTCGCCCACCATATCAGATTCAGTGTCTCCAACACCCGAGCAGTCCACAACGCAAAACTCATCATTAGAATCGATATCATTTGATAACATTTTCTCCTGTCTCATTCCACTTGCTTTGAAAGCCTCCTGTCTTCCAAGTATAGAGTTTCCAACGCAACTTTTCCCAGAGCCGGATCGTCCAACCAGAAGTAGTGTCGTCTGCTTAGTCATTTTCCCCTGAAATATACAGGACAACCACGAAAATATCAATACGGTCCTTAAATTTGAAATAGTACTAAAACTAAACTCTAAGACTTTGTTTTTAAATTTTAAAGTTAAAATAATGAAAGTAAGTTACTGTAGACAAGAATAACAGACAACACAATTATTTACCAGCTAAGAATAAACCAAAGTCCTTTTTTAAAGAAATACTTTTTTTTTCATAACATCGTCACCATTTTATTTAGCCAGCATCAAACTTTGTGAATACAGTTCTACGTTACTCATAATATAAATAATACAACTATTTACATGTCATGTTTAAAATGTATACAAATCATTTATTGATAATAAAAATAATAACATTCGTTTATACGTTTTTAAGATGGCGTAGATTGGGAGTTTTAGGAAGGTGAACTTGTAAACATACAGAGACTAGTAAGCTTTGATGAATATTGGGGAGATTTCTTGACAACTAAAATGTTCCATTATGAAAAGCCTTTTTTTTCATCTTATAATATAGTTAGCCATATTTTCATCGTTAGATTAGTCAAATTTTAATCTGTTATAAGGTGTCATTCGCAAATTACGTCACGCAAAAAAATGAGCTTTTTAGCACCCCCCCCTCTCCCCTGTCACAAAGTGTCACGAATTTGTATCCCCCCTCCCCCTTAGTGTCACATCACACCTAAAAAAAAAAAATCAAAATCTACGTAACATTTTCATAACTAAAGTAAGATTTTATTTTATTCTTTAACATTTTCACATGCTGTTATTGCACTAAGATGTAGTATTATAAGAAATCTGTGACGCGAAACAACGAAGTCATCCCCGAGCCGAATGTAAAATGGCCACAGCAATTTTTGCGCAAAAGGTATGCGCGTCTGGGGTTCACCTTACCTATAATACCTGAAGCAATTTCGACTTCAGATTAATGTTTTTAAAATTAATTGAATAAAGATTTTTCAAAATGTCACAAAGTATCACAAAGTGTCACAAAATTTCACAAAATGTCACAAAATTTCACAAAATTTCACAAAATGTCACAAAAGGTCACAAAATGTCACAAAATTCACAAAATGTCACAAAATGACACAAAATGTCACAAATTCTCAATCCCCACTCCCCCGGGGCGTGACGTAATTTGCGAACGACCCTAAGGTCGTATGGTAATCATCACTCAAATCATATTGTCTTCCTTCAATGAGCCTGTATTAATTGTTTAAACCTTTGTAGAAAATGGCATAATGTTTTAAAATTTGTATCAGGAAATTGAAAAAGTCTCATTTTTCTGTTAGTAAATGATAGTCCAGCCTAATGATGTGACACACACTATGGAAACTAAACGTGTGACACCCGTTATAGAAACTAAACGGGTGACACCCGTTATGGAAACTAAACGTGTGACACCCGTTATGGAAACTAAACGTGTGACACACAAGATAGAAACAACAATGTGATAAGATTGAAAGCTTTTAACTCACCCACTATGTTAAACTGGATTGAAAGCTTTTAACTCACCCACTATGTTAAACTGGATTGAAAGCTGTTAACTCACCCACTATGTTAAACTGGATCAAACAGATGCTATACGGTGGATACGCAACATTGAAATGACACTTCTATACCGCAGGCTGTTCAATTGTTTACCGTGTTGATGGCTTCTGGTCTACTAAACGTAATCACAACACAGCCCCAATCGCCGTGCAGTAAGAACGGGATTTCCTAGAATTGATCAGATGCTTTTCATCAGGAAGAGACTTCAGCCTTTTATCTATTGACAGTAGGAATTTCCCAATAACAACAACCGTACTCTCTAAAATAGTTATTTTTCATATAGCTCTATCTCTCTGTCTCCCTCTTGCTCTCTCTCTCTCTAGCTCTATTTCCCCTTCTCCCCCCTCTCTCCCTATTTCCCTCTCTATTTATCTATGTATTTAACTATGTATCTAATATATCTATCTTTCCATCTTAGTATCTATCTATCTATCTTTCTATCTTAGTATCTATCTATCTATCTTTCTATCTATCTTAGTATCTGTCTATCTTTCTATCTTAGTATCTATCTATCTATCTATCTATCTATCTATCTATCTATCTACCTATCTATCTATCCATCCATCCATTTATCTATCAGTATATCTACCTATCTCTCTATTTATCTATCCAACCATCTATCTTTCTACCTATCTATCTATTGGTCGATTTTTTTATCGCTATCTATCTATCTATCCATATATCTATCTATATTTTCGTCATCTATCTGTTTGCCTTTCAATTTGTCTGTCTGTCGATCTGTCTTCTGTCTGTCTGTCATTCTGTCTTTCTTTCGATATGTCTATCTGTCTATATGTAGTCTGTCTTCCTATCCGTCTGTCTGTCTGTTGGTCTGACTATCTATCTATCTATCTATCTATCTATCTATCTATCTATCTATCTATCTATCTATCTATCTATCTATCTATCTATCTATCTATCTATCTATCTATCTATCTATCTATCTATCTATCTATCTATCTATCTATCTATCTATCTATCTATATATCTATCTATCTATCTATCTATCTATCTATCTATCTATCTATCTATCTATCTATCTATCTATCTATATATCGATCTATCCATCTATCTATCTATCTATCTATCTATCTATATACCTATCTATACATATATATATATATCTAACTATCTATTTGTCTGTCTATCTCTGTCTCTCTTATCGACATACCGACCTTTGAAACCGTAATAAGGTATAGTTATCATTTCAAAAAATTCACTTTCCCGCCACCTTACTACAGAGGGTACGCCTCTTAGGATTACTATCACTGAATGTATCACTACGATCACGGTGATTAGCTCCTTGATCTTAGTCAAAGGTATATTCGTGGCATCGACTTCTTTGTGATCATTGCCATACTCCCTCGTCATTATTATCTTTGATGGATTTCCTTTATCTATTGATTATATATGAACTCAAATTATGGGTGTGCGTGTGGTTGAGTTATGAAAGTGCACACTAGGTGCGCAAGACGTTGACTAGCTGCACGTATTGGGTCTCTTTAAAATACCGGAACTGAGTTACTTGAACGAATGTTTCTAAACTTCATAAAGGAGAGACTGCTGAATAATTAAACAAACTCCAACTATTTGAATGGCATATTTTTTTTTTAAATATCTTTATTTTAAAAAATTATATATACAGTATCCTTTTGTTAGCCACTATCTCCATGAAAGTAAACACGTGGCAAGCCATTATACTTCTTATTCTGTCCACATTACAGAGCAGGCGTCGTTGAGGTATAGCTGACAGATTGCTTTAAGTTATGAGACCTGCCTGAGGGTCATAATGTGGATTTTTAGGTTGTCCCTAAAATAGTCAATCCACCGACGTTGTGGCCCTGAACAACCCGGATGCCTTTGCAATGCAGGTTTGTTGACAGGCACTCTGGTCAGATGGCCACACCAATTAATTTCTTTTTGGGGTGAGACACTCACGTATTTCCTGGTTCCGAGTGGCTTTATAACTTCCCTGAATATGTTCAATGACATCCTCACCACCAGCGTTTCTTTCAGCTGTCTCTGCGGTAGTGCACTACCCCCGACCCCACGTTGAACAAAATGTCTGAAAGAAACACTGCTAACCCCCATGATGGAGCACGGGTTTTTCGGCTAGCCTACCAAAGCATTGGTTGAGTTGTTTAAATATCTTTTAATGTGGATTTCATCTTTCTGACACGTATAAGCTTCTGAGAATTGTAATTCTTTCAAGTGCTAACCATGTTTAGCTCACTATACAGCGATCACATAATAATGTGTAGCTTAACTTTAACTGTTAGCATTTTAATCTCAGTATGTAGTTTGGAAAAGAGTGTGAATGGACCAGGAGAAAGAAAACCGATCCGCCCTGAGTTACAGCAGAATTTACGCCATGCCGTTATAACACAATGAAACTTTATAAATTACTTTACTGCTTGAACATAAAAAGTGAATCAAATTATTAATAAAAATATGCCTCAAAACCAAACCCACCATTTTTTTTTTAAAAATAAAAACAACCTTTGACCTCATGCGTGTAGCTAAGGTTATTCCCGTCCCGGGCAGACCAATATTTTTTTCGCCAATATATTCACCCCCCCCCCCCACACCCAAAAAAAAAAAGTTATCTGTTTGGGCTTCTTGTTTGTTCACAGCCTGGTCACACATCGATCTATTATCTCCAGAAGTAATCTTAAAATATAAAATAAAATAAAATAGTTCATTTGTTTTTTTGTTACTTTATTAGAAGTAGATTACAACATATCGTTCAAGTCTCACAGTACACAAGATTTCGAGTCTTGTGTTCTCTAATAATTTTGACTCGACTCCACAATGTCTTTACAGTCAACATCCTTCAACTGCTGCTCATCTGCTGCAACTTCGTCTATCTGAAGTCGTCTCGACTAAGTCTTGGCAATGGACCAGACAGTTAAGGACGTAAAAGACGGAGAGAGGGGCTGACCAAATGGGCTACTCTCCCTCACTGTAAACAACATCCATCTCAAGTGAAGGCCGTTACTTCAATCAAAAATTGCCTTGTTCATCTATGTTTGCGACCTATTGCCTTGGTCATCTATGTTTGCGACCTATTGCCTTGGTCATCTGTGTTTGCGACCTATTGCCTTGGTCATCTATGTTTGCGACCTATTGCCTTGGTCATCTGTGTTTGCGACCTATTGCCTTGGTCATCTATGTTTGCGACCTATTGCCTTGGTCATCTATGTTTGCGACCTATTGCCTTGGTCATCTATGTTTGCGACCTATTGCCTTGGTCATCTATGTTTGCGACCTATTGCCTTGGTCATCTATGTTTGCGACCTATTGCCTTGGTCATCTATGTTTGCGACCTATTGCCTTGGTCATCTATGTTTGCGACCTATTGCCTTGGTCATCTATGTTTGCGACCTATTGCCTTGGTCATCTATGTTTGCGACCTATTGCCTTGGTCATCTATGTTTGCGACCTATTGCCTTGGTCATCTATGTTTGCGACCTATTGCCTTGGTCATCTATGTTTGCGACCTATTGCCTTGGTCATCTATGTTTGCGACCTATTGCCTTGGTCATCTATGTTTGCGACCTATTGCCTTGGTCATCTATGTTTGCGACCTATTGCCTTGGTCATCTATGTTTGCGACCTATTGCCTTGGTCATCTATGTTTGCGACCTATTGCCTTGGTCATCTATGTTTGCGACCTATTGCCTTGGTCATCTATGTTTGCGACCTATTGCCTTGGTCATCTATGTTTGCGACCTATTGCCTTGGTCATCTATGTTTGCGACCTATTGCCTTGGTCATCTATGTTTGCGACCTATTGCCTTGGTCATCTATGTTTGCGACCTATTGCCTTGGTCATCTATGTTTGCGACCTATTGCCTTGGTCATCTATGTTTGCGACCTATTGCCTTGGTCATCTATGTTTGCGACCTATTGCCTTGGTCATCTATGTTTGCGACCTATTGCCTTGGTCATCTATGTTTGCGACCTATTGCCTTGGTCATCTATGTTTGCGACCTATTGCCTTGGTCATCTACGTTTGCGACCTATTCAGTCTTTCAAAAAGATGGGTGACTGTACAGGTTGGTTCTTGCTAAGTCTTGATGACATACATGCGTAGATGTTAACAAGAAGTATCTTGAGATTGCATTGTCAGATAAGAATCTTATCCGATTGGTTGTGTACGCTGCAGCTAGGTTAAGAGATTCTTTTTGATCAAAGAACGAACCTCGGTCGAGTTTTTCTAGAAAGTATTTTTATTGATCGTAAAGAATCGAGATAAATACTTAAACAAAAATGACTACGCCATTGTTGATCATCTGGTGCAAGGTCTGAAAGCCTAATTCCTAACTCTTAATTTCAACCAGAAAAACATCACCACACAGCAAAAAAAGAATTGTTGATCCAGTTCTTAAGGAAATTATAATAATAATGAAATCGTCTTAAGTAAGGGACATTATATTTTATAATTAGTCATAAAATGGAATCATTCTACTATGGTGGTCGATCAAGAACGCATCATACACAAACGGGATGACTCACGCATATGCAATGAAACACACGAAAGGGATGACACCAACAAAAGATATTACACACACAAAAGTGATGACATATACAAAAAAAGGAGGACACTTATAAAATTGATGACACTCACAAACAGGATGACACACACACACAAAAGGGATGACACACACAAAAGGGATGACACATTTAAAATGGATGACACACGCACAAGGGATTTCACAAAAATATATGACACACACAAATGGGATGAAACACACAAAAGGGATGACACACACTAAAGATATGACACACACAAATGGGATGACACACAAATAAGGGATAACACTCATAAAAGAGATAACACACACTGAAAAGATAACACACGTAAAAGGGGTGACACACACAGAAGGGATGGCACTCATAAAATGGATGACACACACAGAAGTGATGACACACGTAAAAGGCAAGGCACACATTGAAGAAATGACACATATAACGAATGACACACACAGAAGGGATGACACACAGAAGGAATGACACACACAGAAGGGATGACACACATAAGGGATGGTACAAACAGAAGGGATGACACACACAGAAGGGATGACATACACAAAAAAGATATTCTCCAGATCACATGCTGTATTTAGAGGATTGATCTCATTGTTATTCCAAATCGTTTCAAATGGCATTTAATTAAGGTAGACGAATAAAACTTAGAAAAAAAAATACAAAGTTTATTATTAACTTAAATGATATTTAATGTGCTTAATGGCATTGTGTTTCGAATTTTAAGACACTGATTAAAGTTGAAAATCATTTTTTAAATGCCTATCCTCATTCAGCTAGAAACTCGTGTGCTAGAGTTTAGAAATAGTTGCTTGTTATCTTCCGACAACTGAAATAACATTTGAGCAGGTCTTAGCTTATACCAAATAAAACTCGAATTATAAGCGAATAGAAATTTTCCATTTGGCTAACCATTTTATGCAGCCTTGAGAAATCTGTTCCTAGGCAACCGTTTCGTCCCAGCTACTTGGAAAATTAGTTGCGGGGTGGAAACCCAATGGCGCCCGACGCTTCCCTTAGGAAAGTAGATCGAGTGCAATGTGTGTAAGCACAGTGTCGGATCGACCGGGTGTCCTTGAATTGGGGCGGCCTCCAGCGGAACCCGATCAAGTGGACTCGGGTGGGGGGCTGTCCTTGCAATGGGACATCTCCAACGTGCCGCTTCGCGGCCTGATACCGGGCTTAGGGGGGTGCTTTGGGGAGGGCATAAAGAGCATTAGCTGCATGGCCCTCAGATTCCATTTTCTAATGGGACATGTCATTGGCCAAGACGTTTCTTCTTGTTGCCTTTGGCACACGCAAAAGGAATCTTAAATAACAGTTGTCCAAAACGAGTCCTTATTAGCATCGGGTGACAGCAGTTAAACATTAGTCGTGCATGGACTGAGTCATGGACAGGAACGGAGCCAGAATGATCAATGGGCCCTCAAAATATAGTAGAGGAGTTATATTTGTAGAAAGCAGCCAACGCTTATCACATCAGGGCAGTGCTGAAACTGATAAAATTCGGATAACTTCCAGAAGCGATGAACCTATCAGAAAAGTATAATGTATATATACATATATTTATTTATATTTATATATATATATATATATATATATATATATATATATATAGGGGGGAAGAGTAAGGGGGATTTTGAGTTGACATTTCAAACGTAACTGTACAATTTTGACAATAGCCTCGATATTGTTGAAAAATAAGTTTCCGACTGAAAGAAAAAAGTGGAAATCAATTCCTAAGTTCCACAAAATCTTTACACAGTTTGGCAGGAAAAAAATGAGTGCTATAAAGTCTACGATTTTATCCACAGAAATACACTGGGCACAAAAAGTCAAAGTACTGACGTAGCATAACGGGTTAGTTATAATCTACCACGTATCCTGGCGTCTTGTGGAAACCCTAAGTCAGCGGTTCTCCACCTGTGGGTCGCGACCCCTTTCGGGCGTCGAAAGGACCTTTCACAGGGGTCGCCAAAGACCATCGGAAAAGATATATAATCTACAGTTATGAAGTAGTGACGAAAATAATTTTGTGGTCGGGGGGTCGCCACAGCATGAGGCACTGTATTAAAGTGTCACGTCAATAGGAACTTCTTGGGAACTTTTTTCATCTCTGAAAATAGTGGAAAATGCCAGTTACAAATTTCTAGATTCAAATTGTCTCTCTTTTTTTTTTTTCTTTGTTGTTTTGTTTTGTTTTTTCGTTTAGTTTTTCTTTTTTTTTTTTTTTTTTTTTTTTTTTTAATTACAGCAAGTCAAAGTTTTTCCAAAAATTTCGCTTTAAGAAACCTAAAAAAAATTTTTTTTTTTTGTTTTTTTTTTTTTTTTTTTTTTTGGTTTGTTTTTTTTTTTTTTTTTTTTTTTTTTTTTAGTTTTAATTACAGCAAGTCACAGGTTTCACCAAAATGTCGCTATAAGCAACCTAAAAAAATGTAGCTAACTAGGATTAAGTTACCTCACTTGCTTATGTACACATTTACTTATGCCTTTTAAAATCACGATCACATTTGCATATATGGAAATTCACTCTTACAGCCATGCATATTTTTTTTAAAATGGCTTTTAAATAGAGTACATTCTTGGAAATGAAAACTTGTCAATACTTTAATTCTCGTTTTGTAATTAACGACAAAATTTTAAAAAAAATGCTAACTTAAAATTTAAAATTTTTAAAGAAAAATATTTAAAAATCATTCCATCTACCGTTTCAGATGGTGACCCCCATGACGTACCCCTCTTCGACCCCATTTGAGGTCAAGGACGATTGGCTGGGGAACCTGGGCTTATTATATCCATGTCTTTTATGTGTCACGGTAATTTTATATTACATAGTCTATTTTTGATATAGATTCATGCATGAATCCCTAATTGATATTTTGTATTCGAAACAAATAATTTGTTACAAGGTGTTTGAAACATTGGTTTGTTAATATTCTAGATTTAGCGACCTGTAAATGCAAAAACTCATAGTTTTGTGTCTACATGTCGTTATATCCGACTTCTTCTTACTAAACATTATACTAGCTAGTCATCCATTACTAGGGATAAGCAGTGGACAATGAAGCAAATAGTACCAAGGAAAAAAACTATCGACCAACCGTAACATTTTTAAAAAATTTCATTAATAAACAATAAAAATTAAACAATGATAAAAAATCAACTTTTAAATCAGTTTATAACATATGTTTAGTTAAAATAATTTTTATCCATGGAATTTTCGGAATATCCCGGAATTGGAATGAGGAAAAATTGTATTCCTGTTCTCAGATTATAAGAAAATTCCAGGAAAATGAGAAACTCCAGTTACTCCTTTTCTACGTAACATTACATTTAATACACACTTAACCTCTCCAACCCTCGTAACACATTTAGTTCAAGCCCATGGACCCCCAGCACCGGCCACCTACCTCGTAATCTTTCTTCTTGACCGCCAAAATGTCCTTCCTTCTCGACATTTCTAGCATTCCCCTCTCCCCGAGGACATACCTGCACGCCCCTTCACCACGTCTCCTTCATCCCCTACACCTCCTAAGACATCCCTCCCAGAGCCGACCATCATATCTTCCTATGACGAATATCAGACCGACATCCAGATATGTGCACTAAAAAACGACCCATGTTTGGTATAGAGGACGATTGGACTATGACGTCATCTGCACAGGTGTCCGGGTGCTTTGCAGATTTTCATGGAAAAATAATTCTCTCATTTAGGTTATTTATATGATGTATTATAGGTTAGTCACCTTTTTGGCTGGTGAACAAAATAAAGAACCTAAGTTCATTTCTTCTCATCAGAAGTTGTTTTTTGTTTTTGTGTTTTATTTTATTGCATTCGTTTGTTAATTGTATTGGTTTGTTAATGGGTTTGTTTTTAGTTGTTCTTGGTTTACTATTGAACAGTGCTCTACCTGTAATGCAGCGTAAACAAGACTTCCTGCCATGCTATTGGCAAGTGATCTTAATGTAAATATCTAAGAAGCCCTCCATTAACTACAATAGGGTCGGGCGAGGGCTTGTCAACATTCACCAGTTTGCTTAAGGACAACAAGATTGTGTTTAAACACTCGGTATTCCTCGCCAAAGACATTTTTTTTAATGCAGAGATCGAAGAAATTCTTTTGTATGATAAATTCTCTGCTTGGCATAATCTTCATAAACAGGGGAAAAGAACTCCTCGCCAATCTTTTTGTCCACATCAGACCATTGTTTCAGATCACCTTACAGCATCGCCTTAAATTGTATCCACTCATTATCCAAGAATTTCCTTTTAGCCTCCACGTTGATTCCTGAAGATACGTCAAAAACTGTTTTTATAAAATTCTTATAAGCATTCTCGTATTTCTCGAAACAATGATTGTAAAATATATTCAAGTTATAAATTCTTCCATTTTGCAGCAAATTTATTTTTGCTTCCAGCGCACCAAGGTGTATTTTGTTCTTCGTCTCATCCCACGTCTTGTTGTTAAAGATGACACACCTGTATTGCACCTCTTCAAAAAGTTCTTTAATATCACCTGGTTGTTCTTTACACCAAGCCTCAAAATCTGTCTCATCGAGTCCAAAATTATCACCGTAGGAGAACACTAGAATACCCCAGTGTTTAAATATGTCCACACCCAATATAGACTTGACCATTTGCACGGCGTCCTTCTCTTGTTTGGTAAACCTGACGCCGTACTTGAGCACAAAGATCTCTGCGTGGTATCCACAATCTTTGTAGGGATCACGTGTGAGGCGAGCAGAAGAGCTAGTTTGTTCTACCTGCATGTCTGTGCCATTGGCAGCTTTGATTGCTTGTCCATCGCCTGTGCTAGCAGTTTGTGTATTATCAGCAATACTCTGCATTGCCTTAAAGACACACTGGATCACATCCGTTATGTCTTCCGCCAAGTCAGATGCCGTGTCCCCGACACCAGATACGTCCACAACAACAAATGTTGTATTGCTTCCTTTCTCAAATGATATTTCTGATTTCTCTGATGGATCTTTTGGCCTGAAACTCTGGACCCCAAGTATTGTATTGCCAACAGAGCTTTTTCCGTTCCTCGTTCGTCCGATAATTAAAAGTTTCTTCATTGTGTTCACATCCTGAAAATAAATGAGTCTTTCTTAAATACATTTTAAATATATATGCATATTAAGGATAACCAAAACTCGTTTTATTCGAACTACTAACCTAGGAACTTTGTGCGCCATTTCCCTTTACCCCTAACCAGGGCTGGGATACCGCGCTATATTATTATTATTATTACTAGAATAAATGACCCGATGTTATCGGGGTAATAATGATAGATCCTTTGCAATAATCTGCAACTGCTACTGCAAAAACTCATCACAATTCATAACTTTAAAAATTTATTGATATTTACGTTTCTAGCATCATTACGTTTTCAGAAGTATTTATTTGCTATATATTATAGGACTACCCTACTTCTTTTTACGTTCCTAAACTACATTTTCCCCCTCTAAACATGACCTTAAATTATACAGTCTAAATTATTACTAATTATATCACTTTTGTCACTAAAGAAGTTAATTGAGGGACAATTACTGCGTTAGAGAAATACTTAAGATTTACTCTTTTTCGCGCCCTTGAATTACAACTATTTTTCTCTAAAAATTGTTTTAAAAATTTGCCTTCAACTTACACCAAAAGCTCTATATATAAAAATATTTTATATTATAGGAATTCGATAGTAGTTGACAAGTTCAGCAAAAAATTTAAACACATTTTTGCCTTTTTAAAAAAATATATATTTATTATCAGGAAATCGTAAAACAAAGACTTCTTTAACTAAAGATGAATCGCGCAACCATTTTTTTTCACGTCTATAACAGATTTGAGTCTTCTTATTTTTAAATTACAATGTTTAATCTCATAAAATACAAATCTCTTTACTTTTTGCAAGTAGAAACAAAAATATATTTTAATTTTTTGAAAATAAATATTAACCCATCTCTATTTTTCAAAATTAATTTTTCAAGTGTGTAAAATGATTGGGCTTTGATAGTCATTGGTATACTTATATAAATGTTCCCAAGATTTGTTAACGGCATTGATATTCTTAATTGGTAAACATAAGCATATTTGTAAAAAGAGAGCGTAACATCTCTTTTTTCACATATGTAATATCATGGGAGTTAACTATGTTGTCATCCAAGTGAAAATGTACACATCTTATTTCCTACCTTCGACATGTATTTACCCAAGAAAATTAATTGTTTATCAAAAGCATTCCTTTATTTTGAGACGTATCTTGCGCTGCCTTGAGCAAAATGAACATATACATATTTATAAAAAGAAATTGTAACATCTCTTTTTTTTTCCCAAATGTTATACCATAGAATTTAAATATATTTTCATCCACGTGAAAATGTACATATCCTATTTCCTACCTCCGAAATGTATGTTCCCAAGAAGTTTAATTATTTATCGAATTCATTCCTTTATTTTGAGACGTATCTTGTGCTGCTTGGGGCAAAGTAACCAACCCCTCCCCCGACCAGATTTAAATAAATTTAGAAAATTCTTGTTTGATTTGATTTGATATTTATATCACGCTGGTACCCATGCTACTTAACATGATCACTCACTCTGGTCCTCCAAAATCTATTGAAACAAAAAAGTTTTTAATTGTTTCTTAAATAATTTTTTTCATCATTTACAATTCCCCTCAAAGATTGAGGCAAACTGTTCCATAATTTTGGTACTATCGCTTCAAAAGAGCGCACTCCGTAAGCCATTTTTCTGTGTTCATCATCTCTAGGAACACTCAGTAAGTACTGTGTTGAAGACTGCAGGCTCTTCAGAGGTACATGTTTATAAATCAGTTCTTTGAGATATTCCGGTGCAGAGCCATCTATGCAGCTGTGCGCCAGAGACATATTTTTGTAGTTAATGTAGTCCCTTCCATACCCAAGCTAAATAGTTTGCACTTCATATGGTTCGTTGTTGTTGTTTTTTTTGTCTTAGTGATACGTGGATTAATTAAAGCTATTTGGCTATGGAGTTCTCTGTCATTCCGTTCTTGTACAGGGATCCAATGAAGTGGTGGTGTGACGTGATCACTTTTTTTTGCCTTGAGAATAACCTTTCTGTAATTTTTCTAAGAAGTGTTTTGTTAACCTGATAGAAGAGAGTATGACACCACTTTAATAATAATAATGATAACCCCCACCCCCCACATCGATAAAAATAATAATTAAAATTTTAGTGATGCTTTAAAATAAAATGAACTGGATTTGTAATTTGATGGTGAAAGGAGTGGTGAAATATTCTGTCAAATTATAAACTGAAACAAAGGATTAACTAAAATGTGTAAAATTTTAAACTAGATTAAATTAGTTACGTTATAGTATAATGACAGGAAAGTGTTGTCAATAGTCATCCTCATCAACATACACAGAGTCAGTCTCTAAGAATGGAGTCTCAATTTTGCAGATCCCACGTAAGGTCTAAAGATGGTCACCAGAAATCGCTTCTTAAAACAGGAATGCGTACATTGTGCTTCTAGAAGCATTTTGTGCATTAGAGGATGTAAACAAGTTTTTCATGGAGGTATGGTTGGAGGGTCAGGGGAGGTTGGTGGGAGGAATGGTGGGAGGGATGGTGGGAGAGTTTGTGGGAGAGTTGGTGGGAGGGCTGGTGGGAGGGTTGGTGTGAGGGATAGTGGGAGGGCTGGTGGAGGAAATTTAGGAAGGTTGATTGGAGGGTTTGTGGTATGGTTGTTGGGGAGGGTTGGCGGAGGGATGTTGGGTGAGATGGTGGCAGGGATGGTGGTAAGGATGGTCGGCCATTACACTTTTTTTTCCTGCCCTTCAATTTCATTTTTTTTTTTATTATTTTCAAATGTATTGAAATGTTATGGGTTAGAGATGTCAAACCTATTAAAACATGGAAATTCCTGTAAACATTCGCGCAACATATCAGATTTATCCCCCAAAAATGATCTAGTAAGACGAGACACATATTTCTTAAACACTTAAATGGATAGTTTGTATCAACATTATAGACAAATTCTGTTTATTTATAAACTAATAGTTTCCACCGTTCACACAGCAATCTGACCAGCATTTAATTTTGTGTAACAAATATTGAAATTCTGCAGTTATCACAAACAAGAGGCAAACCTCACATGTTCCAGTTAGCTGGCTATACGCCAGGCTTAACTGAACGTACCAGGCTCAACGATATAAACATACCAACAACTAAAGAATGCGTTTGAAAGCTGATAACTTTTGACCAGGAATGTTTGTCAAGACTTTGTATTTTAGCCAAAAGGTAATTATGGGTAAAATAAACAGGCAGTTCGAGGGAGTAGTAAAGGTATTTCTCTCCCTTCAGTGTATCCGTTGCCCCAGCAACCGGATATTTTCTGTAATTTTTTTACAAGCAAAATTGATTACATTCGCGCTGAGCTGGATTATCTTGACATAATCCCCCCTAGATTTGCCTTCATTTTCTTATGTTAATTCACATTTTGAAGTTTTTCAACCGGTTTCAGAACAAGAGGTCAAAAGTGTCATTTTAAAGTCTAATCCTACATCATGTTCTTTGGACCCCATTCCTACCCCACTGTTGGTTGAGTCGTTAGATCATTTGCTAACAACGATAACCTATATAGTCAATGAAAGCTTATTTTCTGGCACTTTTCCCCTATTTGTAAGTCAGCTGTCGTCAAACCATTGCTTAAGAAGCCTGGTCTGGATGAAAATAATTTTAAAAAATATAGACCTGTATCTAACTTATCATTTTTATCTATAGTCATTGAAAAAATTGTACTAAACAACTTTTTGCTTACTTAAACGACAACTCTCTTCTTAGTCCTACTCAGCGGCCTATAGACCTTTCCATAGCACTGAGTCGGCTCTCTTGAGAGTAACCAATGACCTCTGGCTCGCAAGAGACAGTGGTGATATCTCCATCCTGATCCTTTTAGACCTCAGTGCGGCCTTTGACACTGTTGACCATGAAATCCTTTTCAAAACCCTTGAAAATCACTTTGGTATTTCGGGATCAGTTTTGGCTTGGTTTACTTCCTATCTCTCCGATAGAACGCAGGCGGTCGCTGTCGATGGCTGTCTATCCGGCAGTGCTGACTTGGTGTACGGAGTGCCCCAGGGGTCCGTTTTAGGCCCGGTTCTATTCATAATGTATACCAGGCCACTGCTCCTCTTGCTCGGGGGGCATGCTTGGGAGAGCCAGTCATTTGCAGATGACACGCAGCTATACAAGCATACCCATTCCTCTCTTGTCGATTCCGCTGTCCGGACTTTGCGGGAGAGCATTTATGATGTCAAGACATGGATGACACTCAGCAAGTTGAAGCTTAACAATGACAAAACGGAAGCGCTTATTTACGATCATAAATCATCCTCTAACTCAGCTCTCCCCACTTCATTTCATGTAGGTAACTCTGATATACAGTTTACTTTCTCCGCTAGGAATCTTGGTTATATACTGTCTAACAATATGTCTCTCGATAATCATATCTCTCACATTTGTCGCTCTGTATACACCGCCATTCGTCAGATAAACTTCATCCGCCAATATCTTACAGTTGGTGCAACAAGAACCCTAGTCTGTGCTCGTGTTTTCTCTCGTCTTGACTATTGTAATTCTCTTCTATCAGGTTCACCAAAATATTTTTAAGAAAAATTACAAAAGGTTCAAAACTCAGCCGCTAGGCTAATTCTAAAAGCAAGAAAACGTGATCACGTCACACCACTACTTCATTCAAGCACGTATTGAATACAAACTCTCTGTTCTTTGCCACAACTTTTTCTCGAATTCCTCCCCTTCCTGTCTGACCGAGCTTCTCTCTGTCTATTCACCCTTTCGACAGCTTTGCTCCTCCGCAGACGCGCGTATTCTTTCTGTCCCCAAGACTCGCACAAAAACATACGTGAACGATCGTTCTCTTTCTGTGCAGCCAAACAATGGAATTCTCTTCCATTACACATTCGCAATTTACCGACCATCACAACCTTCAAAACTGCACTCAAAGTACGTCTCTTTAATCTTTGCTATCATGACTGATTCCCATCTCTGACCGTAAAACGACGGTACTGAGTGTCGTCCATGGCTTGAGATGTGAATAGTTTTATATATACATTTGTTTTCTTTTATTTAATTAATGTATGTCAATTTATTATTTCAGATTTTATTATGTTTTTTTAAAGTGTATGTACAGCGCGGTGAGCCCAGTCCTAGGCAATGAAATGAATGGTTATTTGGATCGCTATATATCTGACCAATGAAATGAATGGCTATTTGGATCATGTTGTAACTTACCAAATGAAATAATGAATGGTTATATCGATCATTTGATTACTTACCAATTAAATGGACTGCTATTTCGATCGTGTGGTATATGTTTGGAGGCAGCAATGAAAATATATGTTCTTTAAACACTACTGATAACTGTTTCCAGTGTTGCTGGCTCATGGCCAGCTAAACATATTGATAAGGCGCCACATGATTCTACTCATGCAGTTAGATGATAAAAGGCTTTACATTTTCCCAGGCAGAGTATTCAAAATGGTTCATAGCCCAGCCTCAGTACTTCAGAACGTTATCTTTGAGGATCAGTGGCGTAATGCGGTTGATGCCGCCCCGGTCGGGCTTATAATTTTGACGCCCCCACCCATTCCATAAAAAAACTATGCTGCTGGCCGAAACCGCGGCCCGTCCATGCATCACGAAAAAAGGGGCACTCGGGGCTGAATGCCCCCTCCGCACCACACTTCCTACGCCACTGCTGAGAAATATGATCAATAAATATATTACATTCTGGACCATCTTAGCTATTCTCATTCTAGTCAATGGTGTGTTCCTCCCAGTTACAACAGAAAACAGGCATAGATAGAAAGATTAGATAGATAGATGGATAGATGGATAGATAGATAGATAGATAGATAGATAGATAGATAGATAGATAGATAGATAGATAGATAGATAGATAGATAGATAGATAGATAGATAGATAGATAGATAGATAG
>CAXITT010000797.1:228510-265717 GCA_964033795.1 Lymnaea stagnalis
TAGATAGATAGATAGATAGATAGATAGATAGATAGATAGATAGATAGATAGATAGATAGATAGATAGATAGATAGATAGATAGATAGATAGATAGATAGATAGATAGATAGATAGATAGATAGATAGTGGATTGTTGAAACGAGATGACCAAGTAGACCTTCCACGAGAAAAGGACTAACTCCTGGGAAAATGGCTTCACGCAAAAAAAACAACAAAGATACATCCTTCAATAAATTCAAAAGTGTCCTACTGATGGAGGACTTCAAGAATGTGACGTCGTACGCACACATATTTCAGACCGTGTGCATAAGACATCAGTGTTGACTAACGACTTCACCATCTCACATCACTTCTCCAGGAACCAGATTGACACAAGCAAGACCTGCAACATAGAACAGCAGTATCAACTTATAGCACGCATCAACAAAGATCATAAAAATTTGGCACAAAAAGAATCAAGCCTAAGAGACGCCTGTGCCTGTTAGTAAAAAACGAAGTTCAGAAGAGGGATGGTTGTTGGAAACTCAAGAAGACAAATGAGAAGAACACGCATCCTAGTGTACCACACAAAGCCTCCGCTTGCACTTCCGTCTTACATCTGTCTCGTAATACATCTGTCTCGTCATAAAACAGTCTCGTCATACATCTGGAAACATATTTTCAAAACACAAACGTTTATGCTCATCTGCAGACGTCCATGCAAACTTAACAGATGACGTCGCAGAGATTTGTCCAGACTCATCAAATAGTATTATTTTGAAAAATACGGCTAGTTTTACCGATTCCAATTTTAAAATACTTTTCTTATAGTTTTATTTTACTTTGTGTTCTCCCAAACACTGTTGTGAAGCAAGTGTGTTCAACATTTTGCGTTTAGTATAAGAGTAAGGATTGATTCTGTCCTTGGGCTATTCATCATGGAAGCCAGTATTCCTGAAACTTGGGCTTGGAAGCTGGCTTAGCCCTCATATGGGCACTGTACTAACAGTGATAATCTGATTAGGCAAAAGCAGACTCATACTTCGTATACTTGAAATACAAAAGTTTAAGTTGCTTAAAATTGTTCTTCATTAAAATTGTTAAATTGTTTTGGGGGGGGGGGGTATTTCGGGTTCTTTTTTTACCAACAAACGATGTTTTCAATGTTGTGCAGTTTGCACATAATTCATGAATATTTCTTTTCAGAATATAGTCTGGCCCCCTAGGAGACAGTGAATCGGCCACCTGGTTAAAAGTTTTGAGGACCCCTACTGTGCAGCCTAAGCAACTGGATTATTTTGCAGGTATTAGCAGCCTCTAAAGACTACACATTGTTATGCAGATGTTATTCATCTCTTTATTCCTAATGAATCAAAGTTTAAGGAATTCAACACCAGAAAATCACAAACTCAAAATCTGAAGGCCTTGTGTTGCTATGCATGAGTGAAAAAATTAGCTCAATACATGTCTTTTGTGACATACATCGCTTTTCAAGTTTATTGTATTTTATTTTTACAGATTTATAAAAAAAATATACACAGCTTTCGTAGCAAATTCAAAATAGTTCAATTTAATGTATACCGTACATTAAATAGAGCTCCACATTTAGAAACATTTATTTGAGGCTCAGACCTCAGACAACAAGTACAAATAAATAAAACCATCTCACAGTAAGCCAGAATCAGGTCATTTGTTTTAAACACTTTAATATGGCTCTGTGGCTACAATGAATACGGGGAGCCCTCGGTTTACTCCGATTCACTATAAAAAAAAAAAAACGCTTGTCCTACTGTGTTTTTTGGGACGAATGAGATTTACCACCCAAGGCACTTCTGGTCTTGAACGATGCCACTGGCCACTCAACAAAACCTTGCTGGTGTACGAACGCCATTAGATGTCAAGGCTGTTTACATGACTCCCAATACAACTTTGTTATTAAAACAACCGACGTACTAGGGCGTTAGAGTCAAGCTTTAAAACCTATCACATCCGATAAACGTTCATGGTGATAATCTTGGACACTCGGACAAAGCAATCAAAGAAGATTGATAATTTAAAAGGCAATAACGACGTAAAGGTATCATGGGGCGATGTGTCATCAAAGTGTTAAAATGAACATTGAGGCAAGCTTCTGCACGACGTCAATGAATTAGATCACGTGGGGGGGGGATAATGTAATTGTTAGCAGGCCTGCGTGAAATGGTGGGATTGGGCGATATTACTGCTGAGGGTGTGAAAGAAGTTTCAGAGAACCAAGATAAGCTCATTAAAAAATAAAAAGAGGTAAATTTATCACATTTATGTACCTCATTCAGAACTTTATAAAGAAGGGTTGGAGGCGGAGGAATATAGACATGCAATACCTGAAATATATTTTTAAAAAGGATGATACATCAGAACTGACGCGTGGAACTTCAAGAAAGATTTAACTATTGACTGTATTTTGTTCACAGAATTACATAAATTAATTTAATAATGCATTGGTATAACATTTTATGTGGAAAATATAAATGTTATTATACCACCAAATGCCTATGTCTTCTTTTTAATTTTGACGTCGTCGAACCTTCCCTATACTTCACATTATAAGTGTATTCGTTTTACGAACATTTATCTGACCCTGGTTCTTTCAGGAATGGAACTACGGCGTAAACAAAGAAATAGATGTACAAAAATTCTAAGAAACATAACACAATCAAAAGTCAGTAAGTATTTCACAAGAATATATATAAATGTATATATAATTTTTTTCATTCAGTCGTAATTTCGTTTGCTTTTCAAACTTTCTCTGTGTCTCTCTCTTCCTCATTCACTATCCGTCTCTCTGTCTCTAATTTTCTCTCTTTTTTTCGTTCCCTTCTCTCTCTATCTCTCCGACGTCATGACTTGCAAGCATTATAGTAAAATCGATAACCACACTTCCCCTTTTTTTTTCAACCCCAAATTATATTAACAAAATTGGTTTCAATTTTTTGGTAAATCTTCCCACTAATACAATACATAAACAAAACAAATCTTTAACTTAAACAGATATTGCCAAGCAAGTCGAAATGTTTAGCTTAAAACGCACTCTCTCTTTTCAATTTCAAGCAAGTTTTTCATGTTATTATTTATGTTGGATTGTTTCAACTTCAAATCGTGTATATACAATGTAAAATTAATTTCATGATTAATATCAAATTGACATTGGTGACTTCGTCTAAATTCGATATAATGTAATTTATTTAGTTTAGATTGATTTTGTGCTTTCTTCTCTTGCTTTGGTTTATGTTCTTTCTTCTCTAATTCTTTAGTATCATATTGTGTTGATTTATCTTCTTTAGTATCACATTGTGTTGATTTATCTTCTTTAGTATCACATTGTGTTGATTTATCTTCTTTAGTATCACATTGTGTTGATTTATCTTCTTTAGTATCACATTGTGTTGATTCACATTTTTTAGTATCATATTGTGTTGATTTATCTTCTTTAGTATCATATTGTGTAGATTCAACTTCTTTAGTATCATATTGTGTTGATTTATCTTTAGTATCATATTGTGTTGATTCAACTTCTTTTGTATCATATTGTGTTGATTTATCTTCTTTAGTATCATGTTGTGTTGATTCAACTTCTTTAGTATCATATTGTGTTGATTTATCGTTAGTATCATATTGTGTTGATTCAACTTCTTTTGTATCATATTGTGTTGATTTATCTTCTTTAGTATCATATTGTGTTGATTCAACTTCTTTAGTATCATATTGTGTTGATTTATCTTTAGTATCATATTGTGTTGATTCAACTTCTTTTGTATCATATTGTGTTGATTTATCTTCTTTAGTATCATGTTGTGTTGATTCAACTTCTTTAGTATCATATTGTGTAGATTCAACTTCTTTAGTATCATATTGTGTTGATTTATCTTTAGTATCATATTGTGTTGATTTATCTTTTTTAGCATTTTCTCCCAATGTAAAATATTCCATTTCTTCCTTGATTTCCCTCTTCAGATTTATCCACTCATTTTTTAGCTTATGCTGTAAATGTGATGTAGCTTTGTTATTTCCACTTTTGGCATTTCTTTTAAGTATAGTTAACAGTTGCTGTGTTTCGTTATCAAGACGGTTACATCTCTCATTAAAGTGTTTGGCGCGAATATTAGTAAAGTCTTCTGGGAAATATTTCTTTAGAATTGAATCGGGTTTTTCTTGTTTATTTAATGTTAGGATGAGTTCAGTTAGTTTACAGCGTTGTCGTTCTAGCTTGTCTTTATCTTTTGTTTTATTGTCAAAGAGGACACACCTGTAACGCACTTCTTCAAACAGAGTTTTTATCTCACCTCTTTGTTCCCTGCACCAATTATCAAAACTTTTATCAATGTCTCTTATATCAGTTTTAAAGTTGTCACCGTAAGAGAAAACTAAAATTCCCCAAAGTCTGAAAACATCATCTCCAAAGACAGACTTGACCATTTCTACGGCGTCCTTCTCTTGTTTGGTAAATCGGACGCCATATTTCAAGACAAATATCAGGGCATCGAACCCACATCTTTGTAAATGATTTGGTTTCTTATCAGATACATTATTATTGATAATCAATGCATCAAATGCTGACAGCACAGTAGATGACATGTCACTTGGCATGTCAGATCCCGTGTCCCCAATACCAGAACAATCCACAACAAACAACTGGTCATCATAAGCAATTTCGCTTTTTAACCTCGTCTCTTCTGATGGTCCTCTTGGCGCAAACTTTTGACTGTCATCATGTAGTCTTAGCAAAGAATTGCCGACAGAACTTTTTCCGTTACCTGCGCGTCCAACAAGTAGAAGTGTCGTCCTCTGAAAAGTAACAGGATTTTTTAATGAAAAATTGTATCTGCTTTACAAAATATATTAATATATTCATTGTTAATGCACAAAGAGACAAGTGAGAACAGAAAATTATGAACTGAAGAATGGATTGACAACACAGCAAAATACTTGTGTGAAGCAGAAGCAGCTAAATATTGTATCACTTCCTGCAAGTTTTCTAACTGCCTAGCCAACATTGTGCACTTGCAGGCCATTCATAGATAGACACTATGTTAAACAATTACTGTTTTACATTGCCAAAGAAGTGTTTTCAGAGACGGCTGATCGATTTTGTACAGTGAATCTTTAAGGACGCAAATTTACACGAAGGAATATAGTAAATTGCCACAAGAAAACTACAAAAGTCCTAATATAAACGTTGGTATTTTTCTTTTGCGCTTAACGAAAGCAATGAGCTTCGTGATTTATTACTTGGGAGCTTTAAAAGCATCATATTAACAACATATCCATATATATGGTGATTATTTACTAATCTTACTCCCCCCCCCCCCAATGCTGTGACCAATAAATAGGAGGACTCACGTCACGCCCCAGATTGTTGAAAGAGGTTCCCAAAGTTGTGCTTCATTTAGTGAAAAAAATTGCCTGTTTTTATTCCAGAATTTTTACAGTTTGTGGGGGGGGGGGGGCGTCTTAGCGATAAAATGTGTACAGCCATTTAGGAAATTTGTATTCTGTAGTCAATGAGGAGTAACATGAATATCTCGGACGACGCCAGTAATGTCAACATCAAGGAAACCTATTTGATGTAGACAGAGAGGTTGAGACAAGAGTGCAGACGGCAAACTCAATTAGCTACTGTTATATAACAGCTTGTTTACATAATTTTTCTCGTGCGTGCCCTCTGATTGACCCCGCAAGAGACGCTGTGTTCACAGAGGGGTGTGGCTTAGTCGTTTGATCTGTCGTGTTTATGCCGCCAACCACAAAAAATAATTAATCTGTTCCAAATAGCATTTTGTAGAATGAATGTAATGTTCTAGAAACGTCATAAGTTTTCTGGAAGGCAGGGCTTACGCGACCTATATAAGGGATTGACAGGCACGGACGGAGGGACGGAGATTCAGATGTATTTATTAACTTTACGAGGCGTGTATTATTCTTTGTGTATTTGTGTGCTCATACTTATATGTGTTTATTTCGCATTCATTATTGTTCATTGGCACATTATTCTGTATTAACTGTGTACCGGTACGAGATCTACCATACTGTAAGTTGAAGATTGTCATTATATTTTATTTTATTTTGTAATTATATTACGACTTAATAAATCTTAATTAATTGTAACTAGAAACTGCTTTGGGTTTCGTATCTTTAATATTGTTGATTCTATGGTATTGTCCTTTGTTAGGCACAGTTTACAACGAGCCAAATTAAAATTAAAATAGGAGATTAATTTCTCCCAATACAAGTCAGTGAGTAACAGCTACCAAATGACCCCACTTCCAAGTACCAAGACATTCAAGAATAAATTTTGAGGCCAAAGCCAGACAAAGTGATTGCTGTCTTTATTTCAGTCCAAACTAACAAGTTTCAGATCTGGACTCTAAATAAAACTCTAGAGGGAAAAAATATTGATCTGTGGGATGAGATGTTTAAGGAGAGCAGCTAATAACACGAGATTGGGCTACATTCAGAACCAGGAAATAGGACAAATGGTTGGTTCCATCTCAATCAGCCAGCAGTATGTGCCCCAAAAGTACATTTAAAGGTTTGGTAAGCTGGTAGGCCCATCTGCTAACCAACCTGCCTTGCAAGCTTTTAAGAGAAGGACCCAGAGGAAGACCACCGTCAGTAAATTGACTATTAAGGGCAATCTCAAAGTCCAAAACAAGAACCTCTTGGGAGAGATCACGTACTATACCTCCCCGTCACGCCTCCACGGTAAAAACGGACCGAAGAAGATGGAGAGATGAGGAGTGAATACAAAGCTGAAGACATAATTAACTTTAGGATTTATATCTCCGTGATATGAAATCATAAAAAATGCCATTCTTCAAATAGTATACTTTCAATAAATATATATAATTATTTTTTGTTCAAATTTTTAAAAGAATGTATTAATTTACTTTAATTTTTCAATGCACCAGACATAGAGCGGCGGCTCACATTTCTTAAGTTAATTGACGAAAAATGCATTCAAGTAGTTCACTTTATTTGAATACCAATCTGTGTTTCTCTCAGGAATCTCTACGTGTGGGGAGGGAGGGAGTGGGGGTGGGGTTAGGCCAGAGCAAGTAAAGTCGCCTCCTTGGGAGTAATGTGTAGTGTAAGACTATAGGCTTAATTTTTCTTTTTTTTTACGATCAAAAGATCGTAAAAACGGAGGCAAATGTTAGCCTAAATTGTCGCTGATTAAAATTTATGTATTACTACAACAAAATATCGAGGCGGTCGATATATTTGAAGACTGGAATATTGATATCCAATCTAGTTACTATTACATTATTGCATTCTAAATAGTTTAAATCTTCCTGATTAAACATATCTTCCCAGCGAAATAAAGACAAATAACGCTCACATTTTTGCTATTTTTACAATGTAACTGAAACACATTACCATTTATTTGGATCGATAAAATAGTTTATCTTATTTTGCGCATCAGACATTGAATCTGTTTTAAAAATGTCTCTTTCTTAATATGCGATAAATCTTTTGTTTAAAAAGCTTTGGGTTAATGGGGTATCAAACTGCATCTTCCTTTTAAATATAGCATAATTTTTAAAGTAGTCGATTCCATGAGTACTCTCCTAGAACAAAATGAAAAACTTTACATTTGAATTCATAATTTATAAACAAATGAAGTTTTTTATTGTGGGTCACGTTTTATAATTTAAAAAAAAAATAATAATAAAATCGTTTGTATCTTCTTGCAGTTTCTTACTTTTGTGACGCAGTTCACTGGATAATACATTGGTGAAGAGACATTTTAAACCATTTGATAATAATTATTAGAATAATAAAAAAAATTTGCTCCATCAGTTTGATCAATTTATAATTAAACAACTCTGGGAAAGTATCAAAGAGAAGTCGAAAAAAAACAGTTCTCGCGGATTAGTTTTACTTTTACGATTTTCATATTTTTCGCAATCCCTCCCGTGAAAAACACTCTACAATATGAGATAAGGAAAAAGGGGCTGTGTGGGTTGATGCCCCCCACCCCTCCTTCTTACGCCAATAGTTGATTGATTTATAATTTATCTTCTTTGCATAATTATATCATTCATATAGGCCAACAGTTTTTAATAAATGACCCGCCTTAACTATGCAGTAAAACATGAATGGAATCAATCAACATAACATTATTATTCTAGTAAAATGTGGTAATGTTAAAAATTTTAATTAATTCAAAAGAGTTTGCCTAATTAATATAGTTTATTGAATTTGCGTTCAAGTCACATAATGACGTCCGTACTTTCTGAGACTATTGCCGATACTGTGCACCGGCACTTTTCGGGCTGAATTATTTTAAGATTAATTTATTAATGAAGTAGGTCAAACAAATGTATGATCATTAGAACACAATATTTCTATTTAGTAACACTTTATTTTAAAAAACTATTATTATAAGACTTAGAACACAGCCAGGTTTAGAGACATCTAAATTCCCAAGCTACCTGTTGCTCAATTGATGCAACACTAAAGTAAGGGGGGCACAAAAATGCATTCCTTGATTTTGAATTAATCAAACATTTTTTGGGGAGGGTCTCACACCAATCCCCATACCCCTCTCCTTACTTTCAGCTCAAATTTCACCGACATTATTGGCAGCTTGCTATATATACATATACAAATCTTGGATGTTAGTAATATGAACTGTTTTATTTTTAACTGACAAAAATGTTATTTTCATGGTATCAAATCAGTTTATGTATAGCGGGGCGGCGGATTCAGAGCTGGTGCTGGGCGCCATTATGCCCACTTTTGCCGTTAGCAGTTGCACTGCTCCACCCCCACTGCCTGAAATCCCCCTCAAATTAAAGAAACACTGGTGCTAATTTCTGGGAATATTTATTTTGCAAGCCTGTTGAACACATATATATCTATATATATCATTCGCCAGAAGAAGGGCAAACACCACCACGCAGGCTATATATAGATACGCCAAAGCAAGCAACACGCAGGCAACCCCCCCCCTCACTCCCCTTGCCTGTCCTTCGTTGGTCTCGAGACATGCGCACTGTGGTGGAGCTACCGCCCCACCCTTCCTGCACCACCCTCGCTTACCAGCGAAGCTCGCGGCGTTTGCTAAGCCGCAGGTCGCGTATCATGAAAAAAAAAGGGGGAGGAAGGGGTGTAGCAAAATTGGCATTTTTAAATGTGCGTAACTTGAGTTCACGTTTTTGTCAAGTAACTTTAGTAGATTGGAAAGTTCACGCATTGCTGTCGCCTATGTTTGGCGGGATACATTTGGTTTGATATATTTTCATATTTTAAGTTTTATGACTAAAGAAATACGTAGGCTAAAAGTAAAGAACGAAACTCCACTTTAAATGCAAATGAACACGTATGATGATGCGTAGTTGTCAAGTTATCACTGCTCATGAATGACTTGGTCATTGCTTACATCCGGGTTTCCCAACCTTATCTAGCGTTTATAAATAACTAACCTTTTCATTTGAAGAGGGTTTTTTTTCCACCTTCACAGTTTCATCAGTGGCCTCATTCATTTCAGCACACACACACACACACAACGCAGTTGTAGTCGATAAGGTGTAATCAGGTTATTATAGTGGGATCCTTATACAACAAAGAGAGACGCTCCCGATTGTCTCTTTTAAGCTTTTTTTTTTTAACAAAGACCAACATAGGAATATCATAGGCGTATCTCTTGTCCAGCTGAGAAGTCGATTCAGTTTCAAATGCTGAAATAAAATAACATAAACTATTTGAATTTTTATAGTTTTAATCTATTTTAGTGTCTTGCGTTAAATTTATGTTCATTTTTTACCTGTGTGTTTAGTGGCCATTTGGACTAAATGAGGATGTTGGCGCCCTGTAAATCTCTGTGGGAGAACAACTCCATACAGTTGTAAATACAGTACAACCCCGCTATAACGCGATTATTGTGCTACATAAAAGACGGATCGGGTTCATTAGGGAATCGCGTTACACTGGGGTTTTACAGTAATCCATTTCAATAGCGAGGTAAATTTTTTGTAAAAGGAAAAAATTAAAAATCAGATTTGAAGATGAACTAGTTTTAGTGAATTTATGAATGTAGTGTATGGAAATATATACACATGTATTGCGTAACATTTTTTTCTTAAAAAAATTAATAAAAAAATCATGTGTGAATGCATGAACGACGATTGCGAAAGCCATGCCACAACCACATTATGTCCGAATTCGCGTTGTAGCAGGTTCCACTGTGTCCATACTGCCGACACCTAGGACATTGTAACTTTTCAAATTATCACTCCAAATAGTGTGTGTCATTAGGACTTAGGTGCCAGGGGTGTCTACGCAGGGAGAAGTGAAGCAGGGATCTTTGTTAGAAGAAAACAAAAGAGCAATTTAATTCTGACCTAGGCTGGGAGTCGAACTACAATCATCTGGTTTGGAATAATACAATACATTTTTAAACAAAAAAGAACCTTTCAGCCTCCCGACAAAAGTGTGCATTTTTAGGATTAAAACGAAATCAAAATTATAGACGTACTAAAATTCGTTTTCTAATGCTCACTGGATTCAAACATTTTTTTCTGCTCGAAAATGTGAAGATTTCTTGAGCTATTAGAAATAAGTAAAATTTCAATAATTTGTTATCGATGTTATGATCGAATGGTCAGCAATGTTCCAACAATTTATATCTGTGTATTTGGTTATTAATAATGTTCATACCAAACGCCCGTATCAAACAACACACCCTGACTGCCATGACCCACACACAGAATTTATCTAGTTGTTATGTAGGACGTGTTTACGTCACACTTTCCCCGTGCCGTGAACTTTGTATAGCCAAATCTAACCGACGCCGCGTGGGCGTTGGGCGTGGCCTGCCCCTTTCATCTTAGCGTGTTTACTGCCGACACCAATTAATCTGTATGTTGTAGAAAGTTCGCGATTTGACTAGAAACGTGAACAATGTGTAAGTCGTTTCTGGATGCGTCGGTAGACCCACTATATAAATAAGGGGATTCAGCGAGGGAGGGATTGGGAGATATTTTTAACTTCATGAGACAAGTGTATTATTATGTGTGTACTCATTTGTGTTTATTCGTATTCATCATTGTACCTTATTTTTGTGGCACATTGTACTAACAGTTATTACTGTGTACCGGTACAAAACTTCCCATACTCTGTAAGTTGATGATTTTAATTATAATTCTTTTTTTTTTTAAATTATATTAATACGTAAATAAATATTATTAATTGTAATTAGTACTGTTTTGGGTGTCGTATTTTTGCAAATGTATTTCTCTATGGTATCGTCCTTTGTTAGGCACTGTTTGAGCGAGCCAATAACTTTAAAAAAGAGATTAATTTCTCACTATAGAAGACAGTACGTAACACAAACCCTTATATTTCAGTTTAGGGTTAGAAACCAGAAGTACAAGCTAAAGAAAAAAAAACACGGTTTTTTGCATCGACCTCTAACGGTCAGTAACACTAGATGATGAGACCAGCAACAGAATTTCTCCTTGACGCCAGCGAGACGTGGATAGCTTAAAGCAGTCATGCTAGACCGGTGGGTTCTCAAAGTTGCTCCGAGACACAGTAGTGAACCTCGAGATCAACAAGGTGTGCCGTTAAACTTATGAGACGTTATTAATATTGCTGATAAAAGAAATCATTAAATAATTCCACTAGAATTTTGTGTACAGAACAAGAGAATTATATTGAAGATTGTATGTTGATTTTTACAGGTACCTTATAATCTGAAATGTCGCAAGTAACTCTCGTGATACTAAATTATATCAACCTCGATTATCCTTCAACTAAGTTGAACACCCGATTATGTGAATACAAATTATAACGACCAGCATCAAATGGTAATAGTTAAAGAGTCTATTCACATTGGCTGAACGCGGATTAAATTATATATATTTTTTTTTTACATATTTAAGGTCAAATAAAACAATATAAATACTCAATATAACTTACACCGGTTACGGGAGCAGCGCGAAGCTTATCCAGCGGTACCGCAAAACTGAAACGTTTGGGAGCCACTGTCGTAAAAGATGAACAGTTGCAGTACGTGATAGGACCAGTGATAACGGTGACTTTGAAATCTAAAATGTAACAGATAATAGCTAGGCACGGTTTTATGGTCGAAAAGAAAGATCAAACTTACAACAGGTCTGTTCAAGGGCGTAGGAAAGGTGGGTGCTCACGGTAGCACCTTCTGTCCTCTTTTTTTTTCTTTGAAAGGTGCAATTTACAGCGAAATACACTTTTTTTTCGTGTAAAAAAAAAAGGGGGAGGGGGGCGAAAGCTTTCATCCGCCCTCGGGCGGCTCTACCCCTAGCTACGCTTTGTTATCGTGATTGTAGAAATGTTAAAAGTATAACAAGTACTTCATATATATATATAAATATATATATATATATATATATATATGTATGTGTGTGTTTGCCTCGTGTTCCCAACTGATTGCTACGTAAATGCTATCTGAGAACTAAAGATGAATCAAATACTTTATATTTATTGGAAAGATAACCACGTAAACATACATAAGATGATGATCAGCAGTTGCCAACAAGCTTAAATATATAAACCAAGTTATATTTCCAAATATTAACCTTCTATAGTATTCGTAACTTACAATCAAACTGCCCATCAAGATTCAACTACACACGGCAAAGTAACACAACGGCGACTTCATGGAAAACCATCACAACTGACATTGATATATAGTACCTGCTGATTTAACTTGCGTGCACACCTAACAGCTGGTGCTTATCGACAGCACACGAATATACGTAATGACGACCCAGTAAGATGGTTTGCTGCTTTGTACGGTGGATGGTAAGGATCAACAGCGGTTCTAAAAGTGGGCATCCCCGGTGGTGACGGAATTTCTAAGGGGGTTGCTAAAAGGGGAGAGCCAGCTGTGGTTATCACAGGGAGGGGGCGCTGCTGTTGTCCGTAGAGCAAACAAAACTGATGTGTGTATGCAGTGGCGTTAATTGTGGGCTGCGGGGTGCGGACCACACCGGAGGTCAGCCTTACGAGGGAGGGGGGGGTGACAACACAAGAAAAAAATTATTGTCAGTTTTATAAAAAGAAATCTGTTAAATACAAGAACATGGTGACACATAACAAGGTGACACATAACAAGGTGACACATAACAAGGTGACACATAACAAGGTGACACATAACAAGGTGACACATAACAAGGTGACACATAACAAGGTGACACAGATCAGGTTGTAAACAAAACAGGTTGCGATCAGATCAGTGATCCACCACATTAGATTGCTACCAATACAGGATTCCACAAGAACAGTGTGTCACAAGGCAGAGCAGGTTTTCCCAAAACAGAGCAAGGCGCCCTAATGGAAGGTTGAACACGCAACAGGATGCCACCAGAGCAGAGTATCGCCAGAGAAGGATGTCACCAGAGCAGGTTGCCAACAGAGCAGGGTGCCACCAGAGCAGAGCTCCACCAGAGCATAGAACCACCAGAGCAGGATGTCAAAAGAGCAGGAAGTCACCAGAGCAGAATGTCACCGGAGTAGGCAGAATTGGTTGACGTTTATGGGGAAGTCTGGAGGTCTGTGAAGAAAATAGCTGTGAGGGGGGTATCAAACGACACCAAAGACTGTGCAAAACAAGAGGGTGACGCTTGAGTGTATTATTCATTTTCACTATGAACTCTAAAACAGATCAAGAGTCATACAGGAAGTAGCCGATATATTTGCACTGTTCAAGCTCTGTGTGCCCTGTTGGCAACTGAAGAACAACCAGTGGTCTCCATTCCCAAACAGAACACTTTCACTCTCTATGATGAGTTCCCTGAATGGGAACTTTTGATGGCAATACCAGCAATGCCGTGAAGACAGCTGAGAGCTGCAAATATTAACCTCGGAGACGCCAACGATTGGTTCATATTTGAAGTTTTGAAAGTCGTACATGAATGGCGCCTCCTACTGTCTCTACAAATCCTCCCATTATGTGCGGAAAAATAGGGGTGCAGGAGTCCGGAAAATATAGGAGTGGGGGGTCGGGGGGTCAGGGGGCGTGGATGACACCATGACTTTACCGCACTGGGCGACGCCTAAATGTGTGCGCGTGTGTGCAAGCTTTTTTTCTTTTATTCTCAATGAAAATCTCAAAGGTCTCTTGACGACCTGCTTCTAATAGTTCCGTTTCTTATTCTTATGGGACCTTTCTTTTCCATACTGCCCGACATCCACGCATTTTGAAATATGGTGTTAAATATGTGACAGCCCACAGAACTGTATGTGAAAGGGTGAAGAAATTATCATCATCTGTAGCACTACAGCCCATGTATGGCCTACTCCACCACATCCTTCCATTCGGAGCGATCCATGGCTTTCCGTCTCCATGCTCGAACCCCCAACTGGTGTAAATCTAAGGTGAAAAAATTAACATTATTTTAATAGCTTTATTAAAGAAAACAGAAAAAAAATACATGGTGTGCTTTGAAAAAGAAATTTGACGCAAATTTGATCACCCCAGTTGCCTCTGCTGAGGAACTTGCAAATAAACTTGATTTTTCTGGAGCTCCTTGCGTCTGCTGGCAACGTCTCGCACAATCCCAGTGGGGTGCACACATGCCTGGTTAAGATCCCCTGATTTGGAGTATCGTAAGGAAATACCCGTACATGTTATTCATAATCAGCACATGACTCGGGGTTTTCGGGGGAAATAGAATTCAAGGTATGTAACTCGTGTCAAATTAACGGTTCACAACTATTTTATGTTTCTGATTCCACTAAAAGGATATTTTATTGTATTGACTTCCCGTGCGACGATGTAAATAATAGCGACATCCAAAATAGTGGTGAAGGGGTGGGGACTGAGGGGAAGAGGTGGCGGTTAAGGGCGGGTGGAGGCATCTGGGTAAGACGCATAAGTGAGGGTGTAGGGTGGAGAAATTAGGGGAAGAGAGTGTTGAATGGGTTGGGGATTTATAGACCAGGAAAGATGGTGGGACCCAGTGGAAGGAAAGAGAAAGATGGTGGGACCCAGTGGAAGGAAAGAGAAAGATGGTGGGACCTAGTGGAGGAGGGGGAAATGGAAAGATGATGGGACCCAGTGAGGGCAGTGGAAAGATGATGGAACCCAGTGGTGGGGTTGGAAAGATGATGGGACCCAGTGGAGGAGGGGGGAAAGATGGTGGGACCCAGTGGGAGGAAATGGAAAAAGGATGTGACCCATTGGGAGGAAATGGAAAGATGGTGGGACCAAGTGGGAGGAAATGGAAAGATGGTGGGACCCAATTAGGGGAAATGGAAAGATGGTGGAGCCCATTGAGAGGAAATGGAAAGATGGTGGGACCCAGTGGGAGGAAATGGAAAGATGATGAGACTCAGTTGGGGGAAATGGAAAGATCTGGTGAAAAATTGTAAAATACAAAAAAGAGACCAATATGAAAACAAAAATGAAAATCTCTAACACGATAAGAGTCATCACAGCTGGTGTAAACAGCCAGATCTATTTTTAGATTTCTCAGAAAAAGTTATTTGTTACAATCCTTTATGTTTTGAGAATGAGGCCGCCTCTCCACTGTACCGTATTTATGAGATCGGGGGTGGGGGGGGGGGGTACAGAAAATTTTGTTATTTTTCAACAGAAGAAGTACTTGTGTACCCCCACCAAAAAAAAAAAAAAAAAAATTGCATGCGTTTTTTTTTGGACACCCCTTTTGAGTTCGTTTAAATGACTTTTGAGCGCCCCCCCCCCCTTTTTAAAACATAGGTGATATTGTTATAGCCTTCGAGTTGTAAATTTAACATGTATAAACTTCAAAAATTTCATAATAATTTTCCGTAAATGTTTGAATGACCTTACGTACATTCTGAGGTCATACACACCCACACACGAACTCTCAAAAATCAACAGCCCTTGGCCCCATCTCCCCCAGTGCTTTCGCACTATAGAGGTTGCTCCTCACTGCTTTATTCATCGTGCCAATAACCTACATAATGTGCTTCATAAGACGCATTTTTTGTTGTCTTTCGTCATTATTAAATCTTTTATAACGTATATTCCATTTTGAAAAATTCAATGTCACATTTCACCTGCTTAAGGGCTCCATCCACTTCAATGTGGAAGAATCAGCTGAATCAGTTCATTTGTTCGGTCTCAAATCATCAAGTGACGTCAAGTAGGCGTCCAAAAATCGGATTTATGCTGAGAGGTGAAGTGCCGGCTATTTCTTTGTACACAAAACGGAGTCAACACTTATATGTAAATATATTAGAAATTACCACCGATGTTATCGAGATAATAATGGCCGACACTTTGGTATAACTTCCACCAGCTAGTGCGAAAACTCATCAAAAGTCCGTGCTTTAAAAGGCATTATATCATAATTTCAGTAAAAGTTTTAAGAAGCATTTTTCTGCTATATATTTATAGCTACTCTTCCCGTTCGGACCAAAAAACTACAGTTTGTTTTCTCTAAACATGATCTTAAAATACTGTTATATAGAGCTTGCTCACATAATTTTTCTCGTGCATGCCCTCTGATTGACCCCGCATGAGACGCTGCGTTCACACAGGGGTGTGGCTTAGTCTTTTGATCTGTCGTGTTTATGCCGCCAACAACTAAAAATAATTACTCTGTTCCAAATAGTATTTTGTAGAATGAATAAGATTGTTCTAGAAACGTCATAAGTCTTTCTGGAAGGCAGGGCTTACGCGACCTATATAAGGGATTGACAGGCACGGACGGGGGACGGAGATTCAGATAGATATTTTTAACTTTACGAGGCGTGTTTTATTTCTTGTGTATTTGTGTGCTCATACTCTTATTTGTTTATTTCGCATTATTTATTGGCACATTATTCTAAATGTGTTTACTGTGTACCGGTACAAGATCTACAATACTGTAAGTTGAAGATTGTAATTCTATTTTCTTTTCTTTTTTAATTATCTTAAGACTTAATAAATCTTATTAATTGTAACTAGACACTGCTTTGGGTGTCGTATCTTTAATATTGTTGACTCAATGGTATCGTCCTTTGTTAGGCACTGTTTACAACGAGCCAATTAAAATTAAAATAGGAGATTAATTTCTCCCAATACAAGTCAGTGAATAACAATACAGAATCTAAATGATCACTAATTAAATAATCATTGTTACTAACTGACACACTCTGGTGAGTGTCTGAGATTACTCTCTTATAACCCCGGCTAGTAAATTGGCTATCAACTCCATCTGTTGAGCTGAGCCATACAACATTTTCCTCACAAAGAGGCCTCCCACCGCCCTGGCTTCCCCCGGGAGATCTAGTGAGGGACATTCGGTCAGCAGGTGCTCTAGAGTCTCCAGGACCAGGCTGCAATGCCGGCTGGTTGGATCCCTGTTGTTATCCAGCCGCCAGAAATATGTGCGCAAGGGGCAGTGCTCGGTGCGCATCTGCGTCACTAAGCTCTGCTGTCTGCGTCCTAACCCCCACCATGGGTCTTGTTTGCTAGGAGTGGGCAAGTTTGAATAGACGCATCTGGCTGTCGTGTTGTCTGCCCATCGACTGAAGTTACTAAATAAGTCAATTGACGGCTGATTTCTATGCTTGCGAAATATATTAGATGTCATTTGTTTTTAAATTGTTCAAAGTTGGCCTACTCTGCCATTTTTCGTGACCCCAAATTAAATTTTTCTTTTCTAAAAAAATGTTAAAAGTTAATCTTAAATTTACAACAAAAAATCTCATACCATTTTAATAAATTTTATATTAACGGAATTTTAATTTGCTAATATTTTCATTTAAAATTTAACCAAGTTTTTGTCTTTTTTTTCTACTATATTATCGAAATATCGGAAAACAGCGAATACTTTTTTTCTAAAGAAGAATAAATTAAAAGTTTCCGTCCATTAATTGTGTCAACAAAATAGGGGAGGGGGTTTGGAAATGTTTGACAATTGTTGACAAGGGGGAAGGGGGGGGGGTAGATTATTTGACGTCAACCATCATGTTATCTCTTTTAAAATTTTAATCTTAAAAATTGACGGGTTATTACATTATTGAAACAAATTGAATGATGTACATTAAAATAGCAATATAATTTTTAGGCTTTCAACAACATAAGATTTATTGAATGTGTGTCTGTCTGTGCACTGCTGATGGCTAGTGAGAATGTTAGCATTCTTTGTTAGTGGAAGAGAAGTCAAAAGTTGGCCTCTCTTCGCCTGCAGATTCTGTTTGTCATAAATGACTAGGGCGGTATATTTGCGATCGTGTTGCAGCTATGGAAAAAGGAAAGGGTTCAAGTGTCCTGTGCAGTCAAAATAAATGATATATTGATAGAGTAGGAATAACGTATGGTGAGAAATAGGGGTAAGTAAAGTGGGTAACAATAATAATATCGCTGCTTGAACGGATTTTAAAAAATCTGTAACATCTATTTTGCATCACAAGTCAAGTTCAAAAAAGCATGTTCAACAGCACCGACAATGCATAAGAAATGACCACCTGCTACTCAACAAAAAAGGATTCGACCAATGCGAGTAGCTGCAAGGAGACTGAGAGAGCTTATGGCAGTTATTGCTCACTGACAACGATTCTTTTTTAAGTGCTGAATGGTTAGATGAGGGTGATGTTGAATCAGTTCCGCAAGATGAAAATAATAAATCCGCTACCATGCCCGATGTTACGATAAAGCAACACCAGGCTACTCCCTCGGAAAATGATAGCAGCTAGAAACTATGCTACAAGTGTCAGCTCTACTGAAATTATCATATTTATACTTCTACAAACAATGATATTTAGTCTTTAACAACCTTTTAATTGATTCTGCATTATAAAATGTAAGTGTAAAATCTTTTTAACTTGTCGATTTACAAGCTAAAAATGTAATTTAAAAAATCTCCAAAAAATTTGTATTATTAAAATAGATCAGCAAAGAGTAAAATGTATTTATATATTTATTTATATTATAATTCATTGGGGGGAGGGGGTTATAAATACATTGTTAAAATTACTTGGGGGGGGNGAGAGGAGGGGGCGTCACTGAATGTTTGACAGTGTTAACAACGTAAAAACAAAAATATGTATTTTCACTTTTTGAAAGAAAATCATAACCCATCTTCATTTTTTAAACTCAAATTTTCAAGTGTGTAAAATGGTGGTGTTTTGATATTAATGGGTGCACTTATGTAAATGTACAAACGTTTTGATGACGTCATGGTTATACTTATGTAAATGTACCCATGTTGAGTTGAAGCCATTGATTTTTTGAAATAATAATAATTATTAACAGTTATTGTTAAACATATGTTTATTTGTAAATAGAGAATGTAATGTCTCTTTTTCAGAACTGTAATATCATAAGATTAAAAGATATTATCATCCACGATAATATGTACACATCTTACTTCCTACCCCCGATAGGTATGTACATAAGAAGGTTCATTACTTATCTAATTATTTACCTTATTCTGACTCGCATCTTGTTCTGCCTTAGGCAAAATGAAATTATCTAATTCCCTCCTCCCAGGATTTTGACAAAAATTAATAAAATCATCTACTGGATTGTAGCCCCATACGAACGTAAACAAACATTTTTGCACTCCATAAGGTTTGTTCTTATTTGAATGCGTGATAAGTGAATTAGTGAATGCTATTTGGCTATGGGGTTTCACTGCACTGACTGAGTTAAACGGTATTTTATTATTAGAAGCACATTTGAATGTTAAGTTTGTATTACTTTCTAAATTTTAATGGATGAAAGCATATTTTGGGGATTTTATTTATTGATTTTACTTTTAAGTTGGGGAAAATACATTATCAGTTTTGTCGCGGGTAGTTATTAAACTAATGAAACTTAGAGCTTTGGCTTAAATAAGCCATTTGCGCTATGACGTCATTTGCGTGTTGATTTTGATCAAATTAATTTTAATTTTATTTTGCAATTTTAAGAGCTCACTTAAAATGCATTAAAAACAACAGATTTTGGGAGGAATTCGCGATAAATATGATTATAATGTAATTCTTATAATGTAGATCAAAAAAGGTTAAATTTAATTTGTTTTCATAAGTTTCAAATTTGAATAAAATTATTTAAATAGTACTTTGAATGTTTATATTAATATTTGTTTTTAATTTTTAATAATACTACTTAATTATTTACTAAAATAAGAGGGGACATATTTTAAATCGCATTTAAATGTATTCGATTTTCTTAAAAATAATAGAAAATCACTATCATTGTTTTTAAGAATGCAAACGTAGTTAAATTGCTTCGTTTCTCTGGCATTTCTTCAGCCTTGCTCAGTCTAACATATATGTATGTGTATATATATATATATATATATATATATATATATGTATGTGTGTGTATGTGTGTATATATATATATATATATATATATATATATATATATATATATATATATACTAGCCAATATACCCGGCGTTGCACGGCATTGCATCAGGAGCACGATCCTAGTAAGTTCCCAAACCCATTCTGAACACGATCCCGGCGCAATTCGTTTTCGCTGTGTGATCCTGTTCCCGGTCGGATCCCGTTTTCATGAGGCCCAGTGGGAATCCAGGTCCCGTTGTCATACCGATCCCGTTGGTGTCTTAATCAGTGGGATCCCGATGGACTACTGATCCCGTTAGGATACCGTTCTCTGTGGGATGCCGTTCCACCTAGGGGCTCTCTTTTCCGATGGTATCCCTTTTCTCGATTGGATCCCGATTTCGGTTTCATCGCGTTACTCGATAGGATCGCGTAACAGATAGGATAAAGCTTTTAGATCCCATTATATGTCCCCGTAGAACAATAAAGAACCTTCTAGGGCATTATAGATTAAAATAAATGTCTTCCATGAAACGTGTAAAAAATTACTTTTACGTATTTTTTTCTCGAATGCGAAATATTATACAACTTAATTAAACTACTATAACTATAGTAAATTTAAAAAGAAATGGGGGGCTCGGTGGTGGCCCATTTAATACAGTGCCGTTTAAATTATGTCTGAGATGGGGTGGGGGCCCTATAAAAATCATTCAGGTAAATTATGGAGTTGAAATTTAAAATTTGTCCCATTAAAATTGGATTAAAGATACCATAGAAATAGCTTTTTAAAATTATGGAACTTTCTAGAAAACTCTAGATAGGCCCCTGCATGGATTGGTTATTATTAGTTTGAAATCCACCGATATTTCAATACGAACCATGAAGTGTATTGCTACCAGGCTAGGTACATATCCATCAATTCACAAAGAAACAACAGTGTTGTCTGAGTCTATTGATAGTTATATAGCTTAAATACGTAAAAATTAAATGGGGCACCTGGTCCCAGAGGGGTGGATATTATGAGCTCAGTACCCTTCGGTATTTTAATAAGGATAATCAAGTATATGTGTACTAAGTTTGGTCAAGATCCATCTACTCATGTATGAGTACTCAGCCTATTGATATTTATATAGGTTATATAAGGGAAAATGAAATGGGGTCACCGGCCCCAAAGGAATGGATATTATAAGGTAAATACTGTCTTCTATAGTGAAAAATGTATCTCTTAAGTTTTATTTATTGGCTCGTTCTAAACAGTGCCTAACAAAGGACGATACCATAGAGAAATACAATAGCAAAAATACGACTCTCAAAACAGTACTAATTACAATTAATAAGATTTATTTAAGTATAAATATAATTACAAAAGAAAAGAAATATAATTACAAACATCATCTTACAGAGTATGGTATATCTTGTACCGGTACGCAGTTAGTACAATGTGCCAAAAAAATGAGGTACGATGATAAATGCGAATAAACACATTTGAGTACACAAAGAATAATACACTTGTCTCGTGAAGTTAAAAATATCTTCCTGAATCTCCGTGAATCTCTGAACCCCCTTAATTATATAGTGGGTCTACCGACGCATCCAGAGACGCCTTACACATTGTTTACTTTTCTAGTCCAATGGCGAACGTTCCACAAAATACTATGCGAAGCAGATTAATTATTTTTAGTTGGTATCGCTAGTAAACACGGCAAGATGAAAAGAAGTAGGCCACGCCCAATACGAACGCAGTCTAAGTTGGGGTCAAACAGAGTTCACGGCACGGTGAAAGTGTGACGTAAACACATCCTACATAACAATAGCCTTCGGTATTTTAATATGGATAATAAACTGTATGTGTATTAAGTTTTGTCAATATGCATTTACTTAATGGAGTATTTGTTGTCAATTATATGTTTATAGCTCATAAAAGAAAAAAAACAAATTTGGGGCCCCGGCTCCAAACGGAATGTGATAAAAAGCTCATAAGCCCTTAAGAGTTCCTTCCGGATAATGATGGATATATGAGCCAAGTTTGATCAAGATCCATCAATCCATGTAAAGACGCATGTGAAACAAATCCAGCCAGCCACAAACAAACAAACTTTCACTTTTATATATGTTTATGATATATTATATATATATATATATATAGATATAGATATAGATATATATATATATAGATATATATATAGATATATATATATATATATAGATACATATATATTCATTTATTGACTATGCACACTAATTCATGGCAACTCACATACTAATTTATATATATCCTACACTATACAACTGTTAGACACATATTCAAGATGGGACGGGTCCACCAAACCGAAGCTGCCAAAAGATATCTAGCACAGCCGATCAAACAAGAACTATTACTAAGACTGGATTACACTATCCCTGAACTATGAATGAACTCTAAATGTACTATTAAACTAACCCTTGAAATGATTTAAACAGTATTGATATCTCCCATATCTCACCCCAAATGAATTGTTACCTGAGGTTCCTTGGAATCCACGTGTTTATTATTGGCGGATTGACCTTTGATACCCCCACCCCCCACCCCCACCACACCCCCACCCCCCCAACATAACTTTACGCCTTATCTTTCTGGTATCTTGACAAATTAGTAAAACGGAAAGATTCAAATGCTTTTTGGGAGACAGTGAGTATCAGTTACTTTTATTTGTGATGATAAATTTGATACACAAAAATGTCAACCACTCCAATAATAAGTCTGTCGAGCAGAAATAAATTATAATAGGAGATGTAGCCATTACTACAAAAGCATGATGGCCACACGTGTTCTTATAATGTACACAATTTATTGTAAACCACGTTTATAGCATATGCTGCAAAGTGTCATCTTTACCACAAAAGACCACAACACCAAAGACCACAACATAAAAGATAATAATGTAAAATACCACAAATCAACAGACCACAAAATAAAAGACCACAAGACAATGTTCTAAAACCTAAGATACCAAAAGCAAGAGACCACAACACAAAATACCACATCACAAAAGACCATATCATAAAAGACAGCATAACAAAAGACCACAACACAAAATAATACAACATAAAATAACACAACACAAAAGACCACAACACAACATACCACAACACAACAGACCACAACACAAACGATAACAATATAAAATACCAATACACAAAAGACATAAATACAAAAGACCGCATCACAAAAAGACCACAAAAGAACAGAAAAATAATAGAATACAACACAGCAGAACCTGGACATATGTTCAATGTTGCACTTACAATATATTGTAAATATTTATTTCTTCATTTGCTCAACCAAAACATCATCACCCGAATATTGTAATGTATGATAGGCCGAACTGAAGCTGGTCTATTTTTAAAATCTTGAAATAATGTTATGTTTCAAAACAGTCCCCGATATCATCACTATTCAGACTGGATAACTTTCTTGAAGTCTTGAGTGTTGAAAAGGTGCATTGTGCAAATTGTGAAAACATCTTCCTATTGTATCATAAATAAAATTAAAGGCAGGCTTTAAACAGTAATCAAAGGGAATTTTACAACTGTTTAGAAGAAATCCCATAACGGACGAAAAAACAGCTACAGAAGGGCCTCCATCATTCCTCCTTTGACCTCTATCTGGAATAAAAATTCGCAGCTGGTCTATCCGACTCCTCAGTCCAATCGTACGCAGTCTCACCTGGTTCAGGAGCTCTCTCAAGACGTTGGTGCCTCTGTCCTCGTCTAGAAGTCGGTCGTAATGTTGCGTGGCTTGTTGGAGAACGACTTCCACTTGCTTTATCAGGTCATCTTGGCCGAGGCCCTGGTCATTTCTGAGGAGGTTCTCACGTCTCTGGTCAGTATAACGTAAGACGGCTTCTGTCTCCTTCTTAAGTGATGGCAATTTCTCCTCCACAATGAGTTTTTCTCGCCCTGCCGATGCTGTGTTAAAGTCCTTCTCAGAATAAGGTTGCTGACTGAGAGTTATGATTTTCAGTAGCTTTTCGCGTTCCTTATCTTGTTTCGCTGTATATTTGCTACTGTTGTCAAACAGAACACACCTGTAGCCCACCTCTTCAAATAAAGTCTTTATATGACCTGTTTGTTCCCGGCACCAATCTTCAAACGTTATTTCATCATCTTCCGTATCCAGATCAAAGTTGTCACCATAAGAGAAAACTAAAATCCCCCAATCTCTGAACACATTTTCTCCAAAGATCGACTTGACCATTTGTACGGCGTCCTTCTCTTGTTTGGTGAACCGGACCCCGTATTTCAGCACCAAAAGCAATGCGTCGAACCCAGTATCACAGCGAACCACAGCTTCACGGGCAGATGCTATCACAGACTGGACATCTCCTGTCATGTCAGACCCCGTGTCACCTATACCAGTAGTGTCCACTAGGACGACCCCTTCATTCTCGGCGACATCGACATTTGGTTTCGATTCAGTGACCTCTCTCCTGGTTGTTTTTGTCGTAAAATATTTGTATTGTAGTATAGAATTACCCACGGAGCTCTTCCCTTGACCTTGGCGTCCAACAACGAGAAAAGTTCGTCTACGCATCGCTGAAACGATAATAAGTCGTCATGAGACAGTGAAGAAACGTAAACAAAGTATTTTATACTTCAACGATCTACGGAACACATGGAGAACTGTACGCCAGGCTGGCAGGCTAGGGGCTGAAATTAATTAAGTCAACAAAACAGGGGAGAGGGGGTTGGACAGAGGGGTTTTTTTTATATTTATTTACTTTATTTATTTTATTTTATTATTTTAATTTTTTTTTATTTTAAAAGTTGTAGACAAGGGAGAGGATCAAAATGTCCTAGAATTCGTTGACACAATTAATGGACTTCCGTTTCTCATTAATTGATTAAAGTTTAGATCTCTTTTTTTTTGTTGCTTTTTTGTTTTTTTTATTCTTTTGTTGCATTTTTGCACACAAATATCATGAATGGCGGGAGCTCACCTGTAGCTTCCCCTTGGATAATTCGATGGGTTGTTTTGTGTTAAAAGAAATAGTGTGCATCCTTTACAGAACTGCGTGCCAAAAACACCATCTGTGTGAACTTTAAGCTACACAGTTTGGGGTCAAAACCGGTTACTTATTTAGTTGTTTATTATGATTATGTGAGAAGATTTTGTATTAAATTGCATTAACTTCTCTAACGGAACATTTCCGTGCGAGTTCTCGGTTATCCGAAAAAATATTTTAATACGAAACACCTCCTCCATTGTTTATGTCTTACACATCGACAGATGACGCGAACGCAACCACCATCTCACGGACAGGGCCGGCTCAAGGTGCCGGAAACTCGGTTAGTTGCCCGGGGCGCCGTGTGCTTAAGGGTGCCATCGACGATTTTTTTTTAAATACATAAAAGCATTGCATGTGGGTGCCATGGAAGAACAATAGAAAGTGCAATAAAAAGATTTGCTGATCTAAAGGCTAGAAGAAAAATTTAATCGGTAGGCTAATTGTTCATACTTCCCCGGTAGGCTAATTGCTCAAACTGCCCCCGGTAGGCTAATTTTCATACTGCCCCCGGTAGGCTAATTGTTCATACTGCCCCCGGTAGGCTAATTGTTCATACTGCCCCCGGTAGGCTAATTGTTCATACTGCCCCACGCCCGGTAGGCTACTTGTTCACTTTGTCAAAATACAAGTTAAGAACAAGAATATTTTATTGTTCATTATTGGTTGAAAAAACAATCTAGGTTATCAACTCATTATCTAACCCACTAGTTGTTTTTTCTTTAAAAACATTTTGATAATTATACTTAAAGGGGTGCCAAGGTTAAGTTAACCCGGTGAGCCAGCAACCGAAGGACCGGCCTTGCTCTCAAACAAAGAAATGATAAACTGCCCTAGACTGTCGCAGACTTGCATAGAAATTGTTACTTTAACAATAGAATGTTGGAACTCGATGTTTAAAACAAATCATCTGATCTTGATCTCATGACACAAGACTATAAAAAAATGGTGTGTGTTTGTTACACAAGGCAACCACCGTAGAGATCGGTCCAACTTACTGCTTACCTCTAGGTTTAGTCTCTTCAGGTATACTTTCACTAATGTATACTTTCTCTGGGTATAGTTCACTCGAGGCGATAGGCGCAACGCACCAAGAAGTAAACACACATTGCCCAGTATCGGCATTGACTTGAGTCCGTTCGATTCTGTTGAAAGCTGTGCTGCTTTAATGTAGGTCATGGGACGTGATCTGGTTGCGTGGACTTGGATTTACTGAAGTTATTTTCCGGGGAAACGAGACCGCGTCAGGGACAAGATTTCTTTTTTTTTTTTTTAAATGCCAATGTTTTATCTTGCACCGCTGTTACTAGTGTGTGCCTTCTTGGGGAAAGTTTAATAATAAAAAATACTCTCTGCGCTAAATCAACCATTATCACGATATCCCAGTGGGTTCACATCAGGGTTGCCGACTTAAAAAAGGCATTACGGACTAACATTTTAAATCTTTTTACTCGTAAGCATGATTTTTTTTTTTTTATGGGCACAGTTTTAAAAATAATCTAACAAAGAAAAATATTCAAATACTAGTTTGGCGACAGCAACGCGCGAACTTGCCATCTACTAAAGTTACTTGACAAAACATTTAATTTGCTACCCCCCTCCCCCCCCCCCCACCCATGATACGTCACTGCACACTTTTTATTTCACGCCCATGAGCTATATTAATATTCTGATGTCCCAACCACTTTTGAAATGAATGTTTCTTACACCGTATTGAAATTGAGACGATGTCATTTTCTGAAAAGACAAATCATTTAACGTAGTTATCGGGAAATATATTTTGCGCGCTATCTGGAAATGGAAGCAGCCACACCGCAAGCACTATAAATCGAAGAGATCCCTGCGACAATGTTTTATGACAACATGTGTATGACTCGTCAGTGGGGGCTATTTTATCAAGTTAGTTCATTGATTGCAAAGACCTCTCTCCGGTGTTGAATCACTCCCGAACCGATCATAAGATTATGATTATAAGCTTAAAGCCGGCAAGAATACATCATAAAAGTGATTCTGTCCGGTATTTTTCGCTTCTAACATTTTTTTTTTTGTTTTTTTTTTTTTGGGGGGGGGGAGGGGGGGGGGTTGTTCATTGTCCACTATTTCATTAACATCCTAAGGAACTTTCGGACATTCACAGACATTTACGGACAACCTACGGACGAGCTATTTTACGTCAATTTTTGTACGGACATTCACTGACGTAGGAAGGGTGGGCGCATGGGGCCGTCCGCACCGGGCGTTACTTGTGTCTGTACATTAAAGGGGCGCCGTTTCAGTCAACTGCAACGTTGTTGTTTTGTTCTTTTTTTTTTTTGGCGAGGGGGCAAACAAAATATTGCCGCGCCATGGGCGGCAGTGACCCTAGCTACGCCATTGCGGGCGGTTGGCAACTCAGGTTCACATGTCCAGACGACGCATATAACATACCATTGATTCAAACGAAGGTGTGCATGGGAATGTGTTGGGTTGTGGAGGGATAATGTCGTAAATGCAATGGTAAGATAAGTAAGATTCTTTTATTGATCCAAACAAATGGAAATGTTTTATGATTGCATTGTACATTTTCAGCACATATAAAAAAAAAAAACAATTTGAAACAAGACATTTGTAATATTTTTTTTTCACTGGCAGCCATTCCGTGAGTTCTCTTAGCCATATCAGGGTTTATTAGTTCTCATTAAGATTTCGGACTTCAGATCTTTTATATTGTAAGGAATCCTTGCTTATTCTCTGATTAACTTCATCTAGATCTGGTACTCAATAAGGAAACAACTCCGGTGATACATTTGATGATTAAACTCGTTTCTTTATTGGCTGTCACTTGCTTACACTTTCACTCGTCTCACAACTCTGACTTCTCCCTGCTATCTAGTTCTCAATCCGGCCGCCTTTTCTGCTAACCATCCGGCCGCGCTCTCTTTCGTCCCGTCCAGAGATCCCTATTTATACCTCCCCGTCCCATAGTTCCTCTCCCAGTCCAGGCGCCAGGTCTAGACGTCCCAGGTAAATGCCCTGGTCAGATGGCTTGATCCGTCGATCGTGATCCCTGGTCAGCTGGCGCCGGCTGTACCTGTCAGACGGTGTCAGACAGCCGTTAATCCCTGGTCAGACGCCGGTGTCAGAGGCCCCCGGCGCCGTCGTAGTCCGAACTCTCCACAATATGATGCCATTGATTTCAGACAATACAATTTCCGATAGCTGAACCAAATGAGACTCTTAAAAATATCTACTGATAAGTCCCTAAAATTAAGAAAATTGCAATCACTCTACAAAGCAAAGCATAGAATTTAAAAATGGTTTGCAATTTCATCACTTGTTTTTAATTCTTGGTGAGGTAATGTTATTTGATATATGACCCCTTATTTGGTGAGTTAATAATGTTATTTGATATATGACCCCTTATTTGGTGAGTTAATAATGTTATTTGATATATGACTCCTTATTTGGTGAGTTAATAATGTTATTTGATATATGACCCCTTATTTGGTGAGTTAATAATGTTATTTGATATATGACCCCTTATTTGGTGAGTTAATAATGTTATTTGATATATGACCCCTTATTTGGTGAGTTAATAATGTTATTTGATATATGACCCCTTATTATATATATATATATATATACGTTAGGTGGGTGCGAACACGGAGACAAGATGAAATATCTAAATTAGAATTCGGAAGAATCCCCCCCCCCCGGGGCCGGCCAACAAACAATGCACACCCGCTCACTGACGTCTACTTATTTTATTGTGCACCCCACGCTTAGTTTGATTTTGATCCGCCCCTGACCACTAGCCTGTCACTTTGAAGTGTTAGCATCCCAAATCTCCAGTGCTTCGATATCTGTTGAAACAGTCGAGTAGTCAGACCTTGGGATTACTGCTTGTCATGTTTTGGCAGGATTTGGAGATATTATTCAGTCTGGTGCAGGTGTGGAGGATGTCATAAGTCTCGGGCAGGTGTTGACGATTTTAAAGGTATGGTGCAAGAGTCAAAAACATCACTAGGTCTGATGAAAGAGTCAAAGTCGTCATTAAGTCATAATGGAAAGACTTCATAAGTCTTGGTCAGGAGTCGAAGCAAGCATCAAGTCTGGGACAGGAGTCGAGTAAATCATTAAGTCTTGGTCAGGAGTCGAAGACATCGTTAAATCTGGGACAGGAGTCGAAGACATCATTAAGTGTGGGACAGGAGTCGAAGACATCATTAAGTCTGGGACAGGAATCGAAGACATCACTAAGTCTGGGACAGGAGTCGAAGACATCATTAAGTCTGGGACAGAAGTCGAAGACATCATTAAGTCTGGGACAGAAGTCGAAGACATCAGTAAATCTGGGACAGCACTTCGAAGACATCATTAAGTCTGGAGCAGGAGTGGAAGACATCATTAAGTCTGGAGCGATAACTGAAGACTTCGTGAAGCCTGGGGAGGGAATCACATTTTTTTTTTCCGTGGGGCCGCATATGGTGACGTCGTAAGATTTGTTAGAGAAGGTGCGATGGAGAATGGGAACATTTCAACTTCTTTGGGTGGGGTGGGGCGGGTGGTCCTCCACAGGCGGCACTCTGTTTCCTTATTTATTTATTTTTTTGTTTGTTTGGGGGGGGGGACATTTTGGAGCAACTGCAGAGAATTTTTGTGTTGTTCTTTTTTTTTTTTTTGAAGTTGGGTGGGCAGCACAAAAATTTACGCGCCCAGGGTGGCACCAACACTTACTACGCTTCTTTTTCGAAACCACCGTTAGATTTCGTGACCGAATTCACACGAGTCTACGACTTTTTTGTTAGGAAAGGTGACATTTTGCTGGAGTTTTGCAACACATTTGTATCTAAAAATTGTTTGGGGAGTAGTCTCAGTTTACAATGTAATACGTTGTCTTGATGGTTTCCTGTGTAACATTAGAAGCCATTAATACTCTCCAAATTATCAGTTGTGTCACCGCCCACAAGGGGGAATTAACTACATTTATAAACCGTGCATGTGAGGTGTTAAAACTTTATTTAGGCCGCCATTCATAATAATGTATAAAATATTTAATCACATCGTCTGTCTGCGTGGCTTAAATAACACAGGATAAAGTGTGCATCTGGAGATTAATACAAAACGACTTTGTACAAAACCATTTTGAACAGCACAAAATAAGGTTGAACCAGTGATGTAGCTGGAACTGAAATAACTGAACCAAGTACGCAGAGTAAATACCAAGTGAAAATTGTACATTTTCACCATTCTCACTGGTAATTACTTTAAAAATGAACTTTTTATATTTTTTTTTATAAATCTCTGTTGAATAAATTATATTTTAAACAAATTTCCGTTCCAACAACATTTTTTATATAAATTGATTTAATCAAATTTCCCGACAACCGGAAAAAATGTATGTAATATAAAGTATTTCGAAAGGTCTACGGGGTGGGGAGGAATTGGTAGTTGAGTTGGGATTCAGTTTTAATGGGGTCGTACAGGAAAGGGGTTGAATAGATTGGCTTGTATATTATAATTATTATTATTATAAGTGGTTTTATATAGCGTGGTACCCCAGCCTAGGGCTGGGCTCACCACGCTATACAAACAATTTAACAAACATAATCAAGTACTCAAAAAATTAATTACCATACATTAATTAAGTAAAACAAAACAAATGGATATTTCAAACTCGTTACATGTCATCGCCGTGGACCGACACCCGGCAGCATTGATTTGTTTCGGTCAGACGGGGGAATCGGTCAGGACATGGATTTTGTAGTGTTGCGTTTTGCATTGTTTTGCCCTGCGAGCCTTGATTAGGGATAAAGCGTGTTATTTTTAATGAATTCAGACCTGTTTACTCTTACGATTTTGGCCACCTTCTCTCCTTCTGCCACACTTCTATTGCTGCCCACAGATACTACTTACCAGCTAAGTGCTATTTCTTAATTTTATAACGTTTTTTCTGTTGTTTTGTTCTCTGACGAAGGCTTTCTGCCGACACGTTCGCTGTTTTGTTGCGTTTAATTTTTCAGGTTTAACCATACTCTGTTTTACTCATTTTATGGCGTACAATGTACGATTTTGAGGTGTATACATTATAAATACAGCACGTTTTTGCTTTATAAAGAGAATGTATTGAACGATTATATGATGATATTGTACGATTTTAAGGGTTTGAGGGTAAACAGGTCTGATGAATTGTATAATTATTATTATTATTATTATTATTGTTATTATTATTAGTGAAGAACTGTAGAGAAGGGTTAATAGACCATAACACAAAAGACCATAGCACAAAAGACCACGACACAAAAGACCTCAACACAAAAGACCACAGCACAAAAGACCACAACACAAAAGACCACAACACAAAAAAACACTACACAAAAGACAACAACACAAAAGACCACAACACAAAAGACCACAACACAAAAGACCACTACACAAAAGACCTCAACACAAAAGACCACAACACAAAAGACCACAACACAAAAGACCACAACACAAAAGACCACAACACAAAAGACCACAACACAAAAGACCACAACACAAAAGACCACAACACAAAAGACCACAACACAAAAGACCACAACACAAAATACAACATTACCAAAAACAACCACAGGGAACAACACGACATAACAGAACAAAGCACAACAAAGAATACAACACAACATGACAGGGTCCGGCAGAACACGGTACACCAGCGAATACAACACAACAGAGTCTGGACATATGTCAAATGTTGCACTGATGACATTATGTTACCATTTATTTCTCACTTTTTTAACACAAAACATTGTCTCCTTAACATTGTAATGTATGATAAGCCTAGATAAAGTTCATTTATTGATTAGTCTAGAAATAATGTTAACTTTCAAACATTTCACAGATGTTACCACTATTCATGCTGTATATTTTTCTCGGCGTCTTTGGTGCCGGCCAAGTGCATTATAAAAATATTGAAGACATCTGGCTATTATACCATAAATAAAATAAATGGCAGGCTTTAGACAGTAATTGAAAGGAATTTTACAACTACTTAGAATCAATCCAATTAAGTACCAGAAAAGAACTGCAATAAGGCTCATATCATTCCTTCTAACTGGAATAGCAAGACGCAGGTGGTCTATCCGACTCCCCAAGCCAATGGTACGCAGCCTCACCTGGTCCAGGAGCTCTCTCAAGACTTTGGTGCCTCTGTCCTTATCTAGAAGTCGGTCGTAATGTTGCTTGGCTTGTTGTAGAACGACTTCCAATTGCTTTGTCAGGTCATCGTTGCTGAGTCGCTGGTCATTTCTGCGCAGAGTCTCACGTCTCTGGTCGACATAACGTAAGAGGTCATCTGTCTCCTTCTTAAGCGATTGAAAGTTCTCCAGGAGGATAAGTTTTTCTCGGCCTGCGGACGCTGCTTGAAAGTCCTCGTCGGAATAACGTTGCAGCCTGGGAGGTTTGAGTTTCAGTAGCTTATCGCGTTCCTGATCTTGTCTCGCTGTATTTTTGCCCCTGTTGTCAAACAGAACACACCTGTAGTCCACCTCTTCAAATAAAGTCTTTATATCGCCTGTTTGTTCCTGGCACCAATCTTCAAACGTCATCCCATCATCTTCCGTATCCAGATCAAAGTTGTCACCATAAGAGAAAACTAAAATTCCCCAATCTCTGAACACATTTTCTCCAAAGATCGACTTGACCATTTGGACGGCGTCTTTCTCTTGTTTGGTAAACCGTACCCCATATTTCAGCACATATATCATGGCATCGAAGCCACAAACAGAGGCTTCATTAGCTAATTGTATGACGGACTGGACATCACCTGCCCTGTCGGACCCACTGTCACCAATACCAGTGGTGTCCACTACGACGACTCGGTCATTGTCAGCACGCTCAGGACTGGCTGCCGGCACGCTGGCCACTGCCCCTGTTGTTTTGGTCGCAAAGCGTTTGGTTTGAAGGATAGTATTTCCAACGGAGCTCTTCCCTTGACCTTGGCGCCCGACGAGAAGAAACGTCGGCTTGTCCATCTCTGAAACAAATAAACATTTCCATGGAATCCTCAGATACTACAGAAACTTCAATAATGCATTGTATTTCCTTCAACACCCTAAGGTACACGGTGTGATGGGATCAGTCTGGACCCGGAAAATTTGATCTACTTTGGCTAGTAAACACACCTAGTTAAACACACACCCCCTCCCCCACCCCGGTGTCGATTTCAGTATCAGTTATTGCCCGTCCATTACTGTCCTTCACCCAAACCCACTTGGCGCGTTTAACCTTGTTACCGCACGCTTAATATAAGGACGAGTTATTGGTAACCTTGAATTCATTGACAGGACACAAAGTATTACCAAATGCGTCCAGGCAACCATCCCCTCCCCCTGACTCGGGTGAGTGAACCCTCGGGATTTTTTTAAACCACGGATGCGCCAAGTGATTTCATTGGCAGAGATCGAACCTTCGGACTGAGTTCACCCAATGATCAATTGCTTCACTATATATTTGAGATTTCGTCAATTTGATTATTCAGGGCAGTTTTCATAATGCTTGGTCATTATAAATAATGACCGATAAAATCAGGCAATGTAATTAATAATTTTGTATTAGTCTACGACAATCTAAGATAATTTATTACATTGCCCGGTCATTATAAATACTGCTATTATTTCTCTGGTCACTTTAATTAATGGACACCAATTTGGCAACGTGCGTATGGTGTGTTTCTCGTTGGCCAATCAGCAACCATTTTCGACAATTTCTTATGTCACTTTAATTGATTGACAGAAATTCGGCAACGTGCGTATGGTGGAACTATCATCTATTGATAGTTATGTTCAACCTTCAACTTCGTTATCTGAACCATGTTCTGATTTCCATAACAACGAAAGAGAAATCAATGTCTCCGCGCCATCTGATATCCAACTCTCCGGTCATGAAAAACGCGCGTATGAAGGTTATAAAGATTCCTCAGAGGATCCCAAAGTGAAAAAAAAAGAAAAGCCAACATATTAAAAATTAGGGAGATTTCAGCAAACAATCTAAAAAAAACAAGCTGAAAAAATGCTTCAAACCTCCAATTCAAAATACCCTGCCGTTAAAAAGGGTGACACAGTTAGAGTTCGAGTCCCAGATGTCGAAAGAGGTCGCACCGATGGAAGAAGTATGTTGGCATTTGTTCTTGAAATAACAGATGCCAATCTTTATACATTAGGCACGAAACATGGAATCCTAAATCAACTTTATGCTAGGAACCAATTTAAAAAATGTAAATGCAAAGTTTATTGATGCCGAAGAAATTCCTCAGTCAGAGAATTCACTAAGAGAATGTGCAAGAATGTCATCCTAGACTGGGGGGCCAAGGCTATAGTCGATGTTGCTGTAAATGTGGCTGTAAATCTGACAAGTGCAAGTGCCGTAAAGGAAAAAAAAAGCTATGTCACTCGAAAGTCACCAAAGTGGAAGTTGGTCCAATAAATAGAAACTATAGGATTTGACATTTTGTGTGTTTATGTCTTTGTAAGTACATACCTAATATGTTTTTTTAGTTAGGCGTAAGTATTTTGTACACTTATTTTATCACCACCAGTGTGTTTCTTTCTTTGATTGTTAGTTATCTAACAATTTGTTTTAATATAACATCATCTTATTTTTGTATGTAGAGAAAAGTTATGAATACAAATTGTCTCAAATTGCCCACTCGACTATTCATAATGCCCGGGAAATTTAATATTTTCTATATAATTTATCATTTTGTCACATCCCATTGGGCACTTTTTAAATTGCTCGGGCATTGTAAATAATGCCCAATTATTTGCATTGACCGTAACATATATACCGGTACATGCTGTGTTACAAAGAAATAAAGGTCTTTCTAATCTCATTAAGCATGCGAACCACTTGTGTAAGACGGAAAGACCGAGCAGTTTTGTAAAAAATAATGAATTTGATGATTGTGTTTTGGTGGCAGTTTTGAGATAGAGTAATCTTAGAACTTTGTCACATAAACCGACAGAATGCCAAAGAAAGCCGTAGAACTCAGAGAAGAATTTCGTGCCGTATTACATAAAGTAAAATGTTAATGATGAATGTTTTGAAAATATATATAATTTATATTAGAGCTTTAAAAGCTAATGTGTTCTCTGCTTTCAAGTTCCCACTTCCTTGCACCCGCCTGAAACGCCACCTCTTACTCCTAGGAAACCCTGACACCTTGGCAGAGGCGTAGCGAAGGGAGGCAGGGGGAGACAGATGTTCACGGGCGCCAGCTAGTTAGGGGTGCCAAAATGTGCTTAGATATTATTTTATTAAGGAAAATAATGGCTTTGAGAGTTGAAAAAAAAGAAAAAAAAAAGGGGGGGGGCGCTTTAAAATTAATCTTGTCCCTGGGCGCGAATCTTGTCCCCGGGCGCCGAACCCTCTCCCTCCGAAACTGCACACTAGTTAGGGGTGCAAAAATGTGCTTAGATATTATTTTATTAAGGAAAAAAATGGCTTTGAGAGTTGAAAAAAAAGAAAAAAAAAAGGGGGGGGGCGCTTTAAAATTAATCTTGTCCCTGGGCGCGAATCTTGTCCCCGGGCGCCAAACCCTCTCCCTACGAAACTGCACCTTGACGTAGAAAGGGGTGCTAATGGGGGCGCTCAGCACCGGGAAGCACTCTTTCTTTATTAAGAGTGAGTCCGAGTGACGGCATTTTCGACCCACTGCAGAAGGTTTGTTTCGTGGAATGGGGCGGTAAAAATCTTGACCCGCCCCGGGTGGCACGAACTCAAGCCACGCCAGCGCCCTGACATAAAATTATACAACTGTTGCACATGTCATACAAACAATATAAAACGCTGAGCTAAGTCCAACTCACCTGTAGGAATTGATTCAGCTGACTGTCAGTTGTAGGCCAGCCCGAGGTAAAGACACATCTACCCAATAACACAGTTAACGCAAGTCAGTTTGACACTGTGTCCATCGTTGTACAATTATGTAGGTCTTGGAACGTAAGGAATGTTTGTGTGTACTTGCGTTTACTGAAACCATTTTCACGGGAAACGGGGAACACGTCAGTGACTTGGTTTCCTGGAAATCCCGAAGTTGTGAATGGCGCACAGCTGCTCTGCTGCTGGCTTTCCCCGAGAAATTTTAACCTAAAAATTTACTCTCTGTGCTAAATTACCAGTATCACGACATTCCCATTCGGTTAGCATGTACACATCACGTTATTACGATAACGATAGTAACACACAAATGATGTGTGCATGGGAAGACATAAAGGGGGTTTGGTAGTGGAATCCTCGAAATAATTTCATAATATGCATGACATATAGAACGTTAATCAAATGGTTGCAGGTTTCTGGTTCTATTACAATTTAAATTATAAAAGAACAAGATGGTATGATCCCGTCTTCGCGAGACGATGGGGTAACCATGGACACTTTATCATATGGCTGACGAGGCCGATCCTGGAATGGCAAACTCGGCTGCACTTCTGGCAGGAGAACCTTGACACCTGGTTCAATTTGACCTTCCGTAATGCTCATTTTTTATAAAGTCATGCAATATTAATGACCTCTTCTACTCTTGCCCAAGACTTAAGGATGTCTTTTACTCTTGGCTTATTGACGGGGCAGGTCAAGAGATTTTTTAAACATTTATATGTATTATAGAGAGAGAGATGGAAAGAGAGAGAGGGAGTGCTTAGTTGATTTTTTTTTTTAATAGAAAAATGGAATACTCTCTACATTTAGCACACAATCTGATGGAGGATGTCCACGGAATGAAACCTAAATCCTGACATCGTTTATTTTGCTAAATCTATTTTATGCCATTATAATACGGGGGGGGGGGGAGGGGGGGGGGGAAACCCCCCCCAACCCAACCCCTTAAAGGCCTAACCAATTATTTCAACAAAAAAAAAACAAAAAA
>CAXITT010000797.1:265778-276889 GCA_964033795.1 Lymnaea stagnalis
GGGGGGGGGGGGGGGGGGGGGGGGGGGGGGGGGGGGGTGGTAAACCCTCCCAGACCAATCTCTTTAAAGGCTTAACCAATTATTTCACAGATAAAGAACGATAGAACAGATCTGATCCTTCTCTTCTACTTTTTATAAAAAGATTAATAGAAAGACATTTCATTTTAAATTATGGTGCAAGAAGAATTCGCCCATATTTTACATCTTTTTTTAATATTCATTTTCTCAGGGGGAGGCCACGGATGCCCACAGAACAGGTCAATGGGGGGGGGCGGGGGGGGGCAGTGACTCCCACAACCTAGCATTAAAAAACATACTCATTTAACACGACCAAAAAAAAAAACTTTTTTAGTTAATTCAGAGTCATGCAACTGTCAGATATTAAGATAGTGTAATCACGTGACCATGTGAGTCCTCAAGTTTTTTTGTGGTTGTTTTTTTAAATTATATTATTTCATATACATCCGATTGGGTGACTGACAGACAGACTTGCATCCGTTGCACACAAAAAAAAAAAAAACTGCATTTGCCCATGGTTTGGTGTTTACTATAGATCTCGGTGGAAGGTGAGGTGGTTGGGTACAGTAGAGATCTAATTTATCGACTAGAGTTTGGATTGACTGAATCCATCGCACGCCAATTTCCCCCGAAAAACAATCAAAACCCAAACATTTACAGAGCCGTTCTTAGGAGTTTGGGGGTCGTAAGCATGGAGCGTAGGTTGGGGGCCCCGGAAAGGGGGGGGGGGTAGTATCCGGGGATGGAGCTCCCTCGAGCTGAGGAGAAAACACCACCCACCACTGCGGCACCTCCATTCTGCCTTCATCAATGTTTCCTCTTTCCCATTCCCACGGCCAAGCCCCCGATTTCCTGTCTGCCCCCCCAACGCTCCCCCCCCCCGCTGCTTCCCTTCCCCTGCCTCCGAATTCAACTCAAAATGATCAATTTCAAGATGACGAAGGTAACGTGAGTGACCCAGACGGCAGCAGTGCCAAGCCAACCCCCCGATTTCCTGTCTCCCCCCCCAACGCTCCCCCCCCCCGCTGCTTCCCTTCCCCTGCCTCCGAATTCAACTCAAAATGATCAATTTCAAGATGACGAAGGTAACGTGAGTGACCCAGACGGCTGCAGTGCCAGTTTTAAAAAAAAACCGGGGGATCGAGGACGCCTCACGGGGGCCCCTTCACGCTCGGGGATGCGTAGTCAGCGTATGCCTAAGAACGGGCCTGACATTTAGGGCTCATTTTATTATGCACCCAGCTCCTAGTTTGATCTTGATCCGCCACCGACATCTTTGCCTGAAACCTTGAGTTGGTATCAACCCGAAGTTTTATCTCTGTTGAAGTGATAGCTACTACTGACACAGTCGAGTAGTCAGATCTTGGGGTTATTGCTTGTCATGCTTTGGCAGGATTCGGTGACGTCTTCAAATCTGCTGCATGAATTGAAGACGTCAAAAGTCTTTGGTAGGAGTCGAAGACGTAGGTCGGGAATCGAATACGTCATCAGGTCTGGGTTAGGAGCAGAAGACGTCCCTAGGTAATGGGGTCGGAGCAGATAACGGCATTAAGTTTGGGGCAGGAGTTGAAGACGTCATTTAGGTTAGGAATCAAGTCATCATTAAGTCTGTCTTGCATAAAACTATCTGGTTGGGACATATTCAATAGACCATATCACGTTGTTGTTTTTAATCACCGGTTTCAACTTTTTTGAATGACAAGATATCATGAGACTTCAGGTCACAGTTTTAATCTCAACGACCCCAGATAACTGCCGTTACCTCTTGCTACTTTGACACTTCAGTGCAAGTTATCGCTTTAAAAATGTAACATTATCTGGTCATATCATTTCGCCTGCTTCTTCGTGTTCTTTTTAGACATTAACCCCTAAGGGGTCCTCGCGTTGTAGGGTTGTACATGGAACATTTCGATTGGTCGAACTGGTTAAAGCAAAACGCTGACTTTTACAGTATGTAATTGTTTGGACCCATCTTGATTTAGTTCATTTGACAAGGACAATAACTACAAAAGCAAATTAGTTTTTGTTTAGATACAACAAAACTCCGTGGCTTAGAGAGTTTGAACGCTGAGCTTTTAGTCTCATAGCCATTCACCTTGTTATTTTAGCGTGATTTGATTCGGGAATTAGCACTGGGCTGATCCATAGCGTATGTGTTCGAAATAATGTATTGGTTAAAGTCGGGGGTTTCTCAAACTGGGGTCCCAGCGCCCCCCGTGAGGGTTTCGGAAGGCAGTATCACGGGCTACAGGACGATCCTGAATATCATGTTTCTTTGCGTTTATTGTAGAGTTTTTAATCGTATGGGTGCGGGCGATAGTTTGAACTCCAAAGGGGGGCTGTGCTACATGCAAAAAGGTTAAGGACCCCTATCCAGGCCGTATGGGTCGAGCATAGATATTTACTGGTAACATTTTAGGACTGAGTATTGTGCTGTATTGTGCGCGGTGCGTCTTGTGTGTATGTTTAGTTAATGAACGCTTTTTTCGTGTCGTTACGCTTGTGACGTAACGTGACGTCATTTTATGGTAGCTGTGACGTAGTCTCCATAATCTGTCTTTTGTGTACCGTACACGATATTCATTTGGCAGTTGGTGTGGCAGCATTGTGGGAGAATGTTGTTCTATAATCGTTGTACATGTGTTTGATTCATTGTGCAGCCTGGTAGATGTTTCTGGATTAAAGTTTACAATGCTATCGGAGAAAGGGACTTGTGCTCAGTTTGGTGTGATGACGACGTACGCACGCGTGAAGTGTGAAGGAAAAGTAGGACTCCAAATCATTACGGATTGCGGCCATATGACCAAAGGCAAATGGTCTAAAATTTTCAAAAGTGTATGTCCATTAAAATTAAACATACCCACTAATGTAATTCTAATTATAACTCAAAAACGACATACAACATTATCAGCACAAAAGACAAAAAAAAATAAACAGAAGACATTTCAGAAGTACAAAAATCAACACTCTTCTTTAACAATGATTGTGCAAAAGTTTATTTATTCCTATTATTTTTTTAAGTCGAAAAGTCCCTCAATCATTGCATTACATCAAATTGTATCATTTTATTATCATCTTATCTTAATATATATTTTTTTTAAAAAGGATAAGTTTACATAAAGTATGCTATTGTCATAACATAATTCATTTAGTTACCAGTTACCAATACGGCCGACTAAGCTCGCCTGTTTGTGCACCTGTAGTTCTGTATAGGACCCCGTCAATGCTGCATAGCTCTATACTAACTGCATTGTACATACCGGTACATAAATATAAATGCGCTATCAGAAAACATTTAATTTGTATTTTCGGCGGATTTATTTTTTTATTTCCGTTGCACGAAATTCTATTTGATAAATTAAGTAAAATAGAAAAATACGTTAATATTTAATTATGTTATGGGATCGTACTACATTTTTTGGGGCGAAATACTCTCAACACTTCATGTGCGATTTCTACACAATGCGTTTCCATTCTCTAAAGTAATGGGAATTCGATTTTTTAATTTTTAAGTTGTTACCGATCACGAGCTTAAAGGGTATTACTCAAACAGAGTTTCTCAAAGATGGTTCGACTCCCAGCTACACTTAGAACCACTTGGAAGAGGTGGGGGCCAGTACTACTGAGCGGGCTATTCTAATGTTCCCGTCCTGCTTGAGATCTAACACTTCCCAATAGCCCGTAAACATCCCCCCCCCCCTTTACAACAGTTACTTCTTTCTTCTATCTGGTTATTTCATCTTGTATGAAAGTCGTGGCAGTCTCTACAACAGTCGTTTACGCACTCCATATCTCCGCCAGAGTAGACCGACTCCCAGGCCAGCTACACATATCAGGCCAGTCTTCAAGTTAAACCATCTGGCGAAAAATTCCAAAAACCCAAATGGTGGCTTATCCTTTTTCGCCACTGGAATTTCATCCCCACTAGGCGGCTCCCCTCTATGCGGCGCCCCTCTATGCGGCTCCCCTCTAGGCGGCTCCCCTCTAGGCGTCAGGGAAGCCTTTCTCTTCAATGTCTGTATTCTAAAGAGCGTTATTCTAGCTATATCCATAACTGAGTTTAACACACCCGTGCCATTGTCCTTGACATTCAGCTCATTCAGATGACTCTTGACGCTAGTTTCTTCACGCTCCACGTCACGGACGTCCAGCTCAGAGGACGCATCAAGCTTATCCAAGTTGTCGTTAACTCCTTTCAAGAACTTTTCAGTTTCTTTTTCGATTTGCTCTCTCTGGGCGATGAGAACAAGCAGCTTGCGCCCGGGTTCTGCTGCTGTATAATCCTCTTTCTCGTATGTGCCTTTAATGCTATCTATGATCTCCAACAGCCGGTCCCTCTGTTGGGCCCTCTCTTCAGATTTTTCCTTGGCTCGGTTGTTAAACAGAAGAAGCCTCCAGGCGCAGTCCTCAAACACCTGCTGGATGTCCCCCGATTGTTCCCCGCACCATTTTTCAAACGTCATGTCATCTTCATCCTCTGTGTCCATTTCAAAGTTGTCGCCGTGTGTCATCAGAACAACACCAGATTTTTGTAGGCAGTTCCTCCCAAAGATGGACTGGATCCTTTGTACACCCTCTTTCTCTTGCTTGGTGAACCTGACGCCATATTTAAGCACCACGACTATCGCATCGACCCTGAAGCCACACAGTTTAAGCCCTTCCTCGACAAGTTTCAGATTCGACTCTATGCTTCCAGCCATGTCTGCTCCGGTATCGCCGATCCCTGGCCCTTCGAGGACGCTCACTTCCACACCGGGCTGAAGTGTGGCAGACTCCAGGGTGAAGACAACCAGGTTTGAGCTGTCTCGTACTTCAGCGACCTTCCTGTCGAGGATGGAGTTTCTGGTGGAGCTTTTCCCATTGCCCGTCCTTCCCACCAGAAGGATGTTGTATCTGCGTACTTTGTCCATTGTAAAACAACCTGGAGAGTCTGGGGAAGATATATACGTCCAGGTTAGCCAGTGTATCACTCACTTAAGGTTAGCCAGTGTATCACTCACTTAAGGTTAGCCAGTGTATCACTCACTTAAGGTTAGCCAGTGTATCACTCACTTAAGGTTAGCCAGTGTATCACTCACTTAAGGTTAGCCAGTGTATCACTCACTTAAGGTTAGCCAGTGTATCACTCACTTAAGGTTAGCCAGTGTATCACTCACTTAAGGTTAGCCAGTGTATCACTCACTTAAGGTTAGCCAGTGTATCACTCACTTAAGGTTAGCCAGTGTATCACTCACTTAAGGTTAGCCAGTGTATCACTCACTTAAGGTTAGCCAGTGTATCACTCACTTAAGGTTAGCCAGTGTATCACTCACTTGAGGTTAGCCAGTGTATCACTCACTTAAGGTTAGCCAGTGTATCACTCACTTAAGGTTAGCCAATGTGTGAAAACTCACAAGGTTAGCCAATGTGTGAATCTCACAAGGTTAGTCAATGTGTGAATCTCACAAGGTTAGTCAATGTGTGAATCTCACAAGGTTAGTCAATGTGTGAATCTCACAAGGTTAGTCAATGTGTGAATCTCACAAGGTTAGCCAATTTGTGAATCTCACAAGGTTAGTCAATGTGTGAATCTCACAAGGTTAGTCAATGTGTGAATCTCACAAGGTTAGTCAATGTGTGAATCTCACAAGGTTAGTCAATGTGTGAATCTCACAAGGTTAGCCAATGTGTGAATCTCACAAGGTTAGTCAATGTGTGAATCTCACAAGGTTAGTCAATGTGTGAATCTCACAAGGTTAGTCAATGTGTGAATCTCACAAGGTTAGCCAATGTATCACGCAACTTTGGTTATCCAATATATCACTCCACCAAAGTTAGCCAATTTATTACTCACCCAAGGTTAACCAATGTATCACTCACCTAAGAATTAGCCAATGTATTACTCATCTAAAGTTAGCAAATGTATCACTCACCCAAGTTTAACAAATGTACAACCCACCCAAGGTTAACAGATGTACCACTCACCTAAGGTTAACCAATGTATCACTCCCCCAAGGTTAACAATGTATCACTCACCTAAGATTAGCCAATTTATTACTCACCTAAGGTTAGCAAATGTATCACTCACCCAAGTTTAACAAATGTACCACTCACCCAAGGTTAACAAATGTACCACTCACCTTCGGCTAACCAATGTATCACTCACCCAAGGTTAACAAGTGTATCACTCACCTAAGATTAGCCAATGTATCATTCACCTAAGGTCAAACAATGTATCATTCACCAAAGGTTACCCAATGTACCACTCGCCCAAGTTTAGCAAATGTACCACTCGCCCAAGGTTAAAGAATGTATCACTCACCCAAGGTTAGCCAATGTACCACTCACCCAAGGTTGGCAAATGTACCACTCACCCAAGGTTAGCCAATGTACCACTCACCCAAGGTTAGCCAATGTACCACTCACCCAAGGTTAGCCAATGTACCACTCACCAAAGGTTAAAGAATGTACCACTCACCCAAGGTTGGCAAATGTACCACTCACCCAAGGTTAGCCAATGTACCACTCACCTAAAATAAGCAAATGTACCACTCACCTAAAATAAGCAAATGTACCACTCACCCAAGGTTAACCAATGTACCACACCCACGGTTAACCAATGTACCACTCACCCAAGGTTGGCAAATGTACCAATCACCTAAAATAAGCAAATGTACCACTCACCCAAGGTTAACCAATGTACCACTCACCAAGGTTAACCAATGTACCACTCACCCAAGGTTGGCAAATGTACCACTCACCCAAGGTTGGCATATGTACCACTCACCTAAAATAAGCAAATGTACCACTCACCCAAGGTTAGCCAATGTACCACTCACCCAAGATTAACCAATGTACCACTCACCCAAGGTTAGTAAATGTACCACTTACCTAGCTTGTTAAGCTGTAGGTGAGAACTTAAGGCCCATGAACTATTATTCATAATTACGAGTGTTACAATATGAAATCAGTTGATCAATGCCTGGTTTAAAGTCTCACTTAACTCACCATTTTCCCTTTTTTGGTTTTAATTACAAAATCGGACGATTACCAAAGCCACCTTCCACAAAATAAAATTATTGGTTACCGGGTGAGCAAGTAGAAGATTCTTGAACCTTCCCAAGTCGAGCGCAACCGTTTGGACTTTCGAAAGATACATTGTGGAGATAAAAATTTAAATGCCATCCTCTATCGAAAACTCTAAATTTAATTCTGTAGCAAGAGAATTGTGTAGTTGCCACCAAAAGACAGGTGTGTAGCTTCCACTGATGACATGTGTGTAGCTTCCACTAATGACATGAATGGAGCTACAACTAATGACATCCATGTAGCTTCCACTAATGACATGTGTGTAGCTTCCACTAATGACATGAATGTAGCTGCAACTAATGACATCCATGTAGCTTCCACTAATGACATGTGTGTAGCTTCCACTAATGACATGAATGTAGCTGCAACTAATGACACCCATGTAGCTTCCACTAATGACATGTGTGTAGCTTCCACTAATGACATGAATGTAGCTGCAACTAATGACATCCATGTAGCTTCCACTCATGACATCTGCGTAGCTTCCACTAATGACATGAATTTAGCTACAACTAATGACATCCATGTAGCTTCCACTAATGACATGTGTGTAGCTTCCACTAATGACATGAATGTAGCTGCAACTAATGACATCCATGTAGCTTCCACTAATGACATGTGTGTAGCTTCCACTAATGACATGAATGTATCTGCAACTAATGACATCCATGTAGCTTCCACTAATGACATGTGTGTAGCTTCCAATAATGACATGAATGTAGCTGCAACTAATGACATCCATGTTGCTTCCAATAATGACATGTGTGTAGCTTCCACAGATTATATTGTGTATCTTCAACTAATGACATGTGTGTAGCTTCCACTGATGACATGTGTGTAGCTTACACTAATGACATGTGTGGTAGCTTCCACTTGGGCAGTGGTTCTTAACCTTTTTTTGGAGGTACTGAACCCCACTAGTTTCATATGCGCATTCATTGAACCCTTCTTAATAGGAAAAATCAAATATGATTTTTAAATTATTTTTTTTAACCTCCGCCGAACCCCTGAGACTGACTCACCGAACCCCTGGGGTTCGATCGAACCCAGGTTAAGAACCACTGAACTAGGGTGTCGATTAACATCGATCAGATGCTACCAACCCAGTCAGAACATGCCAGTGTTTACCAACCGGCTGGCCAAGGGAATGACCCTTGACCCCCACGACCCCGATAACCTTCACGATGCGTTGGGCGTTGATGACGCTCTGTTGTGTTATTGATCATTGCTGTGCAAGCGCGCTACTCAACTCCGTCTACAACCAAACAAATATTATCGGCTAAATTCACACGATATTTCCTCTTTAAGAAAAACACCACCACAACACCAAGTTTAGCGTCGTTGCGCACACAGACTGTGTCTCCTACCTTGCTTTTCAACGACGCTAACGTTTCTGTGCACAACAGTCTTGTCATGACACATTTCCAATGACAAACGTCAGAAGCCGAAGCTTACACTATAATAATAATACCAGTTCTAGTTTATACCTACCGGTTCACGGCACCCCGGTTCACTACGTTGTATGAATAGAGTCGTGTATATCGTCAAAGTATGTGAATGCAACACACGCAACCTCCTCCCAGTAACACGCGTAATAGGCAAACATAACTTACCTCGTCACTAGCACGTACACGCGTTCGAGCCGTCGAGCCAGATATCAAGAAAGCACAACACAACACACATCAACACGCTGTGTAATTCTTCTAGGAAGAGCTCGCTGAAAATTCAACGGAAAACGGGAATTCTCAGCAGTGGCCCGTGGGCTATTTCGGGATCTGGGACAAGGTTCTCAAACGTGTGTACCGAAGGAACGACCGCAAACTTTGTGATACAATGAATTAACCGCCGTTAGATTCCATGACAAAATTGAAGCGACCCTACTGAGATGCTGTTGGCTGTCCAAGACAGGGGCATTTATTGAGTTTTCAACACATAGGTCTATATATGATTTCCTGATTTGATTTTCAACAAAAGTTGTTTCAGCCAATATTACTATAAACAATTTTTTTTTTTTTTTAAATCTCAGTTAACATTTTGTAAAAAAATTATTTTCTCAGATTTTAGCAATTTTTATAGACACGCCCACGAAATGCGGAAGGTCTTGTGATTTTAATCTTTAAAATAAGGTTTTGTTTTTACAGTAATTAATAATAAACTTTGACTTGACATTCTTGTGAGGCAAGAACAGGGCCCCTTAAAAATGTGCCGATCTAGGCGCCCGCCTAGTTCGCCTAATGGTTTAAACCGGGCCAGGGTAAGAATGCAAACATTTGCGAGTTTTATAGTGCCCCCCTTTCATAGTGGCTAAAAGATCCAGGGGGACTGATCATTATAATGTGCAGTCAATGTTTATTTTATTTTTTTCTTAATTGTTAGGAAAAGTTTATGGAGAAGAATACGCGGATTCGTGAACGAGTTGTCAGATAGGGGAGGTAAATCTCAATATGATGTATGTATCCTAAAATTGTAAGTGCTTCCCCCTGAATTGTTTAAAAATGTCCTACTTTACTTGCTAATCGTGGTGGGTTTTTTTGTTTTTTGCATCGCGCATTTTACAGTAAAACTTTGTTCCTACCTATCTAAATGCTCACCAATTATGGTAAGTTGTTACGTACCGTTATGTGGGTTTGGCCAATGTATTCTATTGTCAGACGTGGGTTTGTTGAACAATACGTAACAAAGGACTGACAACCAGTACCGGGTATACAAAACACACAAGAGAACGATACCAAAGCAGTGAAATTTAACAATATTAATATTCCATTTAATAATAGTATTATTTTTTTTTTAACAAAATCAAATAGAAATAAAAGCTAAATTAGCTTTACAGCAAGAGAAAAAAATCAAATCATCCAAAAGTACAAATATTCATACACACACACACGCGCAGAGAGAGAGAGAGTACAATTTTGTAAGGCTTCTATAAGTGTATTAGTATTACGTCTCGTGAATGTGTGGGGAAATTATCAGAAATCAGTCCCGGATAGAAGCTGCCGGCTTATTTATATGAAGAAAGAGACCTCCAGAAAATAAATTCTAGAAGTTGCAACAACTGATATCATTCTTTAGAGCAATCGGAGCGTAAATAAATTTTTCCCAGTCAACGGAGGGTTTGGCGTTGGTACAGCGCTACACGCTAAATCGGTGACGTCAATATCGAAACAAAAAAATGTGGGGACAAGTGGTGCCCGACTCATCTCTACGTTGAAGTAAAATTAGGTCAAGGCACAGGCTATAAACTAAGTATATTTTAGTGTATTGTTTAAGAGTGTCTCAAACTGGGGCCACAGCCCATAAAGCTGTAAAATAAGTATATTTTAGTGTATTGTTTAAGAGTGTCTCAAACTGGGGCCATCGCCCATAAAGCTGTAAAATAAGTATATTTTAGTGTATTGTTTAAGAGTGTCTCAAACTGGGGCCACCGCCCATAAAGCTGTAAAATAAGTATATTTTAGTGTATTGTTTAAGAGTGTCTCAAACTGGGGCCATCGCCCATAAAGCTGTAAAATAAGTATATTTTAGTGTATTGTTTAAGAGTGTCTCAAACTGGGGCCACAGCCCATAAAGCTGTAAAATAAGTATATTTTAGTGTATTGTTTAAGAGTGTCTCAAACTGGGGCCACCGCCCATAAAGCTGTAAAATAAGTATATTTTAGTGTATTGTTTAAGAGTGTCTCAAACTGGGGCCACAGCCCATAAAGCTGTAAAATAAGTATATTTTAGTGTATTGTTTAAGAGTGTCTCAAACTGGGGCCACCGCCCATAAAGCTGTAAAATAAGTATATTTTAGTGTATTGTTTAAGAGTGTCTCAAACTGGGGCCACAGCCCATAAAGCTGTAAAATAAGTATATTTTAGTGTATTGTTTAAGAGTGTCTCAAACTGGGGCCACCGCCCATAAAGCTGTAAAATAAGTATATTTTAGTGTATTGTTTAAGAGTGTCTCAAACTGGGGCCACCGCCCATAAAGCTGTAAAATAAGTATATTTTAGTGTATTGTTTAAGAGTGTCTCAAACTGGGGCCAC
>CAXITT010000797.1:278089-289806 GCA_964033795.1 Lymnaea stagnalis
ACCATTATAAAGTAAGAGAACCATTATAAAGTAAGAGAACCATTATAAAGTAAGAGAACCATTATAAAGTAAGAGAACCATTATAAAGTAAGAGAACCATTATAAAGTAAGAGAACCATTATAAAGTATTCAAAGTGTGTAAAAGGGGGGGGTGGGTGGGGGCGTCTAAGGAAGTATGACAATTTGCGACACGGGGCGGGGGTGGGTGGGTGGGTAAAGATCTTGTGTGATCTGACATATGCTTTAAAATCATATATATTTTACCTTAAATGACAGTGATGTCGAACTGTCTGACAGAAGAAGCCACTTTTATACATTAAATAGTGTGTTTGAGATTAAATTTTAATATTTTTTAAACTATATTTTTTATAAACAATCTTTAAATTTAGAAAGTGTTTTAGAGATTTTGAGGGGGGGGGGAGAATATATAAGGTTTACCGAATAAAGCAATTATATTGTTTTCCAATGATCACAATATTGATGTTATTGTGACAAACACATTTTTTCAAATCTCTTAAATTTACCCTTGATGTGACGAAATATAGACAGTCAAAATATCACCACAATCACTCACAGATCGCGACATCTCAAGGGCAACAAGCCCTGTAACAAGCCTTGTGTAGAAGAAATTATGCATGGTGACTTCTCATACACTCAGAGGTCCACTGGCTAGTGATAACCGCCTGGTTACGTAGCCTATATCTAAATTCTAGTGTGGGGTGGGGGTAGGGGTGGGTACAGAGGGCTTCGAGCAAATAATCTTAAGGTTTTTTTTTTGTATGGTTTTTTTTTTAATTTTTTAAATTTTTTTAATGTTTTTTTTTTAAGCTAGAGCTCGATACTATCAGCATCTATTATTATTACAGAACTTTATTTCTCCGCCAGTCGTTTTGACCTATTTCCCGCACGTTTAATTTCCAAAAAATGAAATGCATTATGTTTTAAAATACATTTTAAATAGTTGTATATATTTTTTTTGTAAATGAATATCTCAAACATCGTTTCGAAGCAAGGGCCAGTGTTATTCGGATAGTCACAGACAGATACACCTAGCGTGATCGCTTTCCCTCGAGACACCAATCACTACTCAATTGTCACGTCACAACTGGCTGTAAAGAAGGGCACATATAAAAGCAATGCCGACTTAACAGAAACAGAGGCCACAGGGCCAAGTGATGCACTTGCCCCCCAGCCCCCATTCCCCTCAAACCTAGGAGTTAAATCATACATGTTAAATAGAATAAAGCATTTAGGGGGAGGAGGGGGGGCTCGAACCCAGATTGATCCATGCGTTACGACGACACTGTATTTAATGGGTTGGCTATCTTAACAAAAGGGGGAGGGGTGGAGGACTACTTCCCTCGTCAATGCCCCTGACAATGTTGAAAAGTTTAAAATCAATTTCTCCCCTATTGACAAAGAACCCTTCCTGTAGGCGGTACGGGGCTTCTCTCAAGACGGCATATAATGCTATTTACTTAACCAAAAGTCTAAACGAATTGAATAGTTAATCTATCAGCATGTTTGAAGGCAATGAAAAGCAGACACAAAAGTTAAACATCAAATCAACCCTAGAGGACTCGTAGTTTTGGAATCGAAGTCTATCCAGGTGAAGGTGTTTAGGCCCTTTGTACAGAGATTGCTCTGATTTCCGGATTTAATGTCTTCTTTTTTTTCCGGATTGTGATATTCTGTGATTCTTCATTTCAATTCTACTACAAAATATGTGGTGGATTTGGTGGAGGGAGTCCATTCAATCCCTTCTATGGAGATAAATAATCATCAATCGATAATTGTTAGCACGGAGAAAGAATTCTTGATAACAACAATGTAAAGGGGTACAAAAAATAGATTATGTGATCAGATGTCCAAGTAGTTTAGATATATTAATGACCAAAAATATAATCGCTGACAAATTAATATCAAGCTTACAGTTATTTTTAAGATGGCCCCATTATTTAACACCAGGATCACTAAACTCATCAAAAAAGCTGAAGGTTACGGGTCTTGACAGAGGCGGCATGAAGCGGCTGGACCCAACCACTGGTCATAAAAAGGAAACTGTGTCCTTTAAAACATAGAGGCCAAATTATTTTTAAAATGTGTCTAGTTTTAATGAAGGAATAGGGATTTTATTTTGAAGCCATTCTGAACATCTAAAGAGCACGGGGGGTGGGGGGATGGGACCCCTGCAATACCTCCGAATGTCTTCCTATCACCATTCTATTTGTCTTCACAAGGTCAGTCTATTCAGCTGTGATCTCTTCACATGGCCAGTCTATTCAACTGTGTTCTCTTCACATGGCTATTTTGTGTTCTCTTCACATGGCCAGTCTATTCAAATGTGTTCTATTCACATGACCAGTCTATTCAACCGTGCTCTCTTCACATGGCCAGTCTATTCAACCGCGTTCTCTTCACATCGCTATTATGTGTTTTCTTTAAATCGCTATTCTATTTAACTGTGTTCTCTTCACATCGCCATTCTATTTAGTTGTGTTTTTCACTATTGCTCTTTTATTTCATTGTTTTCTTTCACTATCGCCATTCTACTTCATTGTGTTCCCTTCACACCGCCATTCTATATCAATGTGTTCCCTACCACCCTACCAATAACACAGCTGACCGCGTTGCCCTTTAAGATTTATGACGTCGAAAACCTAGGTGCTGAAAAGCCCTTGAATCTTCTAATTTGGGAGTTGAAAGAGACAGACAGACAAAAGCTGGTCTTGTCAAGTGCATGGCTATAAATAGACTTAGTCTTAATAACTCCAGATACATCCAATTGCAGCCACAAACATGGTGTTATTGAATGTCTTTATCCGAGACTAATTCAGGTGTTACATTGATGTTTACAGGTATTCAGTGAAATATGTTATACTGATATAGATATTTAGATATAGATGATATAGATATAGATAATTAAACTCAAACCCTTTCTTTTTTTAAAAAAATGGAATTTCTAGCACGGGCGGGTAAAGGGAGTTGGACATCTTTTAGATGTTTTTTTTTCCTTTAGCCTCCATACTTCACTGCAACTGTTGAAACATGTACATTATACTCTATACTTCACTGCAACTGTTGAAACATGTACATTATACTCAATACTTCACTGCAACTGTTGAAACATGTACATTATACTCAATACTTCACTGCAACTGTTGAAACATGTACATCATACTCAATACTTCACTGCAACTGTTGAAACATGTACATTATACTCAATACTTCACTGCAACTGTTGAAACATGTACATCATACTCAATACTTCACTGCAACTGTTGAAACATGTACATCATACTCAATACTTCACTGCAACTGTTGAAACATGTACATTATACTCAATACTTCACTGCAACTGTTGAAACATGTACATTATACTCAATACTTCACTGCAACTGTTGAAACATGTACATTATACTCAATACTTCACTGCAACTGTTGAAACATGTACATCATACTCAATACTTCACTGCAACTGTTGAAACATGTACATCATACTCAATACTTCACTGCAACTGTTGAAACATGTACATTATACTCAATACTTCACTGCAACTGTTGAAACATGTACATTATACTCAATACTTCACTGCAACTGTTGAAACATGTACATTATACTCAATACTTACTGCAACTGTTGAAACATGTATATCATACTCTATACTTACTGCAACTGTTGAAACATGTACATCATACTCTATACTTACTGCCTACTGCAACTGTTGAAACATGTACATCATAATCATACTTCACTATATGTTGGGATTAGGATCACGTATTTGGGGCAAGGGGAAATGACGTATTATTGTGTAGAGTTTTGAAGTTGAGTAATGGCAGCATTATCGTGACCGGGGCTGACAATGTAGTTTAGTAATAGAGCTGTATAGTTAATAACGAGACATTTCTTCCATGAATTCAGTGGTTTGTAGAGTAATTGTAACCCCTAGATAATGGTTACCCTGAAATTTGTTTGAAAGAAATTTCTTCGACCAAAAATTGTTCGACGGAAATTTGATCGAACGGAAATTTGGTCGAATCTTCTTTTCTTTTTTTTTTCAGTTCACACGTTAAAATTTTGCGTCAAATTTCTTTTGTAATACACTATACCTCATAGTAAAACAAAATAATGACCTAATTTCCATTCGATCAAATTTCCGAACTCCTCCTGGAGCTCATCCAGCCTTTTTTTTTTTTTTAATTTATTTATTGTGATTTATTATTTTCAATTCTTTTTTTTAAATAAATATTTATTTTATTCAGACTGGCAATCAGATGTAAATCTAGAGTCTAGACCAGGGGTGGCCAGATCTGTAGTGACTGAGAGCCATTTTTTAAATTTTAAAAAAATGTTTAGAGCCGCATTCAAGCACAATGGGTCACGACCCCACTCGCAATGAAAAATTCCTTTTGTGATTTATGTTTAAAAATTACTTTTTATTCGAATTTAATGATTTACACATTTCAATTTTTTTAACCCTAACCGTAGGTTGAAGAAATATATGCGCTACAGTTACACAATTAAAGAACTATATGCGTTACAGTTACACAATTAACAAATATTTAAATATGTAAAATTGATGAATAGAAATAAATTGTTCGCGAGCCGCAATGTGAACACAGAAGAGCCGCATGCGTCTCGCGAGCCGCGGTTTGGCCACCGTTGGTCTAGACTCTAGACTCTAGACCAATCGATACTTTGTTAAAATTAATCCATTTTCATTGTGTAGTCTTCTTCTGTACTGGCTACTAATGACGTAGCTAGGGTTAGTGCCGCCTAGTGCGGACCGAGATTTTTTTCGATCGATCGAATTTGGGTAACCTATCGAATCTGAAAGAGCTCTATGAAACTAGTAAATCCCTTGTCTCAAGCCTTATGTCAGTTTATGAAGATATTTTTTAAGACTTCTCGATTTGGGGGGGGGGGGGTTGACTGGAAGGCGGCGCTTTAATTATCTAATTTTTATTTTAATTATCTTTAAAAGAGCTCTATGAAACTAGTAAATCCCTTGTCTCAAGCCTTATGTCAGTTTATGAAGATATTTTTTAAGACTTCTCGATTTGGGGGGGGGGGGGGTTGACTGGAAGGCGTCGCTTTAATTATCTAATTTTTATATTAATTATCTTTAGAAGGAACACTCCTGTACTATGTCTTGAAAGAAAAAAAAAATTGAAAAATAAAAAACTTTTGATCCTCTATGTCAAAAACTACCCTTTCTCGATTTTGCGCCCCCTTCAACACACCGATTGACCCCCTCTCTCACTCCCTCATCCCCTGACGACCCAAACAAGCCCCCCCCCCCCATAAACCAGGGAGCAAAACGTTACTTCTATTTATAGCCCGCATTTCCCAACAGCCACCTGGCTCAAGTGCGTCATAGGGCAATAGCGTTATTGTTGGAGAGCGTCTATTTATAGACGCGGTATCGTATTTTATTAATAGAGCTCTCTCTCTCTCTCTCTCTCTCTCTCTTGTCGCGGATCACTTGAGACCGTCAGTAATAATACAGCCATAAAAAAAACATTCTTTTTTTTTAGTTTAATGGGGGTCAAATCTAGGCCCCCTGGTGAGAGGATTATGGTGCACCGCCAGTCAGTGCCAGGGGACCTGATTCACCACCAGACGATTGCCTGAGCAAGATGTTAGATAGGTAAGTAGCTCAGTTCGGCTAGGATTCGCTTAATGTTGAAAGCTGACTTTAATATAAGACAATTTCAGATTATACTACTAGATAACAATACTAGTATATTTTGTATTATTTCTTATCTTTTTTTTCTAGGTCTATGTTTTACTGACTGAAGTTGTTGTTTTTAAATAATTACATACATACAACTATTACTGAGTGTGAGTTTTAACCACGCACAAACTTTACTTAAAGTGTTTTATCATTACAACAACTTTGAAAGTGTTACCTTACCGTTTAAAAAAAAATCTTTATCAATTTTCCTTGGTGTTAGTGAATCCATTAGCGATGGATACGTTCGTGTTATGTGTACGGATGTTAATAGTTTATTGGTGTGAAATATCTTGGAATTGACAATGTTAAATGGATCTGTGTCACGTTCATTTGTGTTGAATTTCTTTATCTTAAATGTGTTGTGTTGCGTGTGTTAAATGTGTTAGTGGTATATACGGTTGTGTTGTATGAGGTGCGACTGGTGGGTTTAAGCTCAGTCTGTTTCTGTTCAATGTGGCACTGAAATGATGTGGTGGTGGTTTAGTTATCTCATTTGTCAGCCATCTCCTTGAGTTAGTCACCGCCAAGTTGGTGGGAGGGCAAAGACGCGTGAGTGGGAGAACTAAGGCGTGTGAGTGGGAGAACTCAGGCGTTTGAGTGGGAGAACTCAGGCGTGTGAGTGGGAGAACTAAGGCGTTTGAGTTGGAGAACTCAGGCGTGTGAGTGGGAGAACTAAGGCGTGTGAGTGGCAGAACTAAGGCGTGTGAGTGGGAGAACTAAGGCGTGTGAGTGGGAGAACTAAGGCGTGTGAGTGGGAGAACTCAGGCGTTTGAGTGGGAGAACTCAGGCGTGTGAGTGGGAGAACTAAGGCGTGTGAGTGTGATAACTAAGGCGTGTGAGTGGGAGAATCGTGAGTGTATAGGTATGCAGATATTTTCATGTCTTGTTACATTTGGTGAATATTTCTTAACAAGCCGTTTAAACATATCCCATAGGTTCACTCACTACACATGCCAGCACGAGTAGCCTGAAAGCTGTCTAGCAGAAGTGACAAGTTTGTGATTCTAAGAAAGACTCTGTAACAGAAGGGACAAGTTTTTAGTACCAAAAATCAAATTATAGGACATATCCAGAGCACCACAGCACACATCCAGAGCACCACAGCACACATCCAGAGCACCACAGCACACACCCAGAGCACCACAGCACACATCCAGAGCACCACATCACATACCTAGAGCACCACAGCACATATCCAGAGCACCACAGCACATATCCAGAGCACCATTGTGCTACCCAACTTTGACATCTCAATTTGGTGACACATAAGTCATATGTTCATTGACTAGGTACAACTATTGTACAGCGGTACACGGCTCTTGTACAGCCTTACACAACTCTTGTACAGCCGTACACAACTCTTGTACAGCCGTGTACGGTACACGACACTGGAAGGTAGCGCTACGAAGATTTAAATGGACCTCTTTGGAAATACGTCACTCGCGCCAAGCTCTTCAAACTGTGAACTGTGTGTGTGTGGTGATTGATGTCATTTTTCGTAAGGAGCGCATTTTATAAACCTGTTATAAGACACGGTTGAGTGGGTAAATTCATGGAAGACATTTTAGTATCTGTCAAACTGGATTAATTCGTGAGGATTTATAGTGAATTATAACTTCAGTCAGTCTGGGGACATACAATGTATTGTGTCCTTACTGTGCGAAATTCTCCTCTTATTAGTGCCTAAGTCCTTAGTCGTAACAGCAAAGTGCTTTCCACAGTACACATTCTTATAAGGTTAGACTGTTTTGACACTTTATATCGTATATATTAATACACATTGTGTACATTTGTTGATTACCACATCCATTCTACGAGACCCCAACGATGCCTCGCGTGGATCTCTGTCTTTTACCCCTCCTCGTGAGCCTCGTGTGTACCAGTCGGTCGAATGAAACATCAGATCAATGTGAAGTCGGTCAGTGCAGACGGGGACAGTACCTGGACGTCAGCGCCAACGCCTGCCTGCCGTGTCAGAACGACACGTACGTGCTCCGGGACCTTCACAACTGCACCGCCTGCGTGCCGTGTTCTGCCGCCGACGTCAACCAAACGGTTCTGGCACCGTGCACCCCTGACGCAGACGCCGTGGTGGGTTGTTCCCCTGGATATTTCTCACCTCCCTTTAATGACCGCGGCTCCTTCTGCTCACCTTGCACCGTCTGCCGACCGGATCAAAGCGTGGCTCGGCTCTGCAAAGGTCAGACCGATACGGTGTGCGGTGAGATTCCGGCCCCTTTAATTTCACCAGAACCAGACGCGGACGCCGGCCGGAGTAGAAACTGGCTCAAGGTCTTAATCGGGATTTCGATCCCGGGCGTCGCGACCGTTATATTTATAGCACTGATCAGCCTGAACAGGGTGGCGTCCATCAGCCGGAAGCTGATGTGCAGGTCTCACATCCAGGACGACGAGGTCTCGATCATCGACGTCAACGAAATGTACAAAAAGCGCCGAGAACGATTGAAACAAAAGCCAGCGAAAGAAAAGTATAAAAATGACGAGCCAGCTGTTTTGACAGTCGAGGTCTCGTGACGAAGGACTATTTCAGCTGTGGGGTCAGGGGCGTAGCTGGGTTAAGTGCCACCCGGGGCAGGACAATATTTTTGCCGCCCCCTCTCCCGTTCCACGAAGTAAAGTCTGCAGTTGGCTGAAAATGCCCCCCCCTCCACATAAAGAAAAAAGTGACGCCTTGGGGGAATTACGCCCCCTCCCTACACCCCCTTCCTACGCCACTGTGTTGGGTGATCGGACAAATCAGTGTCTTTAATTAATGTAGGATGATGCCATTTTGTTGTATGTTTATATATTCGAGCCTGCTTTGGTTATGTGATGACTCGACCATGCAACACGGTGCAAGTGTTACAATGGTTACAAAAACATAACATTTCATTATTACAGGCATGTTGTTTTTTTTATTATTTAATGACACTACTGTTAGGTACATTCACAAATAAATCAACTTGTTATTTCCGGGGAAAAAAGAGTATATTGGGTTGGTGAATATCATTTCCGCTTTCATTATCATTTGTTGTTGTCATGGTTTTGGCGGAATAAACAATGGATCGGATGACGTCACCATGAATTAAGAAGGAAAGAAATTATTCAGAGTAAAAGTGTAAATTTTATTTCAAAAACTGTATTATTGGGTCTGTTTTAAATAATAACACTACTTAATTTACTGGAATCGAGTTTAGAAACAACAAACATAATTTTGGAACCAGCCCAAAGTGGTAAAAGTAGGCGGCAACCACGGGCAGGCTACTCTGTTTTACAAACATCTTAGCGTTGCCCATACGCATAGTCTGTTGTGGTTGAAGACTTTCTTTATTCATTTCGAATTGGCGTCATCGATTTGTGCTTGGGGGTATTAAGTTTTCACAGGTGTATTGTATATAGTATTACATTTTTATATTTATATTGTATTACATTTTGATATTCATATTGTATTAAAATTAACTATTTTTTTTATAAAGAGAGAGAAAATGTTGATGTGTTAACGTGGTGTAACGTGGACACAAAATGGTTACCTAATTTTATGTAAACTTTTTCACAAGAGTCTAAAGTATTTTAATAAAAGATATAAATCCTAAAATTCTGAAATGGGAATGTCATTTGTGTCTACTGTGTCATGTGTGCCTACTGTGTCATGTGTGTCTACTGCACCATTAGCGTCTACTGTCAGATGTGCCATGTGCGTCTACTGTGTTGTGTGTGTTTAGGTCGTGTGTGTCTACCATGTTATGTGTGTTCGTGTCTACCGTGTTGTGTGTTTTTGTGTCATTTGTGTCTACTGTGTTGTTTGTGTCATGTGTGTCTACTGTGTTGTGTGTGTTTGTGTCATTTGTGTCTCCTGTGTTTGTGTCATGTGTGTCTACCGTGTTGTGTGTGTTTGTGTCATTTGTGTCTACAGTGTTGTGTTTGTGTCTACTATTTCATGTGCGTCTACTGAATCATTAGTGTATACTGTCAGATGTGTCATGTGTGTCTACCGTGATGTGTGTGTTTGTGTCATTTGTGTCTACCGTGTTGTGTATTTGTGTCATTTGTGTCTACTGTGTTGTGTGTTTTTGTGTCATCTATGTCTACCGTGTTGTGTGTGTTTGTTCTACTGTGTTGTGTTTGTGTCTACTGTGTCATGTGTGTCTACTGAATCATTAGCGTCTACTGTCAGATGTGTCGTGTGTGTCTAACGTGTTGTGTGTGTTTGTGTCATTTGTGTCTACTGTGTTGTGTTTCTGTCTACTGTTTCATGTGTGTCTACCGTGTTGTGTGTGTTTGTTCTACAGTGTTGTGTTTGTGTTTACTGTGTCATGTGTGTCTACTGAATCGTCATCGTCTACTGTCATGTGTGTCTACCGTGTTGTGTTTGTTTGTGTCATGTGCACACTGTTTCATTGTTGTCTACTGTGTCATCAGGGCAGTGGAAAGCAGGGGCCAAATGACGTAGGCGCAGGTAGCCAAATTCAGGAAGCACCCGAAAAATGACGATAATAAGAAATCTATAAATACATTTATTTTATTTCTTAGGGTGGATTCCCGAATTTCAGACATTGAATCCGGGAGGGCTTTTAATGTTCTATGTCTCACTTGTGTCTTTTCTACCTGGTGTGTCTGCTGTGTCACATGTCTTTTCTACCTGGTGTGTCTGCTGTGTCTTTTCTACCTTGTGTGTCTGCTGTGCCACTTGTGTCTTTTTTACCTTGTGTCTGCTGTGTCACTTGTCTTTTCTACCTTGTGTGTCTGCTGTGTCACTTGTGTCTTTTCTACCTTCTGTGTCTGCTATGTCACTTGTGTCTTTTCTACCTTGTGTCTGCTGTCTCATTTGGGTCTTTTCTACCTTGTGTCTGCTGTGTCACTCATGTCTTTTCTACCTTGTGTCTGCTGTGTCTTTTCTACCTTGTGTGTCTGCTGTGTCACATGTGTCTTTTCTACCTTGTGTGTCTGCTGTATAACGTGTCTTTTCTACCTGGTGTGTCTGCTGTGTCACTTGTCTTTTCTACCTGGTGTGTCTGCTGTGTCACATGTCTTTTCTACCTTGTGTGTCTGCTGTGTCACTTGTATGTAGTTATTTTTTTATTTACTATGTAATTAAAATTTTTAGCCGTTTTAATTCGTGAGAAAATCGCAGGGACATATTGTGTTGAATGATAGATTGCTGTCAATATCGTAAAATTAAAGCTGCAGCTAATTTATTAAAATGATTGCATTCAATTGTATACAGAAATTAAATTCACAGATCTAGCAGCATTCTAACAAAAAAGTTCCTAACACTGCACAACAAAAACATTTGTTTCACAACACTTAAAAACATTTCTTAAACACACATAAAAACATTTCTTACACACACACACATTAAAAACATTTTTTAAACACACATAAAAACATTTCTTACACACACACATAAAAACATTTTTTAAACACACGTAAAAACATTTCTTAAACACACACATAAAAACATTTTTAAACACACATAAAAACATTTCTTAAACACACACATAAAAACATTTTTTAAACACACATAAAAACATTTCTTACACACACACATAAAAACATTTTTTAAACACACATAAAAACATTTCTCACACACACACATAAAAACATTTTTTAAACACGCATAAAAACATTTCTTACACACACACATAAAAACATTTCTTACACAACAAATAAAGACAAAGTCTTCTGTAAGTGTGATATAATTTTCCACAGTTTATTGATTAAATTATTTTTATTTGAAAAACCTGTATCACAAGTCAAAATGTCAATTCAATGTAAATGGGTACAAAAATAGATTGGTCGCAAAAACAGAGCTGTAACCTTCAAATTACAGAGCTGTAACCTTCAAATTACAGAGCTGTAACCTTCATATTACAGAGCTGTAACCTTCATATTACAGAGCTGTAACCTTCATATTACAGAGCTGTAACCTTCATATTACAGAGCTGTAACCTTCATATTACAGAGCTGTAACCTTCATAT
>CAXITT010000797.1:292567-308637 GCA_964033795.1 Lymnaea stagnalis
CAGACAACAGCCAGTTGGTACATAAATTATAGTGACATCAATTATCCCAGGCCTCTGACAGACAACAGCCAGTTGGTACATAAATTATAGTGACATCAATTATCCCAGGCCTCTGACAGACAACAGCCAGTTGGTACATAAATTATAGTCTGGGTTTTCCCTGAGGCGTTCCGCTCTGTTGCACAATTTCTCCCGTAGGTCGTGGTACTGTTCCTTGAGCAGTTTAGTGACATTGTCTCGGCTCCACTCCTACAACAGAATAAATGTTTAACAGTTGATTGACGATGTTGTGAGCATACAATAGGAACATACAAAATAACACTACATTCTCTGTATTTACACTACCGCCCCTCCTATAGTCGGTATACCTAAAGTTTAATATTACCTCAACATGTTATGGTACATCTATATCGTTACAGAAAACCTATATTGTTAAACAACCCCCTACTTGGTTACTAGGGTAATAAGGGGAGAGACTGCAATCAGGTTAGCAAAATAGGAAATGAGTAAAAGTAAGGTCAAACCTTTTCTTCTGCTGCCCTCTCGGATACTACTTCTCAGCTACGTACTATTTTTTAAATTTTATTCTGTTTTTTCTGTTTGTTTGCTGACGAAGGCTTCCTGCCGATATGTTCGTTGTTTTGTTGCATTCCTTTTTTTTCATGTTTACCTTACTCAGTTTCACTCATCTCCAACTTGGTTACTAAGACTATATTTCAAAGATCACAAAATTGTGCTGTCCATTACCCCATCATCCCTTGTCCTAACGTTCATGACGAACTCCCGGATGTCCCCATCCAGCTTGACGGGCGGCACCTGGCCGTTCATCATGTGCTGTACGCCATGAATCTTGTGGAAGTTCTGTGGGGACATTATGGCATCACATATATTTAAGATGTATTTATTTATTTATTTATTTAGGCATTTTTGTAAAGCCCTTATCTTACAGCTCTAAGCGCATTACAATTATTAAAAATATGTAAACTATTTAAACTGCTAAAGTAAAATACAAATGAAAAACCTGAGACACTAGAATAGTAACTACAATGTGAAAAATGACTATAGAAACAGTAGCTTTCGCATTAAAATGGCTATAAAAACGAGTACACTTTTTTTGTATGCAATGCATGTCTGCAGCTATTACAAGTAACACATCTCTTAATATAACACAGTTACGTACAATAATCCCAGTACCGAGCAGACTTAATTAGATCACATTCACAACTATTGACCATATTTAACTTTTAAACTGTGGTTTTTAACAAAGTGGTCAAGAGCCTCTTTGGACTGTCAGTGCCAAGAAGACGGAACCCTTTACACAAGCCCTGCACTTACTTTGCACAATCATTTACAATATATATATTCTTGCAGGGAATAGAATGAACTAATACGATCTTGATGAATCAAACTAAAATTTCAACATTTATGCAAATGAGATATCCTGATTTGAATAATTTATTCATGCAGTTTATTTTCACAATTATAATTTGTAAAGTCTTACTGGCAGAATTTTGTTAAATTTTATGATTCTTGAAGCCTTACTGGGGGTGCTCATGCCTTTTGTCATATTTCAAGGTCATATGTTTTAAGAATTGTTTACGGCTCACTTGGTTAGGTTTCATCATAACACTCTGGGCAGAAAGATTGGCCCAGCCACCTCAAGAGGGTTAACATGAATCGTCTAGTTCAGTGGTTCCTAAACATTTCCTAGTTGTATACCCTCACTGCCATACTATTGATTTTTTAAATACTTGATATAATCACATATCCTATCAGGGTTATTCATAGGCTTTTCATAGGCTGACAATGGGCTTTTCATGGGCTGACAACAGGCTTTTCATAGGGTGACAATGGGCTTTTCATGGGCTGACAACAGGCTTTTCATAGGCTGACAATGGGCTTTTCATGGGCTGACCATGGGACTTTCATAGGCTGACAATGGCCTTTTCATAAGCTGACAATGGCCTTTTCATGGGCTGACAATGGGCTTTTCATGGGCTGACAATGCTTTTCAGACCACAGTAAACAATAATCTTTAAAGCTTTCTTTTCTTTAAACCTAAAATTTCTTTTTTTTTAAACTCAACAGAAATTGTTTAAAATGCCCACTGTTTTGAAAAAAGACCAAACCCATGTCAGACCTCTGTAGGAAACATCAAGTTTTCAATGACAATTCACCAGCTGATTAAATTATAGGTGTCAAGCCACCTTGAATTTCCCTTGTATGTATTGGCCTAACTAAAACCTAACTTTTCAATTGCCAGTCTTCATCTATAGACAATGCTATTTTTCATTTATATCAAAATGGTGCCCTACACTTGTAAACCTATTTGTGACACACCAGTGGAACATGTTCAGTATAATTATCATTAGGATGAAGCCATGAGCTGTATTACTGCTGTGGGCAGATATCAACACATACATGTTCTTAGCAAAGATATACCACTCTACCTGGTAGAAGAGTTTCCTGTCCCGTTTGGCAGAGTCCAGTAGCTTCCCTTTGTCAATAGATTTGAGGTTGTTCTTGATGAGGCCCAGGTACTGGAGGATGGCTTTCTCTGTGACAAATGCCAGCTTGTGCTGGCTGAGCTCCTGGACAAGTCAACAATATGACAAGTAAACAGTTAAATAAGTTAACGATTTCTAGTTACATTTGTCATTATAACACTAACCCCCATATTATTATACTAAACACCATTATACGTGGACACAGAGGTTAGGGGCAAAAGACTGTTTGGCCAAATGTGTCAGCATCTGTATATCATCTTGTGATGTTGACATGCTTGACCAGCAACCTGTATGTCACCTTATAACTGATCGGCTGGAGTTCAAACCCCAGGGATAACCAGACAAAAAATTAACACCGGTACATGGGACTGGTTACTCCAGATAGATGGGACTTGTCATCCATGGATGGTTACTCCAGTTAGATGTGACTTGTCATCAATGGATGCGCCATATAAAACCACCTAATCATAATAATACTGATTTCAATCAGTGAGTCAAACTTTTTCTACAAGTACATCTAAAGTAGTTCAAGTAAAGTCACAGCATGCACCTCAGTCAAAGTGAGATGTTTATTTACTCATAGTCCGTAGAGTCATGTGTCCATTACCTGCCACAGGGGACTTGTGTACTCATGGTCATTGGCATACAGCAGCTGGAGGGTGAGAGAAAATTGACGGATTAGTATTAGAAGAATTGGTATTAGAAGGATTAGTATTAGAAGGATTAATTTTAAAAGGATTAGCATTAGAACGATTATTATTAGGATTAGAATCAGAATAAATTGTAGGCAAAGCAATTTTAATGTGTGAACAAATAATCTCAGTGTTGCATGGTGACATATTAAACATACTACTAAAGCTTATGAAGCATACAATCTCTGGCCTTGCCATGCTGGACTAAAATAAGAAAAGTACCAGAGTACACATTCATTTAATGCCTTTAATATTACCACGCCGCAAATGGACGAACCTCTAATATTTCGACATTACAAATGAACATACCTCTAATATAACCACACTACAAATGGCCATACCTCTAATATCACAACGCTGCACTTGAGCAACATCTCACAAAATGTCCGAGCCTCATAAGCCCCGTACTCAACCGTCTTATCCAGTCCCCGATTTTCATGGCACTCTGGCAGCTTTCTTGTGGCCGACAGCAAGCTCTGCGGACAGAAGAGATGAATTTATCATGAATCCACCAGCTAGCCAATACGTGTAACTTCAGAGTGTGTGGTCACACAGCACAGACCATTTTTGATACACTAAGGTCCTAAAATGTTATTTCTATTATATGTTTTACCCAAAGCAAAGGGCCCAACTCTTTGTGGACTATTGACCAGGAACGTTATCGTGATTGGTGCACCATGGTAAAATAGATTTGATTTTCTCGTAATGGTGCTATGATTTATTTCAGATCAGTAAATAATTAGTATTTTCACTCATTGAAATAAAATAATGTATGCTGTGAAAAATGACCTACTTTATTGTCATAGGCTTGTTCTGCACAAGACCCAGAATTTCTTTTGGTCCTCTGTATTGTCAAGTTACATTGTTCTGCACAAGACCCAGAATTTCTTTTGGTCCTCTGTATTGTCCAGTTACATTGTTCTACACAAGACCCAGAATTTCTTTTGGTCCTCTGTATTGTCCAGTTACATTGTTCTACACAAGACCCAGAATTTCTTTTGGTCCTCTGTATTGTCCAGTTACATTGTTCTACACAAGACCCAGAATTTCTTTTGGTCCTCTGTATTGTCACCAGAATTTCTTTTGGTCCTCTGTATTGTCACCAGAATTTCTTTTGGTCCTCTGTATTGTCCAGTTACATTGTTCTGCACAAGACCCAGTATTTCTCTTCTATATAATCCTACATTTTTTTCAATTTGTTACATATTTAATAAATCTTATGTAACTAACACAATACCAACAATTTGGAAACTTCAGAAATCATACCAATTCCAAAGAAAAATAAGGTAACTTGCAACAACGACTTACGACCTGTTGCACTTATCTCTATTGTAATGAAATGTTTTGAGAAACTTATTCTGAGGAAATTTTTGAATGAAGTACAGCAAAAACTTGACCCCCACCAATTTGCTTAAAAACCTGCCAGAAGTAAGGAGGATGCTATCTTACTATTGTTGGAGAAACTTTACCATCACCTAGACAGTCCTAAAATTTACCAGCGTGCTCCCCCTGAAGTCACAAATCTTAATGAGAACTAATAAGTTCCTGATATGGATAAGAGAACTCACTGAATGGTTGTTTTTTTGGGGGGTTTTTTACTAGTGAAATAATTTATTATAAATGTCTTGTGTTCCAATTTTTTTATTTATGTGCTGAAAATGTACAATGCAATCATAAAACAGCTTTCCGTTTGTTTGGATCAATAAAAGAATCTTAAATTTATATTGCCAATAACTTTACAAGATATATCCCAATTCCCCTTCACCCCTAAATGTCACTAGGAATTGACCTCCACTCCCCCCCCCCAACCACCCACCCCCACACCAGGGATCACTGGTAACTGACCTCAGTGGGCAGTGTGTACACCACCAGGTAGTCCACATCCGAGTCTGGTGTTTTCATGTTGTACATGGCACTGCCTGCCACGGCCACCAACAGGATCTGGCAAGGTTTCAGCTTGGCCACGGGGCCTCCAACAGTCTGCATGAGTTCCACGAGGCGGCCATGTTGGTCTGGCAATGCTGGAAATCAAATTATAACTGTTATGAGCTTTGGGGGGGGGGGGGGGCGTTCAATAAGAAATAAATAAACTTATCAGCTGGTCCTCATAATGTTAGTTCTGGTTTGTCTAGTTCTGGTAATGACTACTTTAATCTAAACCTATATTCTTGCATTCAAAGTCATGCATATTTCAGAATGGATAGTGTTATTTGATTGTCTCACTGGACAACCTTGGTCAATAGGATCACAGAGATATGTGAATATCAACATACACAAAGGACTGACAAACACTGTGAATATTACTTATAAATTTCTTTTTTTTAAAAAAAGGTTTATCAACTGTAAACTGTAGCGCAAAAAAAAAAAAAAGGTTGTGTACCTGGCAGAGGTTTCAGTTGTCTGCCTTGCAGTCTTGTCGTCATCAACCAGTCCCCCACAATGCGTTCGGTCTCTTTCTGATTTGATTTGGTCAGTCTAACATCAACTGACTTGTTTAAATCCTTAACACAAAAGACATGCAATTCTTGAATTCATCGGAACTTTAACAGTTTATAACCTGGGATAACTATCAGAACTTCAACAGTTTATAATCTGGGATAACTATCAGAACTTCAACAGTTTATAACCTGGGATAACTATCAGAACTTCAACAGTTTATAACCTGGGATAACTATCAGAACTTCAACAGTTTATAACCTGGGATAACTATCAGAACTTCAACAGTTTATAATCTGGGATAACTATCAGAATTTCAACATTTTATAACCTGAGATAACTCTATAGACTATACATTTAAACTCCCGAATTTACTAATTATTCACTTTTGTTTCATTCTTAAATATACATGTCAGAAATCATTAATTATTATATGAACAATTATTATTCTTTATCCTTATTGTAGTAATTGGATGTAGTGTGTCTTAAGTGGTGCTATGTCAGTAATTATTAAGGATTTGTAAATGTTTTTTGATAGCAGATGTGTTCCTGAGATTGTGTAGGGTTGAAGAAATGCATTTCGGGCCATGGGAAATGCCTGGATCTGGAGATCTATGTTCATGTTTTACCTAATGTGGGGTAAACAAATTTTAAAAATCATGATTATGGCTGCTGCTATACATCAGTCATGAATGTTTAATGTAAGTTTTCATTGGTGCACCAAAATGAAAGTCTTTCCTGTGCAGGGTGCGTAACAAGGCTTTGCTCATCACATTAGAACATTGTGTTAGTGTTGATTTACTTGACTCTGAAGTTGTGAAATTTATCAATATTAAATCATCATTCCTAGACCAGGGTGTGCGACCTTTCTCCAAAAAAGCCATCAGGGTTGTGGCGAATGAGAAGTAAAATTTGCCACACTATATATAAACCATAAAACACTACTATTAAATTTTAACTACATGTATAAAATAAGCTGTTTAATCATATTTGTTAGCTTATCAAGGTCATGGTCATTATTGTTGTTGAATAACATTCTTTACTTGAAAAGTAATTTTAAGTTTCTTTAAATTCACTCAGATTTATTTATTTATTTATTTATTTAGGCATTTTTATATAGCGCTTACCTTAAAGCTCTAAGCGCTTTACAATTATTAAAAACATGTAAACTAAGTAAAATAAAAATGAGACACTAGGATAGTAACTACTATACTATAGAAACAATTAAAATGGCTATAAAACGAGTACACTTTGGCATGTGTTGGCCTATACTACAGGATCAACCCGAGACAGACTTGACCAGGGAACAAGGTAACAAGATTTACCTGCTTGACCAGGGAACAAGGTAACAAGATTTACCTACTTGACGGGGAACAAGGCAACAAGATTTAAGGTGATCTACAAAATTCTTCAATATCTTTCACTTTAAAAAAAATGTAAGTTATATTTTGTATCAATATTTCTTCTTAATAAGTAATTTTTTTTACATTTGAATTAAACAAAAAAAGTTTTACTGACCCTCAGCTGTTGAGCCCAGGTCATGAGCAGATCAAAAAGGTCATGTTTACATTTGACGGGGTCAGTGTGGGTATAAAAAGACTTGACCATTTCCACTGCTGTGACATGAGGTAAAACATCTACTTTGTCCTTAGTGTCACCACATGACAGCCTCAATGTTGTGTCTGCAAGTTCCAATAATCTACAAAAATTGATAACCATAAAAAATAACTTAAGTAAGGTTTTTTATAACCTAAGTCTCAAAAACTATTTCTAAATATAGATGAGATGTGAAGTGATTGTCCATACCTAAGCAAGGAAAATAAAACAATCAATGTCTTTACAATGTATTATTATTATTACTAAAGTTTCTTATATAGCCCGGTACCCCAGCCTAGGGCTAGGCTCTCCGCACTTCAAATAAAATTAGCAAAAAGAAAAAAAAAAGACAAAACAGTTACATAAAATTATTCATTTAAAAACAGTTTTGTAGAAATATTGACCTCATCCACCCAAGAACTAGCCATGGATGGCATCCAGCAGCATCGAGCATTGTTTATAGATCAGAGGGGGGTGAGAATGAGTTGGAATAGTAGAGTTTGAAGAGGTGTATCTTGAGTGCAGTTTTGAAGGCTTGGATGGTCAGTATATTGTGGATTGTGTATTGAGGAGAATTCCATTGTTTGGAGGCACAGAAAGAGAAAGATCGTTCACTGTATGTTTAAGTGCGAGTCTTGGGAACAGAAATAATATGCTTGTCTATGGAGGAACAAAGCTGTCAAAGGGGTTGAATAGACAGAAAGACGTTCAATAAGATAGTAAGAGGGAAGGACCCAGAGAGAAAGTTGTGACAGAGAAGAGACAGCTTGTAATCAATTTGTGAATGTAAAGGGAGCCAATAAAGTGAGTGAAGTAGCGGAGTGACGCGATCATGTTTCTTTGCATATAGAACTAACCTAGCAGTGAGTTTTGAACTATTTGCAGTTTTTCTATTAATTTTTTGGTGAACCTGACAGAAGAGAGTTGCAATGGTCAAGACAAGAGAGGACAAGAGCACAGACAAGTGTTTTTGCTGCACTGTGAGGTAGTGGCGGATGGAGCTGATCTGATGGATGGGGTGAACGCAGAGCGACTGATGCAAGAAAATATTGATTGTTGAGAGAATGATTATTACCTATGTAAGAAAATATTGATTATTGAGAGAATGATTATTACCTATGTAAGAAAATATTGATTATTGAGAGAATGATTATTACCTATGTAAGAAAATAATGATTATTGAGAGAATGATTATTAACTATGTAAGAAAATATTGATCATTGAGAGAATGATTATTGAGAGAATGATTATTACCGGATAGATTCACAGATTTCAAAGATGGTCACACCTTCCTTCAGTTTGAAAGCACCATTCTTCTTCTTCTTTCCGACTCCTCCGAGAGCCTGACCAAGACATGCTTCCATAAAGCTGCGAGTACCTTCAAATAAGACACATGTCTGTACATTGACTTATTTAAAATATTTAGAATGCACCAGGGAAAATGTTAAAATTTTCCGCAGGAGAATTAAGTGATCCTCCCTGTCATGTTTCTTATCTTAAATGAAGAATTTTAGCCAGGTGTATGAATACATAAGTTAATATATTAGTCAGGTGTATGAATAAATAATTTAATATATTAGCCAGGTGTATGAATACAAAATTTAATATATTAGCCAGGTGTATGAATACATAAATTAATATATTAGCCAGGTGTATGAATACATAAGTTAATATATTAGCCAGGTGTATGAATACATAAGTTAATATATTAGCCAGGTGTATGAATACACAAGTAACCATGAAATAAACAACTGCTTAAAGAAAATAAAAAGATATGCAGTTTAACATTCGAATACATTTTTGCATTGAAATAAAAGGGAAAGTACCAGGCGGAGGTTTAAGTTCTCTCCTCTTAAGTCTTGTCCTCATTAAATTAGTGTATCTAAACTCATAATGCATTTTTGTCTAAAGCATTTCAAATGGATTCTTCAAATTTTTCTTGCAAATAGCCCATCCTGTAAATTTTAAGGGATTAAATCATTTTGCTTCAAGCTTTCGTTTATACATAATTTAAACTAAACCTTGCCTGCAGCTATTCAGTGGTAAACTAAACCTTGCCTACAGCTATACAGCGGTAAGCTAAACCTTGCCTGCAGCTATTCAGTGTTAAACTAAACTTTGACTGAAGCTATTCAGTGGTGTTTAATAATATAATTTACTTTGGATGGTAAGCTAATCTATTTCAATGTGCACATTTTCTGTGAGCTGCACACAAAGAATGTATTGTTGAAAAAGTTCTAAAAAATAACAGGAAGCACTGACAGAAAGTGTGCCATTATGTATTAAAAATTTTTATTAATCGTTACCTGTAATTATTTCATATTTCAAGGTCTGTCTCAAATCTTTCCAGTGCTGACTTGAAAATATGTCTGCCCCTTCTCGACAATGCACAGCCTCCAGGTAACGCGTGCGCCCTCTGCCGAGCGCTTGTCCAAAGTGAGATAACTCTACAGCGCAGAACCATCCCTGCAAGCAACATGTCAGCAATTTATCAGAAAAAAATAAGAAAATATAACTGCTTACAGGATATAAGAAACTATAAAATTGATTTTCAGACAATAAAATTCACTGATGTTAGTAAAAAAATTATTTGTATTAACAAATGAGTTAAGCTTTTTCTAGGGATTGTTAAATTTTTAATGGGGAAAAAGGCTTTGTTTATTTAAATAGTTTTTTCCAAAAATGTGAGAAAGATTTATATAATAACAAAATATTAACATAGGTATGGATTATTTTGAAGTTTCTTTTTGCATCAGTATTCTTGTCCTAATGCATCACTTATAAATTGATCTGAACTGTTTTATTTTAACCTTTCTTTTCCCTAAGATGAACATTTTACAATATACTCTCAGACTCACCTGGTCAATAACACTGGCCTGTTCTTTTGGTAATATACTCTCAGACTCACCTGGTCAATAACACTGGCCTGTTCTTTTGGTAATATACTCTCAGACTCACCTCGTCAATGACGCTGGCCTGTTCTTTAGTTTGAGGATTGGCAGGTGAGAAAAACTGCTCATCCCTTGAGATAAAAACCACCAAAAGTATATTGTGCTTGGCCTGCTCTCCCCTTTCTCTTTGAGACAACTCATACCAGGCACTATTCAGCAATGTGATGGATAAAATTGCTTTACACTGATCTGGGGAGATAGTCAAGCTTAACACATGGTTGTTGGCATGACACGTTCTTTTTGGCACAAGATTTTAATAAATAACGGTATCTAAGTACATTTTTTTAAAATTGAAGCAATAAACAAATAAATAAAGTTAATGCATTTTAATTGTTTTACTTTGGGAAATATGTTTGAAATGCTTTCATGTTAACAAATTTTTGTTGTTTTTTTTCACATCATCAACTGAACAAATTAATAAAATCAGGTAAAAGTATAAATACATTTGAGCTAAAGGTAATATTATTTAGTGTTTACCATAAGATATAAATATAATCTACTTGTAAACCACCATGAGAAATAGCAAGAAAAAAGGGAGAGACATTTTAAAACTTTTAAAAATTGCTAAAGCCTGATTGTTTGTAAGCGGAAACCCTTAGTTTTGGACAGGAAAAGCCTTAAAAGTGTGTAACCTGCATATAAGGAGACCCCATAAAATGATGTGCCCCAATAAGCAATAAAGAACCAATAAAATATCTAGGATGAACTTATGCTCGTGTTAAAAAATAACTGAATAGTGTCGTCATCTACTTTATCTTGCTTTACACTAATTAACAGTCATCGGAAAATAAGAATTATATATCCTGATTTTTTTGCATTTTGTTTCTCAAAATTTAACTATAAAAAATGGTAATAAATGCAGAACTGTCTTCATATCCTGTATTTAAAACTCGTGTTAAGTCATGTACCCACCTTTCAGAGCGCGATCAACCATGACCTTGAACTTGTCACAAACTTCTGGAGTCAGTGATGATGGGACATGCATCAATGTTAACTGCTTTAGCTCTATCAGGCCACTCTCCTGGAGATTAGGTATGCAAAAGTCACAATCACTTCCCTCCAGGTGGGCTTTTTGGGTTATCAGCAGCTCTAGGCATACGTGTGCTTTTTTTTTGGCTACAAAAACATATATTTTGAAAAAAGTTAAGTCCAATGCATTGTTAGAACTTCTTCTACACATTGATTTCATTTGTTACAATTTTTATTTTTTGTTATAACGTGATGCTTAAATAGCCTAGATTACATACCTTCTTCATTAAAATTATTTTGTCCAAGAAGCCAACGAAGTCTCTCTTGTGACTGAACTGCAAGAGTGGCATATTGTATGACATCCTTCATCATGAAATTTAATTGGGCAAGGTCATTCATAGGTTCTCTGCAACATAGAATAACATATTTCAAAATTAAGTTTGAATCAATGAATGTAAATTAAATATATTTTTTAAATAAATATTTATTTATTTTTTATCATTTATTGGTATATTAATATAATGATACATTATTTATATTATTTTATAACATATATAGTATAGGCCACAATAATTTAAATAATTAGACCTATAATATGTACTATATAAATATATTAAGTCGTTAGATTGGATAATTGATATAATATGCTGATCATTGAAACTGATAGTAATAAATTGACTAATAAATAGTACTTTCGTACCAATGCAGTAGTAAGTAGTAAGGAAAAACTAACTAGACCTAGACAGACACAGTCTCAGTATCTGGATTGTCTCACAATAATTAATCTAAGTAATAAAACTATTAAATTACCTTTACTAGAGTAAAAACTGCCTAGGGATTAGGGAGTAAGTCAGTGGCGTAGCAAGGCAGGTGCGGGGGGTGCGGACCGCACCGGGTGACACCATTTTAGGGGTGACACCCGATTGAAAAATTGCATATTTACAAGGCACACATTGCTCGCAAAAATCGAGATTCATAAAAGAATAACCGATCACACAAATATTTTCACAAATTTAACCAATCCCAAATGCGTGCTTTATTAAAAGTTCAAGGTAATGATACACTGTGGACTTATTTTAACAAGAAAAAATCGATCATAGAAGTTTGGGGGGGGGGGGGATGGGATGATACCAACCCTAGCTACGCCACTGGGGTAAGTGACTTTTTTCATCACTTAAAATTATGACTGTCACTTTTATAATTGTTGTGCTTGATTTACTTTTTTTTTAGCGTGCTTTATTAAAAGTTCAAGGTAATGATACACTGTGGACTTATTTTAACAAGAAAAAATCGATCATAGAAGTTTGGGGGGGGGGGATGGGATGATACCAACCCTAGCTACGCCACTGGAGTAAGTGACTTATTTCATCACTTAAAATTATGACTGTCACTGTTATAATTGTTGTGCTTGAATTACTTATTTATTAGCCGACTAACTTACTACTTACCGTTACTAAATTATTGTTATATGATTTATAATTAAATTGCATCGAGTATCCAGTTACTTTATTTACTCATTTTTACATAAAAATTTAATAAAATATTAACACTGGCCAAGTCCTACGTTTAATAGGCTACATGGGTATAGTTCATTAAGTTTACCAAAATTTTAAAAACTGTAGAACTAACATACATGTCGTCGTCATATTTAACTCAAGTGAAGTAGGATTTCAAAAGTTTCATAATTTACTCCATAATTGTGCAATAGGCCTATTCATTATTTTTAAATTGTCAATCAGAGATCACCCACTTACCGTCATCATAATATAAATTCGAGATATATTATTAACTAAAATAAACAACCACAAATGACATCCGAATGGGATCTTAAGGGACCCGGGTCCGAATAGCAACTATGCTTGAGACATTCGGCCATCGGACCGAAAGTGACTGAGGTTTTCGGTCATCCACCAGAAGTCAGACTGTCTGTCTCTAGGCCGACAATCCGATAATGGGACCCGGGTGCGAATGGCGGCGATGCGTGTCCCGGTCCATTTTGACTAAATGCCATTCGGATGTCATTTGTGGTAGTTTATTTTAGTTGAACTGCAGAAGTAAGTTTACAAACATTTAGTCCATTCAATTATCTTTCATTTTCTACCAAATTTTGTCTTACAAACCTAACAATAATATTTTAAAATAGTTTTTTTTTTAATCCCAACCTCTCGCTCTGGTACCCGGGTGCGAATAGCCGCAGCCATTTATTATAGCTCGGCGTCTTGCTATCTTTGTATGTTATATGAATAATACTCGACGAAAACTGCCAACAGCTGCATGATGACCTACTTGTCCTATATTTCCAAACAATTAATTTTAAATTAGGCCTCAACAACTGTCAACGGTTTTGTGGCAGAAAAACTAATGACTAATGAAAAGGTAATATTTATGTCTGTATTTTTGTTTTAATTTGTTCAAAAATAAAATTTGGAACCCTAGGTTTATTCAATACCTTCATTTGCGATATTCATTTTGATGTATCATTATCATGCTCATCAATGTTGTCATAGGCAAAGGTGAATAATATTGTATAATCCTAGGGAATGGCAATATTTTCTTTATTATTTTTGTTTTATTTTTTGTTTTTAAATTTAAAAAAAATTAAGGAACTTAGGCCTATTTCAATTGATGCATTTCTTGAAATTCATCATTATCATGCTCATAAACATTGTTATTGACAAAATAACAGGTGTGTGCATGTATCACGGGTTCGTATTATAATTATGCAGTAGGCCTACTGCAGACCTGTTCACTTGTATGATATTGGCGACAAATTTATGTCTTTTGCGATTCTCGGTCAAGACCCGTTAGAGCAACAATTTTAAGAGACCTGGTTAAAATAATAAATTTCACCACCAATGGGGGTGAGGGAGGTTGGTGTCCCAACGAAATAATTACGTCACCAGCACGGAAAGACTTGCCAGCTATTTATGAAAACACAAAGAATTTGTATGCCGATAACCGCGAAACATTAGGGTTATATTTTTTAGGCTTTAATAACTTATATTTAGTGAGGATTGGCTCTATGAGAGCCACAATAATTATTGTAGCTATTTGTTCCAGTTTGTAATTATATTATAAAAGTAAATGGCACTCAAAGATCTATTTTGCATGAATTTTGCCCCTTCCAGCCCCCGTTTTTTTTTCAAATTTTCTCCTACCGTACCATACTACTTTAAAAAACATTTTAAAGAAACTTTAATTATTTTTAAACTAAAATGGTAAAAGCCAAAGTGTTCATTAGATTCAGGGGTCTCAAAATCATATCATCCAGGGGCCGCAGGAGGTAGAGTCTATTTGTAACACATCTTTACTCTGACATGGCGTGGGATGTTATTTCTTATGCTGTTATGTCAGTAGTATGGTTACTTATATTAACGCTTCAGGATGCCGACTCAGTCTTCTTCATTCTTTCACTTATTATTCAAGCACGTAAAGAAGAATGCTCAATTCTAGTTAAAACTCACAGTACTTTATTGAACACACTTTATATTGATAATATTAATAAATAATCCTTGCATGAATGTAATTTCACATATATATCTATAGTATTCCATCATTAAGAAAGACACGTCCTCACACTAAACTGTCAACTGTCTAATCACACAGCTCTCACGCTACTGACTCTACTGCTCTGCGCTCAGCTCTCTACTATCTCAGTCAACTCATACTTTATTACCAGCAAAGCGTGCAAAACAACCGCTCTGACAAAAACATAATTTTACTCTCCAAAAACGTGGAGTTCACATTTGCATCTCAAAATACATGGTCAACACAATTCACTGTTCACTCATGCTACCTCTCTGTTTTCATGTGAAAACATAGTCCGTTACATGCCCCACCCATCTGAAAAAATTTTGTGCAACAAAATTTTTGGCATTATATGTTGAAATAATGATAATGTCTCTTAGAAAATTTCAATGCCACATCTAACAATCAAATCAGTGTAACAACATTAACATTTCATCATTATGAAATACAGGGCCTTTTACTAGTGAATAATTTACCCTGGCAAAAAATTACAAAATCACCAATGACAACCTCTTAAAATCTTTATGTATGATAATGTGAAGTGACATTGACATCTTAATGAATAATAAACACTGCAAAATGAATGTAACAATCTTAAATTTTGCATTAGAAAATTTACAATTGGTTAAAATCTGATATTCATTTACAAAAATTGATATGTACAAGTGTCTTATCAAAAAACTGAGTGAATGTGTATTTTAATGCTCTTCATGCTCAATTTAACCTTAATTTTATTGTCATTGTCTATGAAAAAGTTGATAACCAAGAATGTAAACAGTTTATAAAATAGTTCTGTATTGACAATTATCATATTTGAAAAAAATTTTCCTCTTGACAACTAATAATTAATTTAGCAGAAAGTGTTATGCTAGGTTAGCTAAAATGTAATGTTAAGTATTTCTCCGCACTGAAGAAAATGACAATTGTGATCTTTGTCTGTCTCTTTCCATAAAATTGTTATTTGTAGTTGTGTAATGTTCATCTTGAAACTTGTTTTCTCTGTCTTTGATTTCATTTTTGAATTTTTCAGCCTGTCTATACTGTTGATGAATATTTCTTGAATTTAGTCTAAAAATGTGTTTTGCCCTGTCTGATTTTTGTTCTGTATATGTTTTATTAAGAATTCCTTTGTTATGTTGTCTTGTTATGCTATGTGTTGGATTCATGTTTAAATGTCTTCCTCTTATCCCTTCTGTTATTAGATACTTAGTGTTATTGCCTAGTTCTTTTATATTGCCAATAATTAACTGACATACTGGGTTGTCCATAAGTACTGCCGTTACCTTTCCTGTCAACCATGGACAGTCTATGTCCACTACTGCTTTATAACATTCAACTTTTGTGTTATTTGCTAACATGACTGTGGTTTTTTCAGATATATGGTCTTTAGG
>CAXITT010000797.1:312109-329193 GCA_964033795.1 Lymnaea stagnalis
AAAACATAATTTTACTCTCCAAAAACGTGGAGTTCACATTTGTTCTCAAAAATACAATCCACATTGATTGTCTCTCCCCGTGGAAAAACCTGGTGAACACACTCACTGTCCACTCATGCTACCTCTCTGTTTACATGTGAAAACATAGTCCGTTACAAGACTGGACCGCGTCAAGTATTCCACAAAAAAAGTGATTACAAATTCATTAAAGTTCAAGTGTTACAATGTGCTCAACCTTTATTAATAACAAATAAAAACATTAAGGGTTCTCAAGAACTAGGCTTCACTTTCTTCCTCCTACTCATTGTTGCCAGAGACCTGGCAGAGCTTCTTCTTACACATCTGAGCCACTTTGGCTTGAGTGAGGAAGAAAAGGAGACCCTCAGTATACATTGAAGATGCTCATCAGTAAGTTTGGCCCTGAATTTTGACTTGTTAAAGTTGATAGTGGAGAAGAGCTTTTCACACAGATAGGTACTCCCAAAAAGTCATATGATCCGCTTTAAAAACCTAGAAATCTCAGGGGAGGTGGAGGGCAATAAACTGTCCATGCTTGTCTGTTTTTCCATTCACCTACTTGATCTTGGAATTGCATTGAAGATCAATCAGTTCCATTTGTAGCGCAAAAAAAAAATGTAAGTTGGGGGTGGAGGCGTCTTCCACATTAAAGGAGAAAGGACCATCAAAAAGCTGAAAGTGGCTGTGTGTGTTTTGAAGTCTAAAAAAATGGGATCAAATTATTCCTGTAGCTTTTCAATGGCATCAGTGTAATTTCTACTGAATGGTGTGTCCAAGTCCATTAGTACTTTGCATGTTGGGAAGAACCATAACACAAGTTTTGTGCAGAATGCCCTGACATTGTCATGGGCAACACTGACAAGCTACCCCTGGTCTTGCAACTTTTGTAGAGTAAATTCAGCTCCTGTGTAATGTCATCAAGAAAAGTCAAGTTCATGAGACATTAGGGATCACTTAATACAGGAACAACCATCCCATCCCTCTCCACGAAGGCTTTAAATGCTAAAACGTGTTCGAACAGTAGGCTGGTGCGGGCCATATTTATGAATTATTGATATGAAGGAAAGAGAAAATAGTAGGGAGAATGAATTTGATTTTTTATCGCAGAAGAGGCCTTTTTGACTAACCTTATTTTGAAAGTGACCAAGCTGACAGGCTCTGAATTTCCCTCACTCATAAACACTAGCGGCAATTTTGATAGGTATTCTTTGATAGTGTATCCGATTGCTACTATTTTCACAATTGCGGCTGTGCATTACCCACCAACTGAGTTTTTAAAACTTTTCTCTCAAAACCGCAATTTGGCCATGTTTGTCTCATAAAATGCTATAAAATATAAATTTAAAAAAAAACGTTTATTCCGATTTTAAAAGTGTTCTTACCATTATAATCAACGTAGAAATATACACAATCATAATAAAATTCGAAATAGTCTAGTTGGTGAGATTCGACTGAAACTGTCACGGAGGGTCACAATATGCGCCAGCTGCATTAATTAACACTTAACTTTGCTGTCATGTAGCGAGCCGTAAAATATCGTCTTGCGGGCCGCGAGTTTGAGACTCCTGCATAAGATGTTTATTTATTAATATTCACGATGATCTCATTTTTTATAAAAAGAATATAAATATTGATACTCTCCTCATCAGTTTCAATGTATGCAAAATGAATGTGTGAACGAATTTAAAAATATCTAAATATTTCAGTTTCGGCTTCGGTTCCGGTCGAAAGTCATTTTTTTAACTTTTGGACTAGTTTCGGTTTCGGCCGAAATAAGTAAATCACTTTCGGTCTGTCTCCAATTTCGATGTTGCGATCTCAGACCCCTTAAATTTAGGTAGAGCTAAGTTTTCTTTTTTTTTTTTTTTTTTTTTTTTTTTTTTTTTTCTTTTTTTTTTTTTTTTTTTTTTTTTTTTTTACGAAATTTTTTTTAAATTTTTTTTTTTTAAAAAAACTTTTTAACGGTGGTGCGGTGGGGTTTTTTTTTTTTTTTTCTTTTTTTTTTTTTTTTTTTTTTTTTTTTTTTTTTATTTTATGTTTTTTTTTTAAAATTTTTTTTTTGTAATAAATTTTTGATATGTGTTTTTTTGGGTTTTTTTTTTTTTTTTTTAGCAAAAAATGTTCATTAAGTAATCGTAGTATAAACGGACTAATAAAGAGACATTATAACAAACTGTCACAAAACTCATCTGTCATTTTGGTCTGCTTTAATTAAGCTTGTCGAACTTTGTTGCAAATTCATTCTTAAATTTATTAATCGGTAAATAGCGAACTCAACCCGACTCCGCCTACTTATTTTTTGTTCTACTTTTTTTATCATAATTTATGTGTGAGAGGGGGGGCATATTTTGATCCCGTTCTTCATGCGAAAATATCATCTTCGGTTATTCGATTACTATCATCTATGTCTGTGTCACACTTTGCATTGCCTTTATTTATGAAACTTTTTTGTCAATAAAATGGACAATTAAATTTATCTTGGCACAAGCAATGCATAGGGTGGTCAACCCATGCATGTAAAATATGACACAGACCATGAGAATACTCTCCCTTATTTTAAGCAGACGGCTTGTAATATATGGTACAGGCTTAATGGATTTTTTCATCGGAAGAAAACAAACATAATTATAATTCAATTTTATTAATTCTTATAATAACTTACCCCATTTTTTAATGGAAACATGCATATTATAAATCCTTGTGGTATGCTTATAATTTAACATCATTTTAATTATAATTATGTACTATAATTGTACAGTGTACAGTACAGCCTACTATTAATACTATTAAATAACAATAACATTTTTGTTCGCCCATCCATGGCCATGAGTCATGAGATTGTTCTTGTGATTGTGAGTTTCACAATCATCACATGTTAATTTTGTCTTAATAATAATTTAAGAATTCAGGTTCTCTTTGACTTAGGGGTCTGTTATATAATTGTACAAGTAAAGTGATACTATGACCATAGACTATGACTATGGCCAGAAAAGAAGACCTTGATTGAACCAAGGCCAACCTATGCCTATACTATACTATAAAATAAACTATAGGCCTATTAAAATAATAAGTCGAGATAACAGTGCCTGTTTTTTTTAAAAAAAGCTGCACATATTTGATTGTCTTTCCATATTTTCTCTAATATTGTGTTTTTTTTCCATCTTTAGTCAGTAATGATAACAACTTTGAATAATGTTGGCGTTGGTTGTTATTTTTTTTTTCAGAAGCCTAGATCTATGGCTCACTTTTGGTATGCTATTTGACTACATTTATTGTTCAGATAGGCTAAATGGCCATCCAAAATATATTAAGTAAACTGAAAGTGGATAAATATACAACTCTGTGACACTGAAGACAGAAGCATTAAAATAATTTTAAAGCTAAATGTCATAATGGGTGGTGGGTTCCTTTGAAACCTAAAATCTAACAATCTTACTTCTAAAAACAATAAAATAAACAAGATAACTTTCCCTTTAAATCATGTCAAACAGAAACGTGTCACCCCTTTAGTTTTTTTTCTTAAAATATTTTCAGCCAAGATGAAAACAATCTTCATCCCCTCTGCAAGATTACAGCTTTGATTGAAATAAAATAGCAATTAAGTTTAGAGTCACACACTTAAGTGCATCCATTGTTACACTTTTGTCAGTTTTGCTGCTTCCATTCCTACCCCCCAACCCTTATATCCATGGGCCCACGTTCTGGAACCAGCTCTCCTTCCATATCCGTCATTGTGAAACCTTGTTCACTTTTAAAAAGTCCCTTAAAACCCATCTGTTTAGGTCCGCCTATGACCTGTGATGCACCCTCCTTGCCCTGCCTCATTTTCTGTCTCGGGTTAATCCTGTAATATAGTCCAAAACGTACCAAAGTTTCCTCGTTTTATAGCCATTTTAATTGTTTCTATAGTATAGTAGTTACTATCCTAATGTCTCATTTTTATTTTAGTTAGTTTACATGTTTTTAATAATTGTAAAGCGCTTAGAGCTTTAAGGTAAGCGCTATATAAAAATGCCTAAATAAATAAATATCCCACCCCGTCACTTGTTGCCCTTTTCATGTGCATCATGCATCATATAATTGTATACAAATCAAGTGAGTATAAATTGTTCTACCATGGTTTTACCATGGAAATCATCATTACAGATGAGGAATACATTTTATTTAGTGTTATTAGGCTAAGCTGTGCTGTTATATTTTCATGTGTGCTGGCTAAATTACTTTTATAATGCTTCAAAATGAAAACAGTCTGATTCTTGACATTTACTTTTTTTTTAAAAACAATAACAAAATTAAATGTTTTTGCATTACAAGCAACTGTTTTTTTGGAATCAAAAATAAATATTGTCATGGTTTGAGGGTGGAATCACAATTTTTAGGATGTTGCACATGATCAACTTCCCTAAGTCAACTAGAACAATTACGAGATGACTGTGCCAGACTCAGCGAAGTCACATAATTCAAATTAACTCCATTATTTCTTTGAATACATGATTTTTTTTAATGATTGTCATGTTATAAAACAAAATTGTTTCAGCTACGAAAGGTTTACAATTTTATTTGTGCAGATATGCAGTGGCAAAACTGAAAATCTCAGATATGCATTGATTCAAATAGAGAAATGCTTTAGAAAACTTTTATCTAATTTTTAAAAACAACATATAATATATCATTAGTTCAAGAACATTCTTGTCATGTAATGTTTGCACGTGAAGCACATACCATTTGCTATTTATTGTTGTACTTCCGTCACCAATGCCACAATTGTGTGTCATCACTGTATGTCATTTCAATGGGGGGCTACTCAAGTACAAGCATTTGCTGTGCTGCCTATTATTTATTTTCAACACGTTGGTCCACATGTAGCAATTTGAACTGGTTTGCCTTGAAATCGAGTGGTGAAGATAAGATTCACAGTGTCCTCTATATTGGACTAGGCCTGACAAAGTAAGACCAAGTTTGTCTCCTACAATTTATTGTCATACTTCTTAGGGTTAACCGTACCTTTTTTTTTAGCTGTTTATCACAAGCTGCTGACTTGTGTATGCTTGAGATGGCAATTGTGTACAGGAAATGTTTTGCTGAAATGGGTCTCCTGTGTCAGATGAGAGAGAAGTTTTCAACTTTGTGCCAACTGTCAATAAGAAAGCATCTTTCAACTCATGGAGGCCAGCTAAGAACCTTCAACACACCTCTAAGTGGAAATGATTTACCAAGATGTGCTGGGATTGCTTCAATGATGAGACTGCCTGTATATAAAACGGCTGATGGTAAATTAATTTTAAAAATTTTTTCTACCTATTCTTTTTTTTTTAACAAAGTACACAAGTTTTCTGAATTCATACATTTAAAATGATCATCCTTCTTAGTAATAATCTCATTTTGCCTTAACTGATGAACATTTACTATTTGACCTTAAATTTTCCTAGTAACATTTGTAATATATTCTTTTTTCGATAAATGTCCTGGCCGCACAAGAACATGAGTGACATTTTGCCTTCATAATTGTGCATTAGAAAGCTGTCACCTGGGGTAAAAAATTAATTTAAGTTTTTTAAAATTTAAATTTTATGAAAAGTAATCTTTTACAAACATGATACTTTTATTAAGTAACTATTCTAGCATCTTTCCTTAACACCAGGTCTTGATGCCTGTTTTGTGGGGGTCCCACTGGACTCTGGCACGTCAAATAGATCTGGTGCTAGAATGGGACCAAGACAGATTAGGGCAGAGTCTGTTTTCATCCGACCTTTTAATCCAACCACAGGTAATTGCATCCTCCTGGCCTGGAGCAACTTTGTTTCTACACAGAGACTGAGAGAACTACATTGTGAACACTTAATTTTTTCTATTTCACATAGCTCATCTGCCTAGTTTTACAGGAGAAGGCATTTGGCCGATACATTCTTTTAATTGTTCAAGCCTCTTTTTTTTTCAAGTCTAAACCTATCATTCTCCACTACTTACTTAGAGCAACTTAATCTTTTTGTTTCAGTTATGAATAAAAGGAAAGTTTAAACATGGTCAAAATATATTTGAAAAGATCTTTCTTCATAGTTTGGGTTGCATAGGCCATTTGTGATCTCTTTCCATTTGTCTCTGTTTTGAGCCATGGCTTCTAGCTCAATTTATTTTCTCTCACTTATCCTTAGCATTAAAACAAATTTGAAAAATGCTGCTGGTTAATTATAGTAAATAACCAATAAATTTATTTTGCATTTTGTGTCGCTAATCGCAATGGTTTATCTTCAGGTGCAGCACCATTCGAGTCACTACAAGTAGGTGACATTGGGGATGTCTCATTTTCCATCTACAACTTACCAGAAGCTGTCAAACAAATCAGGAAGGCTTACTCTGAAATTGTTAAAAATGGATGTGTGCCTTTGACTCTTGGAGGGGACCACACTCTGTCATATCCAATTCTGCAAGCCATTAAGGTAAATTATAAATACTATCAGATGAAAAATCAAAGCCAAGAGTTGGTGACAAATATGAGCTCAAATTTTTAAAAAAAATTATTCCATGGAGTATAGATGTTTTAAATTTATATCTGAACTCTGTATCTCTGTCTGAACTGTCTGTATTTCTATCCGAACTATTTGTATTTCTATGTGAACTGCCTATATTTCTATCTGAACTATCTGTATTTCTATCTGAACTATCTGTATTTCTATCTCAACTGTTTTTATTTCTATCTGAACTATCTGCATTGCTATCTCAACTGTTTGTATTTCTATCTGAACTATCTGCATTTCTATCTCAACTGCCTGCAAATGATACCTCATCTATTGCATGTTCAATTTTCAGTTTCAATTCTTGTATATATCTCATTTTGTATCACTGATTTTTCGCTATATCACTGGATTGTGCAGTAGGTATATAGGTATGTTTATATATTTATTATTTTAATTATTTTTGCGATAAAATATAAAATATTAGTTTAAATATATTAAAAGAATATCAAATCAAAGTAAAATACACAGCGTACAGCAGATGAGTAGACAAAGACTCGCAAGTATGAAGTTAAGAGTCTAGAAAGTGTTTAAGAGCATAAGAAGAGTTTTAATTGTGTGGGAAAGGTTTATAAGCTTGTGGGAGAGTTTATAAAAGTGAGGGGAGGGTTTATAAAGCCTTAAAATATATATAAATAATAAATTAAATATCAGGTGGCTACCTCGCTGATGTTTGCCTATGGTTTGGGTTGGGGGGGGGGGATGCCTGGAACCTAACCCCCATGATAGATGAGAGATCACTGTATCTGAAGTGCCTGTATTTCTATCTGAACTTATAGGACAAGTATGGACCTGTTTGTCTCATCCACATTGACGCCCACTCAGACACACAGGACACGATGTATGGAGAGCAGATAGCTCATGGTGGGTCCCAATGACTTTATCTAATGTCATCATGACAGCTATTATCGAGATAAAATTAAGTACACAGTATGGGAAAGCCTGAGGAAAGAACAAACAACTCAACAAACACATCTGTCAAATTCCTGCTTCAGTGAACAGCAGAATATAAGAGGGACTGCGTTCAAGCCATGTGAAGTAAATAAATAGTTCAAGACTTATTGGATAAGACAATAAAAAATGTTGTGGTATATCTCAAGCTTTCCTTCACAGATTCATCATAGTCTGCCCTGTATTATACCTGAGCTCTTATAATCCACAAGTCATATAAAGGATATGACATACCATACAGTTGTCATGATGATTTGTAATGATTGTTTGCTTAATTGAAGCGCCAATCTGAATAAAGTTTTAAAAGTAAATAAAATGTTGCTTTTAAAGGAGATAAATATATCTCACAATGCCTGTCACAAGTAATGTTGATTTCTTTTTGTTTTATGTTTAGGAAAGGCAAAATATGTAGAAATAGAGAAGCAATAAAGAAAGTGTTCAATGTAAGAGGGCATTTTCAGTGGGAAAAACAAATGCATGGAAAGAGAGACAGTAGAGTTTATTATTAAGTTTAAGTGTAAAATGACTAACCATGTTTAGACACACTATCATTTTTTAATAATTACCTCATTATCATCCTCTTTTAGGCTCACCATTGGCATCCCTGTTTTAAAGTGTTTAGGCACACCATTGTGATATATATATATATATGGGCAGACCATTACCATTCATATAGGCACCCACTACCATATATATATATATAGTGACACAATTATCATTTATATCAGTCAAATCACTATCATATATTATTATTTATATATGGTCACACCATGAAGGGGCAGACAGTAGATTTTAAAATTAAATGTGTAATATGACTTATCCTGTTCATACACATTAGTATTTAGGTAATTAGTACTATCCTTATTTTTTCTAGGCACACCATTATCATATTTTTTTAGGCATAACATCATCATTCAAAGGCCCACCTCTATCATATATATATAATATATATTTAATATGGTCACACCATTATCTTTCATATAGGTAATCCACCATCATATATATACATATATTTTTTCACACCATTATCATTCAGATGGGCACATTATTATCATCCTTATTTAGGCACACCATTCCGTAGAGCTATTGAAGAAGGCTGCTTAGACTGTGAGAGGTCAGTTCAGATTGGGCTCAGGGGCACCGGCTATTCCATAGATGACTATAAATGGGTGGCTGACCAGGTAGGTCAACGCATCACACAGATGACAGTAGATCATCATCTATGCAACAGACAAGGACACAGCAACAAACAGCTTAACTACCTACACTCGCTTACTGAATAACATGTAACATGTTGATTTACAGCACATTTTGGCAGCCTCTCTGCTCTTATTTACATAGAAATGGAACTAGTACTTATGTTTAATGATATTTCTATGAAAATAGATGTTACAAAGTTACATTTCCTTCAGCTGCCTTGCAAATTAGAAACATTATGACATAGTTGGTGGCTCAATGCATTGCTCATTAAAGGGGTATTTGTCTTCAACATCTTGTCAGGGTATATAATGTTTTAATTTACTAACAACATCAGTGGCATGGTCAAGGGTGGGTGGTGGGGGGTTGGGGGAGAACTCAAACCTCCCTGTGTTTGCTTAAAAAAAAGGAGAGAAAGAAGGCAAAGAGGAAATGAGTGTGGATTCTGCTCTCATTTTTATTTTTGAGACAACTACTAATACTGCTATAGCAATGTTATGTGTGATATGATGAATTATTCAGAAGTTAAGAAGAGTTAACAGTTTTTAATGGGTTATAGCAGCATGCATAGCAGCATATTTTAAAATAGAATAATAAAGCAGGCTAGTACAGGGCACAGTTTATGATAGTCTCTAGGGCTTTAGGTCAAATAAAATAAATTATGATGAGACAAAATGACACTGAAAATTTTACAGATTTTTCAAATTAAAAAAAGAAAATTCACCTTTATTATTTTGAAATGTAAAGTAACTTAAAATACACAATTTCTTAATTTTTATACATAGAATGCAACATATGTTGATTTTTTACACTAGAGCAAAATTACCTCTAAAATGCCATCCTTTCAATTTTCCTTTTTTGAAATTTGTCTTTCCACCCCATCCCTGGTCGTCAGTTTTCGTAAAATTCCGGCTCCACTGGATATTTATAGAAACTGTATTCTGTCATGAATAGGTCAAAGCATATTATTTAGAGTGTTTTTATACAAATTTTTATTTATTGTGTTAAACAGAACAGACTTTCCACCGCTTCTCTCTGCCTTCAGTAGTAATGATGATTGTTGAATTATCCCAGGGCATACGGGTAGTTCTTATGGAAGAGTGTTGGAACAAGTCTCTGGTACCGCTGATGTCTGAAGTTAACAAGAAGGCTGGGGACAGACCTGTTTACATTTCATTTGATATCGACGGCCTTGACCCGGCTTATGCACCTGGTACAGGTGGGTCGTAATTCAAATGATATTGACAGCCTCTTGGTAGGTGGGACATATTTCATCATAAATTGATGGCCTTGACCGATCATACTCTCCAGTAATCCAAGTAATTTTTCTGTCCCTAAGGTACCCCAGAGATAGCTGGACTCACTACCATCCAGGGTTTGGAGATAATTCGAGGATGCAAAGGACTAAATGTCAAGGGCGCTGACCTTGTGGAGGTATGTTATGTCCCTCTTTGGTTCCACATATGCTTCCATTTAAAACATTTTATTTAAAATGAATTTTTAAAAAGGCAGTGTCTACATGTCCGGCGACCGGACAAATAGTGCAAGAGATATTCATCTGGTGGGCATGTCACGCTTTATTTAACATTGTCACTTTTTAAACATTTGTTCATTTTATATGTGAAAACATGAAATTAAATTGAAATTAATAGTAAGTTTAGAATACTTTTCCTAATAAGTGAAGATAAAAAATAAGACTATAAAAGTATGTTTACAGTCAATAAATGACTACCATGTAATTTAATATAAAACCAAATAAATCAAATTATAAATTGTTTAAGAGCTTTGTAACATACTGTAACATAAATTTAAAAGAAAAAAATTTCAAACATTATAGTAGGATAGTTATTTTAACTTCAACCCTAATATTAATACTATTAAACATATACAATTTTACAAAGAAATAAAGGAAAAATGATCATTTTGTCATTAAAAAAAGTCCTTTGCTATTGGCAACATTTATTCAGTTATTAAGCAGCCTTTACAAAAATCATGTTTTGCTCTTTGGATTAGTCTTGAACCTGACACACTTCCTATCCTACCAATTTAAATACGTGACTTGGTCGCTGGACGAATATCTCAAGAACTTATTTGAACAGTCGCGGGACATGTAGACTCTTTGTTTTAAAAATGAAATTTTATAAAAATCATCTTAAAACAAGAATGTCTAGATCTTTTAACTTTTAGTTTGATTTGTTGGTCTTCCTTAATTTGTAATACATGTAATTATCGGTAGCAGCTGAATATGACAAACTAAACTTGTTGGGAGTTTAAACTCAAGCAATGCCAAGGCAATCGCAACAGCACCAGCACAATGAGTGGATGGGACTTGTCAATTTTGGATGACGGCTCGGCTCATCCGGGGAAACGGAAATACTGTTTGCAAACCTCCACTGCAGTGAGGTAACAGATCCTTGGTTAAGGGCAAAGGGAGACAATACCAACTTTTTTTAAAAAATCCAAATGTTTGGAGACCTTTATCACTCTAAATCAATGGCCATTCCAGCAACTCCTGTGACGCCTCTGGGGCCCATGCTATAGCATCCATTTGATGTTCCATTGGTTTCAACAACATTGTTGGAGAGGGGAGCTCTATTGAATGGGAACCATCAAAACATCTTGCCCAGGCCTCGTGATTTGGCACACACACACACAAAAAAAAACACCATTGTCTCTGTTTCTTTATTTTGTTTATCAACCTGTTTTGAATTTACAAATATTTTATATAATTGGATTAAAGAGTGTAAGTTAGAGCTCTCTAACTGACTGATGTTATTTTCTAGTTTCTGAGGTCCATCTCTATATCGCCATTTGATCACCATTCCCCCAGGTGTCCCCACCCTACGACCCATCAGGTAATACTGCGCTTCTGGCTGCCAACCTTCTGTTTGAGCTTCTCTGTGTCGTTCCTGGGGTCAAGTACCACAAAACATGAGGTCCATCCTGATCCATCTGACCACGGGCCACAATATGGATGCATCTCATCTGGCCAATGTAGGCAATCATCAGGTTACGGAGTGGTCAGTGATCACAATGTTTTTCTTGATGCGACTTTGCGTTGCAATAAAATTGTTTCTTGATTATAATTTTTTGGAAAAGTTTTTTGATGTTTTTGTTTTGTTTTGCTTTTTTAGTTATTATTGTTCATTATTATTCTTTACATCTGTCATACGGTTCTCTACCCATCTGTCATACGGTTCTCTACCCATCTGTCATACTGATCTCTGCCCATCTGTCATACTGATCTCTACCCATCTGTCATACTGATCTCTACCCATCTGTCGTACTGATCTCTACCCATCTGTCATACTGATCTCTACCCATCTGTCATACTGATCTCTACCCATCTGTCATACTGATCTCTACCCATCTGTCATACTGATCTCTGCCCATCTGTCATACTGATCTCTACCCATCTGTCATACTGATCTCTACCCATCTGTCATACTGATCTCTACCCATCTGTCATACTGATCTCTACCCTTCTGTCATACTGATCTCTACCCATCTGTCATACTGATCTCTGCCCATCTGTCATACTGATCTCTACCCATCTGTCATACTGATCTCTACCCATCTGTCATACTGATCTCTGCCCATCTGTCATACTGATCTCTACCCATCTGTCATACTGATCTCTACCCATCTGTCATACTGATCTCTACCCATCTGTCATACTGATCTCTACCCTTCTGTCATACTGATCTCTACCCATCTGTCATACTGATCTCTGCCCATCTGTCATACTGATCTCTGCCCATCTGTCATACTGATCTCTACCCATCTGTCATACTGATCTCTGCCCATCTGTCATACTGATCTCTGCCCATCTGTCATACTGATCTCTACCCATCTGTCATACTGATCTCTGCCCATCTGTCATACTGATCTCTACCCATCTGTCATACTGATCTCTGCCCATCTGTCATACTGATCTCTGCCCAGCTGTCATACTGATCTCTGCCCATCTGTCATACTGATCTCTACCCTTCTGTCATACGGTTCTCTACCCATCTGTCATATTGATCTCTACCCTTCTGTCATACTAATCGCTACCCATCTGTCATACTGATCTCTGCCCATCTGTCATACTGATCTCTGCCCAGCTGTCATACTGATCTCTACCCATCTGTCAAAATCTTAAAGCTATCTGCTAATATACATTAGGATTCAGAGTTTTTAATTTTGAAAAAAAAATGACTGTTACATAGCTAACATTATGTTTATTTGTTGGAGAATGCCTAAAATTGAAACTTGGAGTCAGAGGATAGAGAGATCCCAGAAACTGGCACAACAAGACGGGGGTCGCTGTTAGAGCTCTTGATGATAAGATATTTGGAAGATGGAATATTCTGATATTCCTGTAGCAAATGGTTCCATTCCCTATTCCCCTACCCCTAAAAACCAACCATTCTCTCTTAATACCCTGGTTAAGTGTTTAACAACTGGACTACAGTATTAATGAATTTTTTTTTTTATCATGAAAATAGTGTCTTGAAAATATTGAAATCGCATTTGCCTTATGTCACAAAGTACTTAAACTTCACTCTGTTAATAGTTGACAACATTTTGTAGTCTCAAGTAGTATCGTGGTGAGCTGATTTTTGTTTAAAATTAAAAGTGACAACAGACAGTTGCAGATAGGACAACACTGTGACCTAAATGTTAATAAACTTTCTAGAAATTAACATAAAACAATACTGTAAAGTCTTGATGAGAACAACTCAGGGAAGCATTCAAATATCTCTTATCTCCTAAAGCTCTAGCTCTTCATTAGCGAGTTGATTTATTGTCTTATAGTTTGGATGTCTCATTGATATCCTTTTCTCTTCAAAATCTATGTGGTAACATAAGTAATTTTCCTTGAAATCATGTTTTAAAGGTCTGTTTATTTGAGGTTATATAACAAATTAGTACATATAACTGATATTTTAACTGCCTACCGTGAAATGGTAAACACAGCGGGGTGGTTAGGGTTAAGGCCGCCATGGGCAGGACAAGATTTTAGTTACCCTAACAAAACAACAACAAAAACAGTTGGTTCAACATGCAATCCATCAATATATAGAATAAAAGTGCCGCCTGCTTCGCTCAACCATCCTGAGTTAATGAGTACCGGTAATTTTAAAAAAAATATAAATCGAATTAATTGAAAGTTGCGACTTGGACAAACTCCCGTTTACCGTAACTGTCCCGAGTAATGACACCTGTCATAAGCCACACAGATAAGACGTTACCGCATGTGTTTAAATCCTGCCATCTGCCCCTTAGCCACGCGAATAAGGCGTTACAGTCTCAACTACCGACAACATGGGTGCTCTAAGAATGATCTACATCTTCGTGGCCCTCGTCTTTACTTTTGGTGAGTATAGTATAGATAACTTGTTAAACGTTGAGTTGTGTTGTATTGTGTGAAAGTAGAGAGCAGATCGGAAACGATATCAACTCCTATGTTGTTTTCTCAATAACTTTATTTTGATTCCTTAATTCACCGTGAAAATAAAGTTTACGATTTCTATGCATTAATTTCAGTCAAACAGAAAACAAAAATAGGATTAACATTTGTTAAACGTTAGTGTAATAAATTACGAAATATTTAAAGGTGGGTGGACACAAAGGGAGGCTATTTACAACTATCATGGGGGAAAACAATATATATTTATATTGATTATCTCTCCTTTTTCTAAATTTAAATGAGTTAAATTCCCACAGAAAAAGAAAAAGTACAATCATTGTGAACCAATTTCAAGGATTATAGAGCAAGGATTACCGTTACGGTTCATCATAAATTATGTTAAAGAATACAAGTTTCAAAAGCATTGGAGATTATAAATTATCTTATTTTCAATCCAGTGGTAAATGTTTGTCAAAGTCCGAAATTATTTTTATTTTTTTTCATTCATGGTATCTCGAAAATAAAAGGATTTGTTAATATTTATTCTACAAAGTATTTAAAATGGAGTGTTTTAAAAAACATTAAATATTTATAAAGAAAGTAAATAAATTCGCCCGGTAACCAATACTTTTTTGGCTCTTTGTATTCCAGGCCACATTGCTGGTCAGCTGATCACCCCTAACCAGGCCTGTCAGATGAAATGTATATCTGACATCGGTCATTACGTCACAGCCGAGTCTAAGCCACTCTTCACTCAAGGATGTCTGCAGTATTGTAACTTACACGCGTATGTTTATACCTCACACTTGTTCTTGCTAATGTGAAGTTAATATCATGCGTTTTATGGCCCAATAATCTGAGCTGTTTTCATCTTCCATTTCAAGGGTTACAAATGTCATCTCAGCTTACATCTTCCTATCCTGACTTTTCTTCTTCTTCTAAATATTAATGTATTTATCATTATGGCTCCTGTGTATGTAGAGGTGATTCGCATTGTTTATGTGCCTGACATTGAAGAGGACATTTCACTGGTTGCAAGGACTACTCAGGAACGGGTTGTTGGAAGGCCTGATGCAATAGACGCAAATGTGTCAAGTGTTGTCGCCTCAACTGTTCCTTTTGGAAGCTTGTTCCAGTCCCTGATTGTCTTTGGCCGGAATGAACAGTTCCTCTACTGTGTTCTTGCTGTCATGAGCCGGATCTACCTAGCATGGCCTTTTCGCTGTCTAAGGGGGAGAGGGACGAGTTTCTGTCTAATGTTGGAACAGTGGACCAGCCCACCTTCTCTTAAATACTTCCATGTGTTAATAAAGTTAATAGATATTAAACCCAGTTTATAGATGGTAGGCCCAGTTTATAGATTTTAGGCCCATGGATCTATACAGACAAAACAAAAATTGATGGTCATTTTATAAATGAAAATGAAGTCATGGGAATGACTTGGTCTGTGTTTGATACTGCCCTAATTTCTCGTTAACCCTCCCTGCTTTAGAGCTTAAATAAAATGAAGTTGTTTATTTGTTTGTGTTTCAGGTACGATGACCTCCTGGCGCTACTCAAATCTACACAACCACCACAGATCTTTGACAACCAAATCTGTGACTTTTGTGAGCTGAGTTAGAAGGGATGCCGAGACACATATCCCACCACCCCCCCTTCTCTCTCTCTCTCTCCCTCTCTCTCTCTCTCTCTCTCTCTCTCTCTCTCTCTCTCTCTCTCTCTCTCTCTCTCTCTCTCTCCCTCTCTCTCTCTCCCTCTCTCTCTCTCTCTCTCTCCCTCCCTCTCTCTCTCTCTCTCTCTATTTCTCTGTTCACAAACCCCAGTTGTTAATATTTGTGTTGCACGATGTGACATAAATGAAATACATTAAAATTTTACATCTGCTGGCTGTTTGACTTTGTTTGTTTGTTGTTGTTTTTTTTTTTTTTGTTGTTGTTTTTTTTTTTGGGGGGTGGTTTTTTTATGAGTCAGGTGACATCCTAGACTGTGATATCCAGATAACTGTACAGTTTTATTGAACGTTGTGCATAGGCAAGCTGTTCTTGGGGGGGTAGCATATATGTTTAAACAAATAGTACATACAATAAATGTTTTGTTTGTTGTTGTTGTTTTTTTTTTGTTTTTTTGTAATTCTTTTTGAGCCTGCGTAAATCTTTATTTCTAATAATTACAAAAAGACGTGTTAGCGCTTTCTGCAAAATCATGTTCTTAATTATCCTTCTTCTTCTATGTTTTAAGGGCACAGTTGGTCTAGGAACTCGACATTATCCAAAGTCCTACCCCAGTAGATTTGGAAGCCCCAGCATGACTAATATTATATTATAAATAGTATTTGTTGGAATAGCCTATCCGCACACATTTGGGGGGCATAGCTTTTTCCAAATTTTCATGAGATCTGGGACCGCATTGTCCAATGCCTCAGAAGATCTGCCCGGTGCCACATTTCCAATGCCTCGAAAGATGTGTATGTTGTAACGTTTAGGGTGCCCTAGCATGCCCATCAGCCTATTGTAGCAGATCTTAGCGGTCCATGGTGACCAATGAAGTTCACAGCACGTCCGGGAAGCAATCAAAAGGTAAAATATATATTATTATCGTTCTTTAAAATTAAATCCAGATTTTAAGTTCTACTTCTACTCTCTGGGAATGGGATGGCCCTAATTCGCTTCTGTGCTTCCATCAATAGGTAATGCTACGATGGTTAATGACGGTGGGAGAGAGGCCCTCCCATTGGACTGTCCCCAAGTACCAAATCTTGCTCAAACGTATCGGTAACAGGTGGTTTGCTTTCATGACTAGATCATCATAGCAGATGGAGGAGGTGGTTGTGTGGGGGGGGGGGACCCACTGACATGATTGAGGAGGGTAGGGGGGGGGGCACAGGTTGGTAATTACTCTTGACAGGGGCAGCGTGGTCTCCACAAGTGACGTATTGATTCTTTTATCCAGGGGCGAAGGCAGAACAATAAATGACAGAGGGGGGGGGGGGGGGGGAATTTTTTTTTTAAAAA
>CAXITT010000798.1:0-41964 GCA_964033795.1 Lymnaea stagnalis
TCCCCCCCCCCCCAACCACCCACCCCCCCAAAAAAATTTTTTTAAAAATTCCTAAATTATCCTCCTGTACAAACTCAAAGGTAACTGCCAGGCCTGTTACATTCACCTAAGAATTTCAGTGATGTAATTATCATGCAAGATCTTGGCCAGAGTCCCAATGAATCTTTTGAATGCACATATATACCTAGGTCTCCTACACGAAATCCAAAGTAGTTTCTGCAAAGAACGCAGAACTATCGAAATGGTGATTTCATCAGGCAGCTCAAAGTGAAATGTTAAGAACAAAATTCGGACCTATATTCCTCATTTATCGATCTGAAAAATAATCTACACGGGCATTAGAGATGGCTTGTAAAAAAAAAAAAAAAAAGGAAAGATGTACAGATGCCAACACAAGTTCACTAACATACTACGTCAGCTACATGATGGCAAGATGGCCTGAGTGCATGACAACGGTCAGTCAGCTATAGCTTCCCCTGTCACAAACAGTGGGAAGTAATGCTGTCTCCTGGCTCCCACAATATTCAGTATTATATATTATGCAATGAACATGATGGCAAGATGGCCTGAGTGCATGACAACGGTCAGTCAGCTATAGCTTCCCCTGTCACAAACAGTGGGAAGTAATGCTGTCTCCTGGCTCCCACAATATTCAGTATTATATATTATGCAATGATGTCTCCTGGCTCACAAAATATTCAGCATTATGTATTATGCAATGCTGTCTCCTGACTCCGACAATATTCAGTATTACATATTATGCAATGCTGTCTTCTGGATCCCACAATATTCAGTATTATGTATTATGCAATGCTGTCTCCTAGCTCCCACCATATTCAGCATTATGTATTATGCAATGCTGTCTCCTGACTCCCACAATATTCAGTATTACATATTATGCAATGCTGTCTCCTGGATCCCACAATATTCAGTATTATGTATTATGCAATGCTGTCTCCTAGCTCCCACCATATTCAGCATTATGTATTATTAATCCCTTTATTATTTGTTTATGCTTATAAATGCTAAACAATTCCACAGAAAATCTGCAATTAATATCTAAAGTATATTATTATTATGACTGTTGAGAAATTAAAAACAAAATTTTAATTAATTAATTACAAATAAGTGATGAGTCAGCATTTTTATACATTTTTTAATAGGCAAATAATAACAAAAACTAATGTATATGTTGTGGCTTTATTTAGAAGTACTGTTATTTAACTATGTTCCCTGTAAATATTATATTTTTGTCTCATTTTATAATAAAGTTATAGCCGTTTTAAAAAAAAGCAAAATGAGAGTCACAAATGTGGATGTAACACACTTCTACTCTGACATGGCGTGGGATGGTTATTTCTTATGCTGTGGGTTATGTCAGTAGTATGGTTACTTATATTAACACTTCAGGATGCCGACTCAGTCTTCTTCATTCTTTCACTTATTATTCAGGCACGTAAAGAAGAATGCTCAATTCTAGTTAAAACTCACAGTACTTTATTGAACACACTTTATATTGATAATATTAATAAATAATCCTTGCATGAATGTAATTTCACATATATATCTATAGTATTCCATCATTAAGAAAGACACGTCCTCAGACTACTATAACTCAGCTCAACTGTCTAATCTCACAGCTCTCACGCTACTGACTGACTCTACTGCTCTGCGCTCAGCTCTCTACTATCTCAGTCAACTCATACTTCATTACCAGCAAAGCGTGCAAAACAACCGCTCTGACAAAAACATAATTTTACTCTCCAAAAACGTGGAGTTCACATTTGTTCTCAAAAATACAATCCACATTGATTGTCTCTCCCCGTGGAAAAACCTGGTGAACACACTCACTGTCCACTCATGCTACCTCTCTGTTTACATGTGAAAACATAGTCCGTTACATGCCCCACCCATCTGAAAAAATTTTGTGCAACAAAATTTTTGGCATTATATGTTGAAATAATGATAATGTCTCTTAGAAAATTTCAATGCCACATCTAACAATCAAATCAGTGTAACAACATTAACATTTCATCATTATGAAATACAGGGTCTTTTACTGTTAATATCACACATAATAGTGAATAATTTACCCTGGCAAAAAATTAAAAAATCACCAATGACAACCTCTTAAAATCTTTATGTATGATAATGTGAAGTGACATTAACATCTTAATGAATAATAAACACTGCAAAATGAATGTAACAATCTTAAATTTTGCATTAGAAAATTTACAATCGGTTAAAATATGATATTCATTTACAAAAATTGATATGTACAAGTGTCTTATCAAAAAACTGAGTGAACGTATGTGTGTATATTCATTTAGAATGTCTGACTAATGTGTCTTAAGTCAGTGTCTTTGTCATTGTCTGCATGTTCAATGTGTCTGGAAAGGAAATCAGCTACTGTATTGTCTTTTCCTTTTATTGTCCTTATCTCATACTGATAATCTAATAGTATCAACGACCATCTGTTTATTTTACTATTCGCTATTTTCTTTCTATTCAGTGCCATTAATGGCTTGTGATCAGTCAATAATGTAAATTTTCTGCCTAATAGATATTTCTGTAGTTTGGTAAGTGCCCACACAATTGCTAAGCATTCTTTTTCAATGGTTGAGTAGTTAATTTCAGTTCTGCTTAATGCTCTACTTAAATAGGTAATGGGTCTTAATTTATGATTGTATTCTTGCATAAGGCAAGCTCCTAATCCAATGTTGGAGGCGTCTGTAACTAGAGTGAAAGATTGTTTAAAATTGGGTGATAACAATATGTTGTCACTTTGGAAAATTTCTTTGATTGTTCTCAGTGTATTTTCGCATTCATCCGTCCATACTATTTGTTTCTTGCTATCTTTATTTATTAGTTTCCTTAAGGGTAGTGTAACATCAGAAAATTTTGGAACAAAAGTGCTGTAAAAATTGCACAAACCTAAAATGGCTTTTACTTCTTTCTGAGTGTGTGGTGTTTTTATATTTAGTATTTTTCCTCTGTTGTGTTCTGTGGGCTGAATTGTGTTTTTACCGACTTTAAATCCTAAAAATTCAATGTCCTCTTGTGCAAACTTTAATTTGTTTGGTGCTATTGTAACTCCATGTGCTCTTAATTTGTTTAGTACTGTTTTTATAGTCTCTATATGTGTCTTCATATCCTTAGTGTGAATGCAGATATCATCGACAAAATGTACTACATTTGGTATGCCTTCTAACATGATTCGCATGAATCGAGAAAATGTTGCGGTGGAATTAACTAGACCAAATGGCATTACTGTCCATTCGAACAAGCCTTCCTCTGTGGCAAATGCAGTCAAAGGCATGGAATCCGGATGCATGCCTATTTGCCAGAATCCTCTGTTTAAATCTAAGTGGGTGAATAATGTGGAGGAGCCTATTTCTTCCAGTAGTTCTCTGGTGTCCCTCATGGGTTCTGCATCTAATTGTGTGATTTTATTTAACTCCCTATAGTCACAACATATACGGCACTGGCCATTTTTCTTTTTTACTACTACCATGGGTGATGCTATTGGTGAATCTGATCTTTTAATCTTGTTAGTCTGTATTAAATGATTTAGTTCTTTCTTTACTTCTTCCCTAAATGCATATGGAATTGGATAGATTTTGTGTTTGAATGTGGGTTCCTGTGTTAATATTATCTTGTGTTCTAAACTGCTAGTGTGTCCTATGTTCTCTGTGATGACATCTTTGTATTCTTTTAGAATTGTTGTTAAGTGTCTGTTTGTTGTGGTGTTATTTTCATTGTCTTCTAATTGTATAACACTAGCAACGGTGGCTGTGCTACTTATTTCATTACTGATGGTTTCTAACTCTTCAGGAACAGAGTCATATTTTCTGAGCAAGTCCACATGTAGGACTTTCAATTCACCCTTCATGTGAATTACATAATCAACTAAATTTAACTTGTCATGAATTGTAAACGGACCCTGCCAAATCTTTTGTCCATTATTGTTTGGCAACCATACCAAAACTTTATCATGTACTTTAAGATCTCTGAGGTATCTATGTGTATTCTTTATATGTCTTTGTCTTTTAGACTCCCTATCAGTGTTTTCTTTAGCATTTTCTATGCCATATGTAATCCTCTCTCTAATTTTTGTAATTATGTCAAATGTGTCTTGTTGTGTGCCTTTCTGGCCTAAAATGTTTTCTTTAAAAAGAGTTAACGGTCCCTTTGGATTGGCCCCAAACATTAGCTCAAATGGAGAGTACCCAGTGGTGTCTTGTATACTCTCTCTATAGGCGAATAAAACCATGGGTATATATAGGTGCCATTCTCTAGGGTGGTCTATTGTTGTTTTATTTAACATTGTTTTTAGTGTTTTGTTCCATCGTTCTACCATACCATTAGCCTGTGGTCTATATATTGTGGAATGTACTTGTATTATACCTAGCATTTTTGTAACTGCATTGGTTAAGTTGGAAGTAAACTGTGTTCCATTATCTGACAATATTTTATCAGGGAACCCATGTCTTGTAAATACATCTAATAATGCCATGCAAATTGTTTCTGAATTAATGTTTTTGAGGGGAATTGCCTCTGGCCATCTAGATGCCATATCAATCATGGTTAAAATAAATTTGTGTCCCTTATTTGATGGTGGATTAAGAGGACCAATGATATCTATAGCTACCTTCTCAAAGTTTCTACCTATTTTGTCTGTGGGTTGTATGGGTGCTCTGTGTTTACTGTGTATTGGGTTTTTTGTCAGACATGGTATGCATTTGTTTATGTGTTTCTTTATGTCCTTGTGTATGCCTGGCCAATAAAAATTCTGTGTGACCCTTTCTAATGTTTTTTTTATACCCATGTGTCCAGCCAAAGGACTGTCATGTGCATGGTTGAGTATTTTGTTTCTGAGTATTAATGGTACTATTATTTGAGATTTTTTGATTTCACCTTTCTCAAAATTTCTGATTAGAATATTATGTTTTATTGTGTAATTATGTCCTCTATAAATTGTGTTATTGTCCTTAATTTTGTTTCTAATGTCCTGAATTTGCCTATCTTCTGTCTGCATTCTAATTATGTCCTCTCTAGATATTTGTTTTGGAATGTCTAATTTTTCTTCTATTTCAGGCTGTGTCTGACTAGTTTTATGTTGTTGTCTTGTTATTGCACTTATATACTCTTTGGTTAAATTTTTTGATTCAATCCAATTTAAGAATAGTTCTTGGGAATTATCTGGAATTTCTTTAATATTTCCAATTATTAACTGACATACTGGGTTGTCCATAAGTACTGCCGTTACCTTTCCTGTCAACCATGGACAGTCTATGTCCACTACTGCTTTATAACATTCAACTTTTGTGTTATTTGCTAACATGACTGTGGTTTTTTCAGATATATGGTCTTTAGGGTCAATCAATTTTTTGTCAACTACTATTGTTGTACAACCTGTGTCTCTTAGACACTGAACAAGTTGGTTGTTTACATAAGAAGGAAAAAATTGTAAACTTCCTTCACTGTGACATGCGCTAGCTAAAGTTTCATGTGGTTTGGTGTTTTGTCTACTGTTAGTCTGATTGGAATTATATCTTTGATTTTTATATGGTTGTCTACTCCTATTTGCACTGTTGTATCTAATTGGACTACTGTTGGGTGATGTTCTCTGATAGTATTGTTGTGAATGTCCTAAATCTCTATGTAATTTCCTACACTCATATTTTTTGTGACCTGGAATGCCACAGTAGAAACATTTGTTGTTGTTTGAATAATTAGTATATGGTGTCTGGTAATTGTTTTGATGACTTTTCTGAAATTTATTGTTTTGCCATCTGGCAGGTAGGCTGTGGTATCTTCTGTTTTGATATGTGTTTTGTTTTTGACTGTCCCTATCACTGGGTGTGTTTCTAATAGAGGCTAGTGTGCTGTTTCTATTGTCTAGCTCTTCATTGGGGTGAGCATCTTTAAATGTTGTGATTGAGTCAACTAACTCACGCTCATTTTTAATCTTTCTCTCTTTAAGGAATGAAAATAAAGAGACTGATGCATTTCTTAATATTTTGTCTATGATAAACATATCCAGTAATGCTTTTGGATCATTTAGGTCAATTTCAGTTAATTCAAGCCATTTGACAAGATTGTCTCTAATATTGAATATGGTGGTGTTAGGGTCTACTTCTCTCTCTAGTCTTATGTTATGGAAATTTTTTCTATAAATGTCTTCTGTGTTTCCATAGAACTTTAACAAAACTTTCTTTATATATGTATAATTATTCTTTTGTTCTTCACTAAGTGAATTAATAATGCTTAGGCTTTTCCCTGATAGTCTGCTCAATAAAATATTAGCCCAAGTCTCTTCTCTATAATTATAAGACTGACATATGCCTTCAAATTGTGATAGATAACTAATAATTTCCTCTTTATGTTCATTAAATTCTCTAAATTTAGGTTTGTATGCACTGTTGGTTTCCCTATTGCTTGTTGATGTAGTATGCTGTCCTGATTCTATCCTAGCTCTTTCTAGTTTTAGCTCTTCCTCTCTTATTTTCATATCTTGTTCCCTTAATTTAAGTTCTTCTATTTCCTTTTGTCCTTTTAAATTTAGTTCCTGTCCTTTTAATTTCATTTCTTCTATTTGTTTAAGATCGTTTCTCTCTAACATTCTAGCTTCTCGGTCTTTGTCTTGTCGGTCTTTGTCTTCTTTCTGTCTGTCTCGTATTTTGTCCATTTCTCGAGTTACGAAGTCAGTTAATTTCTCCTGCTTCAAACCAAGCTTCTCACCTACTTCTAATAATTCCAAGTACTCTGCCATTTTTTATGTGTAATGTGAGTAACTAAAATTATATTGTTATGTATCAGTATATCAGTTATCTCCTTATTCTTTGGTTATCAATTAAAATAGTTTACGATCTTTCATATATCTACATGTTAATGAATGTATACACAAATGCAAGTTGATACATGAATTATAAGTTATAAATAAGTGTAAGAAAAATTTAAAATAATTAAATTGTCTACTTCACAACATAAATACAGATATGTAGACGTTTACATGAATACAAATGAGACAACAAATACAAAAGTACTGTGTAGTTTATGGACCACAAGATAGTAGAAAATATGACAGTAGGTTGACAATATGTATAACAATGACAAGACAAATAGCACAAATATGACAAGATCTACTAAAAAACAACAGTTATGACAATGTACAAACTAGACTTCACAGCTAACACAAAATTATCCTACAGTGTTATAAATAGGGCCAGAAGAAACCTTTACCGTTTTAATAAAAAAACTTCCCTAGGAAAGATAACACCGTGGATGTCCCTACAGTATACTCTAAAATTAAACTTATATTATACAGAAAAAGTAAAAAATTTACTTAATCTAATTAAGTATGATATAAGTAGATTTTTAAAGTCTTAAATTATATATAATACATAACACATAAATACATAAATACCAAGTGTTTAAAAGAAATCCGTAGTTGGTCACCTCTGCTCCTCTGTGACGCTCTGATTTCTGTGTAATCGATAATCCTATGTAGTAGATGCTCCTTCTAGGTAGTAGATAATCCTATGTGGTAGTGTACTTGGGTAAAATAATCCAATGAGAAAAGTTACACCACAAATTGCTGCAATACTCCAATGTAAGTACCTTGCGTAATAGTGTAATTGTGATAATCCAATAATTGAAAATTGTCTAATTTCTCTCCGGTTCTGTTGCACTTGTGAGTAATTGAAGAATTACTTGAAGAATTACTTGACTTGAACTGTGCGGCTTGTATAAAGTAAAGATTATGCTGGGGAAATCTTACTTCCGCTGTCTTGATAAAACATCTCATCTGTAATGACATCAGACTTCTTTTGGTTTTGTGTGGATCATCTCTTTCGTTGACTAATAACTGTAAAATAGATTTCTTGCTGTTTCTTCCACGAGAATATTCACTCCACTGTTATATAATTGAAACAGTGTACCAGTTAGCTGTTTGCACTCTGAACTTTTGACTCCCGTGACTGACCTAAATTCAATCGTTGTCAGCTTGCTCTGTGTGTCGTGGACTCTTCTCAGACTTGACAAATACTCGGGCGTAATGACGTTCGATTCGAATGTTAAAATATATCATTGTTACTCAATGTTCTGTAATACATCGTTGTTCTGACACTTCTGACAATATTTGTAACGCATCGTCGTTACACCGCTTCTGACACCATTTGTAACACACTTCTACTCTGACATGGCGTGGGATGTTATTTCTTATGCTGTGGGTTATGTCAGTAGTATGGTTACTTATATTAACGCTTCAGGATGCCGACTCAGTCTTCTTCATTCTTTCACTTATTATTCAGGCACGTAAAGAAGAATGCTCAATTCTAGTTAAAACTCACAGTACTTTATTGAACACACTTTATATTGATAATATTAATAAATAATCCTTGCATGAATGTAATTTCACATATATATCTATAGTATTCCATCATTAAGAAAGACACGTCCTCAGACTACTATAACTCAGCTCAACTGACTGTCTAATCTCACAGCTCTCACGCTACTGACTGACTCTACTGCTCTGCGCTCAGCTCTCTACTATCTCAGTCAACTCATACTTCATTACCAGCAAAGCGTGCAAAACAACCGCTCTGACAAAAACATAATTTTACTCTCCAAAAACGTGGAGTTCACATTTGTTCTCAAAAATACAATCCACATTGATTGTCTCTCCCCGTGGAAAAACCTGGTGAACACACTCACTGTCCACTCATGCTACCTCTCTGTTTACATGTGAAAACATAGTCCGTTACAGTGGAGGAAAATCCCATAGTAAAAAAGTGGTTTTGAGGTCCCTACTAAAAAATTCATAACTTTTGAACCACTTGAGCTAGAAAGTTGATCTTGGTGTTTTTGTAATCTATTCTCCAGGCTCTATACAGCTGTAGTATTTATATTTTTAAAAATGTTTTGAAATTTTCATTAAAGTGGCTACTGATAGTTATAATGGCCCAGTGGTATTTGTTACAAACCTCTTCTTAGTTAATAGGTTGGTTGGCTTCGTTATCTAGGGGTTTATTATAAACACTTCAAAACTATAAATTCTTGTATAAAATATCTTTATTCATCCAACTAAGTCTTCAACTGCCATTTCCGTACTCAAAAGAACAACACTCTACAGCCATCTACCATACTAATACGTCATATCCCTTTTCACACAATACGTCACAAGATACTAAGAATAATAGATAAAACAACACACATAATCTCAAACCAACACGCAATCACACTATACACTCAAGTCCCTAACAGTAGTCGACAAATCGCAGCTCAAGAGCCGCATGCTGGTCTTTAGTGACCGGAGGGCGGCTCGGCCAGTCGCCCACAAAATCGGTTTTGACCCAGAAAAACATGTTTTTTTACAGGTTCTTGAAACAAAATCTGGGTCTCAAAATATTTTTAACCGTCCTGCTGCTGCTAATTTATTCTTTTGACTATTGAGTTTGCTGACCACAGGTTTAACCTGTAGCACTTTGATAGTATGGCCTGTGATAAATATTAAGAAATAAATTATGATCATATTTACTAATAAGAAAACAACTTAAATGCCAAGATTTTACCTGCCTAAAGCCAAAAGACTGATATCCTGGTACTTGATTCTTAAAATTTTGTTATAAATGTTTATAGGTTGACAAACATTATATAATAGAAATGATTTTAAGTTCCATTTTATTCAGAAAATGTATCTACTACCTCTACTAGCAGTGATGAAATTCAAAGCACTCCAGACTTTTTTTTATTCTTAGGGCAGATATTTGTGTCCTAACAGGTTGATTAAAAATGCTTTTGAGTACTTTATTTTTTGGATAAGTCTAATATCAAAGATGCATATATTCTTAAAAATCAGTTTGACTATATTTCATGACTTAAGATTATTTTATTTTTTCCTTTCATTAAAATAATATTTTTTTATATTTTTGTTCTTTTTAAGCTTTTCCTAATGGCTATGGAATTTTCAAAGACTCAAAGAGGAAATTTGGTATTGGTATACAAAGGATTTGAATATATTAAACATAGAGAAAACAAATACAGTGATGTGATGACTTGGAGATGCAGACAGTATCATGCCCAGACTAGTCATTGCACAGTGTTTATAAAAACACATAAAAATAATGTTATTGCAGAGCCAACAACACACACCCATGATTCTTGTCCACAAAAAGCCAACATTGCTGTAAGCAAAATGAAAGAAGGTATTAAGGCTATTGGTGCAACACCTACAAATATTTTAGGTAATGTGCTAATAAATTTTAGCAACGATGTCCTGCAGCATATTCCCAAGCAATCATCCCTATCAAGAACTTTAATTCGACACAGAGAAGAGGTGCATTTTCCTATACCAACTAGTTCCAGTTTTGAAATCCCACAAAAATATCTTCATTTAACGCTATATGACTCAGGAAGCAATGATCCAAACAGAATTCTAGCAATTGGGAATAAAGATTTATTACTTGAATTGGATAAGAATGAAATGTGTGGTGATGGAACATTTGACAAGGTGCCAAAATTGTTTTACCAACTGTACACATGGCATGCGAAAGTTGGTAATTCTTACCCTCCATGCATATATTTTCTTTTGGAAAGAAAAAAACCTTCAAACACATACCAACATGTGTGAAATTTTGAAACAAGTTTTGCCAAACTTATCCCCTCAAAAAGTTTTGGTAGATTTTGAAAAAGCCTGTATGAGAGCAGTTCTTACAGCTTTCCCAAGCGCAGAGGTTAAGGGTTGTTATTTTCACTTAAGCCAGAATTTGATAAGAAAAATTAGTTGTGTTGGCCTAAAATCTGATTTTGAGGCAGACATTGAACTTAAATTGAAACTAAAATCTCTGGCAGCCTTAGCATTTGTACCCATAAATGATGTGAGAGCTGTGTTTGATACTCTTGCTGCAACATTCCCAGATGATGGAAGGTATAATGAAGTTCTGACCTATTTTTTTTCAACTTACATTGAAGGTGCAATAGGTAGAGAGCCACAATTTCCAATAAAAATTTGGAATCAATATGATGCTGCTATGGAAAGGTCACCAAAAACTACTAATTGTTGTGAAGGATTTCACAATGGCTTAAATGCATTATTTCATTGCAGCCATCCAAGTATCTGGAGTTTATTTGAGGGCCTTCAGAAGGATATATCTTGTCATAGGCTCACTTTGGCAAAAGCACAAATGGATCAACCAGAAAAAAAAAAAGAAGAAATATGCACTTCTAGATGATCAGGTGACATTAGCAGTTCAGGGATATGAAAATAAACATGATAAGATAGCTTACTTGCGCAGAATGGCAAATCTGCAATGAATTGAAATTCATTATTCAGAGTTATTTTTCATGAATTCAGATATTATATTTGATAATAAGTATATTCTATATAATGCTATGCATTCTTCCTTTTTTTAAATTTTCTTTTTAATTTGTTGTATATTTTATAATAATTTTTTTTTTCAATTATAAAATAATTGTTGAGCACTTTTTATCCAATAGACTTCATTAGAGTACTAAATTAGACAAGTCATTTTGACAAAAATTTCACAAAGTAGTAAGTATGAAAAATAAATAAAAGTTTCAAAGTTTAATTAAACAAAATTCTTCATTATCTCACATAAACCATAGTCAAACATTCCATGAAAAATAAAAATGTATTTTTGTGTAACATAAATTTGCCAAAATTTCACCATACAAATATAAATCATGGATTGACTACAACTTATAAGAATATGTCTTAAACTTATACAATAGACTTGGATATTGACTTGATAGTTTTGTGGTAAAAATATAATTGAATTTATTTTGTTTAAAATATTTTTAATACAAACCAGAATCAAGTTTTTTAAATATTGTAACATACTAATACTAGCCTACTAATCCTTGAGTTTACACTAGCTAAATAGTAAAATTAAAATGATTCAGTAATTACTTATTGAATTAGATCTTTGACAATACTGTCACTGTGCATGGCTCTCTGATCTATCTACTTAACTATATGCCTTTATTATACTATACTAACACTATGCAAACTGAACAAATATTTCTGAGAACTAGTACTAGTATGCATTTTTGTATAATACTTGAAAGTATAATATAAATAATATATAAATTAGAACTTGTACTGGACTTCAGTTTCAGCATAAGAGTAGTTAAAATGTATATAAATACTCAAAAAAACATGTGAAATTAAAATTTATTTGATTTATAAATAAAATTAACACTACAACGTAGATTACCATTACAAACACAAGATGATTTATTCTTGTTAATATGCCTAAACAATATTTAAAAAACCCATTATATTATACATATTATAGAAACTATATTATAACTTATTAAAATAATGTCATCCTATTATTAAAATAATGTCATCCTATTCTTAGTGGGCCTTTGATACCAAGAGATTACATTAAAGTGGTGTTAGGGTAATAACTAAAAATGGTAGCATGTTCCAAGACACTTTACTTTAATCAACCTATACTATAACTTAATAATGTCATCCTATTCTTAGTGGGCCTTTGATACCAAGAGATTACATTAAAGTGGTGTTAGGGTAATAACTAAAAATGGTAGCATGTTCCAAGACACTTTACTTTAATCAACCTATACTATAACTTTATAACACAGTAAAAGGGAGGAGTCTAGGCTTTATTGTTTTTTATTTAGGATAAAAAATGACTTTAATAAGGGTTCTTGGTTTCATTATCTAAACTGTACATTGTCTATTTTTTCTATACAATAAATTAATAATAATGGGATAATTCATGGAAGTTAAAAAATTATAGGAAAAAGTACCGGGTAATAAATAAAAAAGTCTGCAAATACATTAATTTATATGCATATAACTTAATATAACTCTACTAAACACGTTTGTTAGACGATATTTATTTTACATTGTTGAGCAATGCATCACTTCACTTATAAATTGATAAAATCAATAAAAATCAACACTCTTAAAATATTCCGAATAGTATGGTATTCCTCTGGAAAGTATGTCTTGAGGCAGATACAAATGTAAAGTAAAAAGACCACTTTATTTTTTGTATAGTAGCGGAGAACCGAATTTCAAAATATGGAAAGAATACTTAAAATTAAGGCTAGGGCCTACTTGTTTACGACGATACTGTTGTTAGCATTGTATTGCATTTTAAATCATTTTTATTGCCATTGTTGGATCATCATACAGTGTCTTCAATGGAAGCATACCATGGGAGCAAAGGTCAAGAACATTAATGTTGTCAGAAGAAGTATTGCAAGATGGTGCCGGTAAAGATATTTCAGTTAATACTGTCGTGAATTTTATTTAATGTTATCATCTCCATGATAAGTCTAAAATTATATTCTCTCTAAAAATGTTATAATATTACGGTTATTAATGAATGTTACCCTTTTTTTTCCACACCTTGACAGATATTCCAGAAAATTCTCTTGAATCACCTATGAGAAGCACATCTTGATTATCTAAAACACTTAGAGGTGAGAAGAGACAAAGATGCACTGTCCTGCTTCAAGTCCTTCATGAAAAGCCAGAGTGCTGAGCACATCAAGCCAGAGTGCTGAGCACATCATCCAGTTTTGGTGTGAGGCTGAATCCTTCCACGTCTCAACTCTCATGCGTCTTCGAACTCAGTCTTTACAGAACATTTCCAAAAGTGCACTTCATAAACGGCGCAGTGACAGCTTTAGACATAGCAACTCTGATGCTTGTTTTGCTTCTGGCCCAGTATTGAACTATGGTTCATCAGCATCCCTTGACACAGACTTGGCTATCAATAGTATTCCTTCGCCAAGAAACGCTGAACAAAATCAAAATAGATCTATTCTGGCTACGCCTACAGATCTACTTAATCCTGCCTGGTGTAAAAACTCCTTGCCAACACCAAAGCAATATTCTAACTCCTCACTTGATAACACAAATCAAACCAATCACCAGTCCTTGACAGCCCCTACAAATTTAAATGTGACAGCTCAGCCTAACCATACAACTTGCATGCCTTCAGATGATACTGTAACAAGTTAAAAAATCTCAGCGTCCACCATCTGATAAAAATGTTGTTAACGAGTTTTTCTGCTCATGATTCAGAAACTTTTGGCTGTGACTACAGTGAATCAACCAAGGCAGCATCACTGACCCAGCTTTCCAAAACTGTTGGCAGTGAAAATATACCCACAGAAACAGAATTCGCTATACCAGTGGAAGTGAGTCAAGAAGACATTGCCAACCAGCTAAAGAAGAGTAGGTTGGTGGTTTTTTTGGGAGGTTGAGTAGGGGTTGTGTTAGCGTCTGTTGTAAAAGGATAAAATGGAGTAATGGTAGAATATTAACGTATGAGCAATTTGTTGTGCTGAGATTTGTTATTGTTGGTTATTCTTTTAGGATGTCCCTTAGTCTTTATAGCTTTACCTATATTGTAACAGCAAACTGTAGTTCTAACTAGATTTTGGAGCTGTAAAAAGTTCTGGACATTTTCATAAATAAATATACATTACAATTCATATACCCGTATATCAACAAATGAATTTGAGATTTATCGTGAATAACTGAAATGAATGGTATTAAAAAAAAGGATTTAATTTATTATAAAAATTCTTTTATGACAATATATTTGTACATTCTATTTTCCTCTATTCAGAAAATCCCATGATTCAGCAGTCTTAAAAGCAATTTGTTTTTAACTTCATAACTGTGCAAAATATATGAACAATGAAATCAATGAGAATAAATAATTTTTGTGTAAATACTCCTAAACATAATTTCATTTGAACAATAACACGATTTTTAAAAAGTATGTACATTGTATAGAATTGAACCCTCTGCCTCTCATTTGTGAGGCTGGGGTTGTATTTTTGTTTAGACTAATAAAGAATTATTTCTGATGTAAAAGAAACATATTCCCTCACCCATAGCAGTAATTTTCATTCTTGCTTGATTCACATTTTTTAACTAAACTTAGTTTTTCTCCTTTCCACAATTCTACTTATGGACTATTTAGGATTTCTTAATAATAAAGTTATAATATTTCCTCTCCACTTGGACTACCTCAATCTTTAACAGTCAGTTCAACACAATTTTTGTTCAGTTCCTCCTATTGTTATACTAAGATTTCAAACTAGATTTCTTGACGAAATTACTTCTTTCAATCATTCTAGTCATTTATGAATACGTTACTTTCTGTCAGGTATAGAACGAGATGCTGTAACAATTTTTTTCAACTTACATCGCTAAAGGCTCACCAAAACCTATTTGAGTTCATGACACGCTTAGAGCTGAAGCCATCAGTAAGTCTTACTGTCGGTGCATAAGTGCCTTGGCAGTTATTCGATGCTCATTATGTCTCCATGACAGTAATTTATTTTGTGTGGATTTGTATACAGCATTTCACAATATATTTTTCAGTGATGGCTATTACCAACCCATGTGCTATCGTTACATTATGTAATAAGTATCTTAATGAATTCTGTGACTTCTCCCAATGATTTCACAGGTAAAATTTGTCAAGAACATGGTGAGGTGGATCCGGAGTGTTTTGCCAGCTGTCGGAGATTTGTGTTAAATAAGCTAGAATCAGAGTAAGTGTTCACTCGGCTCAATCTGAACGGTAGAACAGGTTTACATATGTAATGTCATTAGTTTAGCCCATAATGAAATAGTAAAGTTTTATTAAGAAAATCTTTTTTGAGGAAAATAAAAATTGCTAAATAACAGATAAAGAAAAACAATGATAAACGTTTTAAATACCCGGTACAAATTGAACCCGGTACAAATTGAACACGGTACAAATTGAACACGGTACAAATTGAACACTGTACAAATTGAACACGGTACAAATTGAACACGGTACAAATTGAACACGCTTGACCCTTTTCCTTTCTCTCTCTCTTTTTTCTTTTTTTTCTAAATCAGTTATTTCTTAGAAATGAGGTTTCCATTCTGAGCCAATGTTTAGTATTGAGATTTAACAGAATATGTGTTTTAGCTCTTAGCAAAATGATGTGCTTTTCTTAGATATTACCAGCCTTTTAAAGACGAGTTCCACTGCCGACATCAAGTCAATGTTCTAACAACAAAGAAGTTGTTCTTACCAGATATTCTCTTCAATGAAAATGCCCTGTGTTACTTTATGGAGGTAAGATTTGTTACTTTATGGAGGTAAGATTTGTTACTTTATGGAGGTAAGATTCGTTACTTTATGAGGTAAGATTTTGGAAATAGTGAGGAATTAAAAGTTATTTTCACAGGATGGGAATAGTGAGGAATTAATTTCATGTCATATCATGGAAATAGTGAATTAATTAATTAATATACATTCCAGTAAATTAAAATTTGACAAATGAATTTTTCTCTTGGTCTGAGATCAGTAGTTCTACAATATTAATTCTAACTCGACCACATATACTATTGATTGGGTTAATTTTAAAAAGTTGTGTACCAGTAATTAAAAAATTTAAATTTAATTTGGTCAAGTCAGTTTAAAATATTTAAATGATTGAGGTTTTACCTCTACTTACAATTTATCGAGCAAGAGGGCGCTAGTGACCTTATGCAGATGTGGCTTGGAGCTGAAAATTTCCAACACCTGCTGTCCACAAGCGGATCTTACAATTGCGAGCAAGCACAGATTGATGCCATGTTTTATATGACAGGTATCAAACTCTATACTATTTTTTTACCAATTGCAGCTTTGAGGGAGATTTTACCAATGTGTTAGTTACTAAAGATAAATACTGATCAGATCATGATGGGGGCTTATGCTTAATTTTGGAAAAGTTACTAAGTTGGCAGAATTCAGATTAATTTAAATGTCAGATCATATTTTATATTTTACATATGACTATTTCTAAAGCTAATTTTTTTTTCCAAATAACTAATCATATCCAAAATAGTACATAACACATCTGTAACCATGACTGTGCACTAAATAAAGTATTTCAAAATAAGATAGCGGGAGGAAGAGACATTATAAGCAACATGTATTTACTCCTGATATTGAGAATAAAAGTGCTGAAATGGCATAATACTCCATTAACTGGTTTTTAATATTTTGTTTTTAAGCTTCTCTTTATTTACTCTAAATTATTTTATATTGCATTCTTAAATGTATCTGCTGTATTGTCCCAGCCCAGCTCTGGAACCACATGTGCACCACCAGCACCACCCATTGAAACAAACAAACACATCATGTTTGCTGAAAACACGTAGAGCAATAAACCTACTTACAGGTTTTAATCAAGTTTTTAAAAAAATTGTTTTTAACATTTCAATTAATGAGATAATATGAACCCTTTTTTATCATCTTAATTTATTTTGCTATGTTAGATGACGAGGTAGTTCTCTTTCAGTTTTTTTAAAGGACATTTTAGACATAGGAACTGGTCATTGCTTGAATCACTGACACTAAAGGAACTGTTCATGGCTTGAATCACTGCCACTATAGGAATTGGTCATTACTTGAATCACTACCACTATAGAAACTGGTCATTGAATCACTGCCACTGCATCTTTGTTGTTAAGTTAGAGAATAAACTAGCCAGTTATCTCCATTCCATGTTCAGATACTTTTTCCCTCCGGGCTACTAATCTTGTTGCTTTTAGATTTGAAATTGAGGATATTTTTTAGAAATTCCAATTATTTGCAGGCAAAATTCTAAATGAAATAATAATTCAATTTCAACTTATAAATTGTGTGTATTCTATATTCTACAGTTGGCTGGTGAACTGTATGATGCCTTACAAAAACATTGTAACAGTGGAAAAGGAAGAAGACAGCTTTGCCCCATCTTATTATAGACATCACACTGTTGCCATTGCTTCTGTTGTGAAGCAAATTATACATCATGTCATGGGAGCAGGTACTTACTGTTTTTAACTAAATTTAGAATTAGAAGCCTGAATGTTTGATAGAGAAGACTGTTTTGTGAGTTGTAGGTTGTGAAGTTGGCTCATAGTGTTGCGCTTTATGGTATGGAGAGTTTTTTTGCTAAGGGATATTAAAGGCAGTAAAAAGTTAAGATCATAACACTAACCCCTTATTGAAAGTTATTGCAACTATTTAATTTTAAAGTAATATTATCCTTGTTCAAAACTAAATTATGTTCATGCATTTCGTTTTTATTCCTATTTTAGCTGGAATCCTGGTTTGCTCAAGTCCAAGAAGGATTTAAGATCTGACCCATGGTTGAAAAGGTTCTGAGGGAATTGACCACAAAGATTTGAACATGGCAGTTTTCCTGAGCAAAACTTTGGATACCCAGTATAGATTTCATTAGTCTTCTTTTGGAGTAACAAAGAGAGTAATCAACTTTACACTTGAAGTGTCAACAGCACAGTCAGTTAAGTCAGAAGGAGTACTAAATGTCTGTTTTATTGATTTTTACAAAGGTTGTTTTTTTAAATTTACAGACAAAGAGACCATTGAAATTAAATTACTTTTTGAATGGTGGAGTTGATATTTTTTTTCTCTTCTAAAGAAGCTTATTGCTAAATCTAATAACTTAAAATTAAGTGATGATATTATCCATATATCTAATTTACTCAAAATGCATTTTCAGAAGAAAGTAATGCTGGTATGTAAATTGATTTTTTAAAGTGATGTACCGTACCCATGTAGTCTGTACTTACAAATTTGCAAATTTCGTTTTTTTTTGCTTTCCTTTGCTATTGAAGATATTTTTTTTTGCAGGGTGTATTTCCTAATGTTAAATCAAAGAGTTGTAAAATAAATATTATTATCTTGTTTTATATTATGTCCTTTGGATTTTAAGTCAAGTTTCGAGAAAAAAATAATCAAAAAATAACATTTTTGTACACTACTTTTGTCAAATGTTAAAATTATTCTGTGGTATTTTATGGTGTCAGGTATGCTTATTTTATATGAATACTACTATTATCTTCACTTTATAAGAGATTTCATACATATAGTATGCTATTTATTATTTTTTTGTATAATTTTAAAAATGTGTAAAAAGTGTGAAATAAATTACCACCCCTTGACCATTTTGCTATTTGTCAAATATGTGTTGGGCTAAAGTACTTCTTGGTTGCATACTTGTATAGATCTTTGATTTTCTTTGAAATGGATATATCAATGATGTTTAGGGGTAAATTACAACATTTTTGGTGAATTTTTAAAAATAGGTAATTTTTTTGATTTTTTGCCTCCCTTGGTAAAATTTGAAAATTATACAAAATACCATCTTTACACAATAAATTACAAAAGTTTGATTTCCCATACTCTTGAAAAAAAATTGTGTTTGTTCTCTGTATTGTATTGTGTAAATATTGTAAAGGAAATTAGTGCAGGTGACATACATTTTAAGATAATTACTCATGAATATGGGTCTTTGTCATTTCATAAAAGGTAACAGGAGAAAAGAATTAAAATAGCATAACTTTCTTAAATTAATAATGGTCATAAAGTCATAAATTAAATGTCCACATGCTTAGAATTCTTAGATCTTGCATCTTAAACACTCAAAAATGTTATTGGTTTAGTTTGAAAATTTGGTTTGGGGTACCTAATATTATATTATATATTATATATATGCAAAATATATAGTTAAAATAATTGAATCATATTAGGCCTTAAAATTAGCATATTTTTCACTAAAAACAAATAGTAAATAGATGCTATAGTCCATTTGAGCTACACGTTTCTCAATTTTTTTTAAAATTAAGAACTTGCCCAACAGAGGCGTAGCTGGAGTGTTTGGTGCATGGGTAGGCTATATGGTTCTTGTAAACGCGCCCCCCCCCCTTTCCCCCAGACAACACAAAAACAACTCTGAAAATGAAAACAATTGTTCATAAATAAAATACAACCAAGGCCCATTTTGAACATCAAGCTAGTTTGGTACCGGGGACAGCTGTCCCCCTTTTGCCCCCCTCCCCCTTAGCTACGCCTCTCATGTCCGGATATCCTGCTCCCAGTTAGCCTGTTATAAATTTAATTTTATAATAGAATAATATTGTGTTGGCTTCAGTTTACAAAAGTTAGAGTGGTTAAAGATTTCATTTCTCCATTGTAACGAAATTCATTTCACCCAATCTACATTTCGCTCTAGGGATGAAAGGGCCACCTACAACTCCTTGAACGCAGTGGCGTAGCTGCGGAATATGCAATTCGGGGCTGGCTAAGATTTTTGCAGCCCCGCTTCTACATAAAAAAAAAAAAAGAACAACAACAAAAAAAACCTCAGCAGTTGGCCGAAAATGTGGCCCCTCCATATACCCAATCTACATTTCGCTCTAGGGATGAAAGGGCCCCCCACAACTCCTTGAACGCAGTGGCGTAGCTGCGGAATATGCAATTCGGGGCTGGCTAAGATTTTTACAGCCCCGCTTCTAAAAAAAAAAAAAAAAAAAAAGAACAACAACAAAAAAAACCTCAGCAGTTGGCCGAAAATGTGGCCCCTCCATATAACGAAAAAAAGTGCCCCCCCTCTGCACCCCTTCATTACATGCCACGGCAGATATAAAAATGAAACCTATCGAACTGAAATTTGGCACATAGGCTCGTTGCCAATGACAACACATTCTATCAAATTTCCTGCCCCACCCCAAACCCCAAAAATGAGTTGTTCCTGTTTTGACAAAGGGCGGATGAAGGAAATACGATGCCATTTAGTTCACGTAATAAAATCCACGATAACTGCGCCAAATTAGATTATATCTATATACTAGCATATATACTCAGCGTGGCCTGGGATTGCATTTGGACCACGATCCAGCTGGGAACCAGGTCCCATTCTGACCCATATCACAGCGCAATGCCGTTTCCCGGTGGCATCACATTTACCGGTGGAATCCCATTTTACGTTAGCTTCGGACACAGATGGGATTCCAATCCCGGTGGGATCCCGATTTCAGTGGATCCCTATTCCGGTGGGATCCTGATCCCAATGGGCTACTGATCCAGTCAGGATACCGTTCTCCGATGGGATACCGTTCTCCGATGGGATCCCGTTCCCCCGAGGGACCCTCTTCTCCGATGGGATCCCGTTCCCCCGAGGGACCCTCTTCTCCGATGGGATCCCGTTTCCCGATGGAATCCCGATTTGATCCCGTTACCCGATTAAATACGTTTACCGTTGGATCTCGTTCCCCATTAGGCTTCTGCTCCTCCTTGGGATCATGTTCTCAGCGGGATTGTGTTACAATGAGCTTTTAGATCCCCGTAAAACAATAAAAAAAACTTCTGGAACATTCTAGATTAAATTTAATATCCTCCACGAAACGTGTAAAAAATGACTTTTCTACGTAATTATTTTTAGAATACGAAATATTATACAACTTAAAAGTGAACTACTATATAGTACATTTTAATTAAAATAGGGGCCACGGTGAGCCCCCATTTAATAAAGGAACGTTTTTCTTATGTCTGAGATAAGGGGCCCTATAAAAAACCATTCATATAAATTATGGAGTTAAAATATGTCCCATTAAGGTCGGTTTAAAAATGCCATAGATATATTTTTTTCTTAATTATCAAACTTTCGGGAAAATTCTAGACCGACCCAGAATGGATTGGATATTATTCATTTTAAATCCACCGATTTTTAAATAGGGACTATGAAGGGTATTTCTGCAAAGCTATGCCTAGATCCATAAATTCATAAATGCCTATTGTGTTGTCAAAGCCTATTGATATTTAATATTTATAAAACTTATACAAGGAAAAATGAAACGGGGCCCCTGTCCCCAAGGGACTGGATATTATGAGTTCAGTACGCTTTGATATTTGAATATGGATAATCAAGTAAATGTACTAAGTTTGTTCAAGATCTATCCATTCATGTACGAGTATTTATTAGTCATTTTATTTATATAGCTCATAAAAGAAAAAAAAAAACGAATTCTGGGCCCCAAACGGAATGTTATATAAAAATGAGGCTACGCCTTTGGCGTTCTTGGGGTGGCTGGGTGATTCACCACTAGGGAGAAATATCTCGGGGTTGCCACTTCGTGGTGCTCCGCTCTTGGTGGAGGAGATAATTCACGAATAGGGATTCCCGGAGTGTCCATATAAGCTTCTCCTCGGGTCGCTGATGCCGTTCCTCAATGAATAATCCTTCAAGACCGTGACAACAAAGATGGCCGGGGCATGAATTACAAAAAAAAAAAAAAAAATTTAAACATCAAAAAGCTCAGAGTATGGTAATAAAAATGTATTTAAAAAGGGAAGAGAAAATATCAACAAAAGTCAAAAAGATTCCCGGAGTGTCCATATAAGCTTCTCCTCGGGGGGCTGATGCCGTTCCTCAAAGAATAATCCTTAAAGACCGTGAAAACAAAGATGGACGGGGCATGAATTAAAAAAAAAAAAAAAAAAATTTAAAAGTCAACGAGCTCAGAGTATGGTAATAAAAATGTATTTAATAAGGGAAGAGAAAATATCAACAAAAGTCAACATCCACAATAAAGTAAATCAGCCCAAGTTAAGAATGGCTTTAAAGCAAGTCATTGCACATTGACAGAAAAAAGATAGAAAAATTTAAAAAATGTCATTTTGGTTGACCTTGTTAGGCTAGGAATCCCGCAGCAGTGATCACGTGATCAAGGTTTAATTTAAAGGATTAAAAAAAGAAAAGAAAACAATGTCAGAAAAAGATGATTATTGATGCAATAATAATCATACAAATGATTACAAAAATATGTTGCTTCCAATATGAACTAAAATACGAACATTATGGAAGCTATGAAGTAACATCAGTAAACACATAGGAGGGCATAGGGGAAAGTTAAAGAATTGTTGATGACTTTGTCCACAGTCAGTTAACTGAATGACTTTGTCCACAGTCAGTTTACTGGATGACTTTGTCCACAGTCAGTTAACTGGATGACTTCAGATTTGTAGAAGGAACCAAGTGTTTTTAGTCTTCATTTTAAAAAAAAAATTATGATAATTAAACTAGTGCCTTAGACGTAGAGATATTCTTTGGGTGTTACTGGACAATAGAGATATTCTTTGGGTGTTACTGGACAATAGAGATATTATTTGGGTGTTACTGGACAATAGAGATAGCCTTTGGGTGTTACTGGACAATAGAGATAGTATTTGGGTGTTACTGGACAATAGAGATAGTCTTTGGGTGTTACTGGACAATAGAGATAGCCTTTGGGTGTTACTGGACAATAGAGATAGCCTTTGGGTGTTACTGGACAATAGAGATAGCCTTTGGGTGTTACTGGACAATAGAGATAGCCTTTGGGTGTTACTGTAAATTGTTTTAAAAAAATGAGATGTACTGGTAATACTGCTGAGATAGAATGGAGATGTCTTTTAAAATAAACAACAGTGGCTAAGAGATCAGTAGGTCACTGTTGAGAGTATATGTCATTGGTGGTAGTTATACAACATGTCAGTATCATGTCATTGGTGGTAGTTATACAACATGTCAGTATCATGTCATTGGTGGTAGTTATACAACATGTCAGTATCATGTCATTGGTGGTAGTTATACAACATGTCAGTATCGTGTCATTGGTGGTAGTTATACATGTCAGTATGATGTCATTATACAACATGTCAGTATGATGTAATTGTTAGTAGTTACACATCATGTCAGTATGATGTCATTGGTGGTAGTTATACATGTCAGTATGATGTCATTGTTAATAGTTATACATGTCAGTATGATGTCACTGGTGGTAGTTAAACAACATGTCAGTATGATGTCATTTGTGGTATTTATACAATATGTCGGTATGTTGTGAATGGTGGTAGTTATAGAGCATGACAGCATGATGTCATTGTTAGGAGTTACAGAACATGTCAGTATGATGTCATTGTTAGGAGTTACAGAACATGTCAGTAGGATGCCATTGTTGGAATCACTTATTAAACAAGTCAGTAAATCATTGTTTGGGTTAATGATTGGTTCAGGTTGCATGACAAGTCTGGGTAGTATTTGTTGAACTTATGTAAAGCAATGTCACAAAAATAATACATTCTTAAAGTGAAAGCAAACTTTCCCACAGCCAGCAAATACTTAAAATTTTACACACAGTTTACAATCTTAAAATGAATATTTTTTAAAAGTAGAATTTCATAGTTGAACTTGTTGACAACAAATATATGAACATTGAGCCGATTCCTGTTTCATCTATTTCACCAGGTTTTTTTTAAAATTGATTTTTTTTATTATCTGTTTTCTTTTTGAGTTTCAACCGTTTGTATGCGTTCTAAACAGGGAAAAGGGGGCGGGGATGATGAACACTAATTTCTATTTTGTCTTTGTGAAAGACTGTTTACCCGGAGGCCTTGACAATGAACCGGTAATGCAGTATGAAAGAAAAAAAATTATTTCTGTGCTTTGTCGAACTTGCTTAGGGAAACGTACTTAGTGATTGTAGGAGAGTCTATGTTAAGACGAGTTGTGAGCGAATTACTGCAGTTATTTTATTAAGAATCTGACCAGAGTCAGACAGACAGCTTGCAGCTGAATTACAAGATAGAACTATTAATACAACAGTGTAGAGCTGAATCTATCTTTGGCAATATTTTAAGCTGGTCATCTCTAAACCAGGGATTTCATCAACTCCTATTGTGGCAATAATTGATACAGAATGAAATATATTTACAAATGTATTGATAGATAGAAAATACCAACCCCAAGATGCAAAGGATTTGTGAAATGACCCCAAAAATGTTTAAGGAATTCCCACCGATGTGCCACCTAATTTTAAAAAAAATTATATTCCAAAACACAATATTATATATTTTCTACAACTAACTGCCCTGGAGTATTTGCATTTAGATAAATAAACAGTGACATATTCTCAAGTACCCATTTAAAAATAACTTTCTCTCAAATGTTAAAACTCTAAAAAAATAAAGTTTCATTATAACGCATTAAAAAAAATATATAAATGAACTGACCATTTCATAATTTTTCAGCCCCTCCAACAATCTCGATCACAACTAGAAAAGGTAACAAACAAAAATAAAACAAATGTAATCTTTAGTAATCCTTCTTTCTAAATCATCATTCAATAAGTTTTGATGTATTAAAATTAATGTGGGACAAATAACAGTGAAGATAAATGTCGCTAGGCAGAGAAGAATAATCATGAATAATTCTGTTGGTTGTTAAGACTTGTAACAGGAAAAATTGAAAAAGGTTAAACACTTGATAATGCTGAGTGGCTCTGAGCATAACATTTATATGCAAAGTTAGTCAAAGAATAGAGATTTGACAATAAGGTCACCAGTTTCTTGGATTGGAGGAAAAAGAAAACAGAAGTAAGAAGCTAAGCTGTCAACATATAACAGAAAGATTCAATGTTGGATTTCTTAATCACTCTGAACATAGATCAGAAGCTTCTTGGTAATCACAGTCTTGTAAGCTACTACTTTAAAGAGGCAGAAAATTGTTCACTTTCACAAACCGTTCAGATTTTTTATTTTTTTTTATAATGCTTGACTGCCAAAATTTATTATATAATTAATCTGGTATTGTCGAACACTTAATACAAAATTACATCCTTCAATTATCTCAGATGTACACAGCACCAAAAAATTAAACCAAAAAAAAAAATTGTCACACTTGTAGAAAGGCAAAAAATACAGCAAAATCCATACAGAAAAAATGCAAGCAATGATAATTTGAAAACTATCATTCTTTTGAGAAAAGTATATGGCTTTAATTATATTTGTCTATGTATGTTAACTATAATTTATTTAGTATGTTTTTGTTTTTTTTAAAATGAAGCGCTTTTGCTAAACTCCATATTTTCACCATTCCTCTCAGAGTAGATAATAAATTATCAGCTTAATAAAAGGTGAATTTACCTACAGCTTATTTTCAGGGGAATGATCTTTTCATAATGTTAAAAATATTATAAACATTTAAATTTATCAGTTTGTGATATATATAATATCTCTTTATATATATTTATACATATATATATATACATACATATATAGGCTTGTGAGCATTAAATAGATAAATATAAAACTGTTGTACATAAAGTATTTTAACTATCAGCCAATTATAAGCTATCATAATGCATCAGTGAGGTTTATGTTAATTATCAGACAAGTCACACTTGAATGAGCCAGAGCTGTGCAGATGAAGAACCCATGCATAATTTTCTAAGCAATTATAAATAGTTTTAATGTTAAGGTGATTTTTTTTCTTTTTTATAAATGAAAATTACAGTGCATAAATCATTTCCAATTATTAAAATCAATATTTTAATTTATACATACACTAACTGAGCTTGTGAACCTATATTTATAGATTTTATTTAACGGTTAACTTTACTTTTTTAAAATTACAATTTGTCCTTCTTTAAAAATGTCATTTCTTAAATGTTTAAAAAAACAAAAATGAATTAAATTTTGCTTACATTTTACTGAGAATTTGTTGAGACATTTTAACAATAGCTCATTGTTTGTCAAAGGAAAATGTTTAAATATTGGCATACTTGAATTTATGGGTTGAAATCAGTTCACCAGTTTGAGCATTAGCATGCTCATTGTAATAGTTGAAATCAAATTTTAAGAACTATCAAAAATGACAGTCTGGAACACAAATCTTAAAATGGAAATATAAATTTCATTTTACAGTATTTGCAAGCTTCAATTTGTATTAAATGTTAATATAGTTAATGTTTCTTTACAATGAAGATATGAATCTATAAATACATTTATTTTCAATAAATAAAATTAATGATAAAATTAATGATAAAATTATCAAAAATAGCAGGAAGATTATCACATCTTTGCTTTTTGTCATCCTCTGCAACAACATAAATCTATGACAGAATCCTATCCTTCCTACACCTACGAAGAGACATTCAGGCAGAATTCTGGGATTTCTAAAACTTAATGAATGAAATGACCAAAAGATGTGGTTATGTTAAGGTTAATAAGGGAAAACAAGTCGGATGATAACAAACAAATTTCAAATCAAACCTTTGACATTATCAATAAAAAAACAAGGTACCTCATGTTTTATTAATGCATAAATAATTTTTTTAAAGTAATTAAACAACTGTCAATTGAAGTGATGTGGAATTAGTTTAACGATCCAGAGATACAAGTAAATTTACTGAGCAACATTTTTTCAAGTTAACTCATTCCGTACAGTTTAGACCTAATACATCATACGGGGTTGCAGCGGACGTGTCAGATTACACACCGACTCCTCAGTTATTTAAAATAACAATGAAATTATGCGTGCCCCTGAGACTTGCGATTCTGCATGATTTCAATCAAGAAAAACCAGAAGTTTTTATCTAGTTTCATTTTCATTCTAAAGACTTGTTGATACGGTTTTGTCTACATCTAGCCCACTTTGTCCAAAGTGCTCGTTATTTTTGGGCTGAAAATGATCTATTTTATTCAACCAGATTCATTTCTGGATGCACCTGCACATAATTTGTTAAAATTGATTAATATTTAGTAGCTAAAAAGATATTTTACAAATATAAATCAATTTTAAAAAAAGGAGATTACTTCCCTTGCTCTAGGATTATGGATTGCTTGTGGCAGTCCCAGAGCTGGGGGAGGGAATGAGATTACTTACCTTGCTCTAGGAATATGGATTGCCTGTGGCAGTCCCAGAGCAGGGGAAGGAATGAGATTATTTCCCTTGCTCTAGGAATATGGATTGCTTGTGGCAGTCCCAGAGCAGGGGAAGGAATGAGTTAAAGATATAGACCATTTCCAATAACAATAAGAAAGATTAGTTAAAGCTAAACCTGAAAGATCAGAAATTTTACTTGATGAGATGCCATTTTGTTTTACTTGAACATCATCAAATGGCATTAACAGAATTCTACTTCCTTCCATTTCTCAAACAAGATTCTTCAATTATTACACAAATTCAGTCAAAAGCTCTTGGCTTTTTTTGTGAGGCATCACATACAATATAGCACCAAGTTGCTACCAGCAGTGTGTGTGGGGAGGGGGGGGGTTTCACAGCTTAAAATCAAGCAGTTCTCATCTGTTTTGTGTTAGATTTCACTGACTTCATGTATTCTGGCTTTCATGGAGTTTCTGACAAATTTCTCAAACAAGATTCTTCAATTATTACACAAATTCAGTCAAAAGCTCTTGGCTTTTTTTGGGAGGCATCACATACAATATAGCACCAAGGTGGTACCAGCAGTGTGTGTGGGGGGGGGGGGTTTCACAGCTTAAAATCAAGCAGTTCTCATCTGTTTTGTGTTAGATTTCACTGACTTCATGTATTCTGGCTTTCATGGAGTTTCTGACAATCTCTACTGTCTTATAGGGGTCTATGTTAACATTGGTGGCCTGAAACATAGTGAAAAATACAATCATTGGTAAATCCTGAACCAATACAGAAATAATAGGACTGTTATCTCTGACACATGTCTAGTTTCTAAAATCTAATATCTCACTCATGTCTAGTATATACGAACTTATCTCCGACTCATATTTAGTATCTGGCATCTTATCTCTGACTCATGTCTAGTATCTAAACTCTTATCTCTGACTCATGTCATAGTTACTACATATTAGACATTTCAATTTTTGCACTCTACCAAGCACAACTTATACATACAAGGCAAGGGTTTCATCAAAGTCACCAGCAAAGTAATGCTAGAGGTAACAAGCAACCTTTTCAGGTCAAAAGAGGCTTGGGTTTAAGTTTTTGCCCAACCTATAAGGAGGGAGGAGGGGGTGAGTCATAGTTGCAGTGCCAACCCTTAAGGAGATAGGAGGGGTGAGTTGTAGTGGCAGTGCCAACCCTTAAGGAGGGAGGGGTGAGTCATAGTTGCAGTGCCAGCCCTTAAGGAGGGTAGGGGTGAGTCATAGTTGCAGTGCCAACCCTTAAGGAGGGAAGAGGGGTGAGTCATAGTTGCAGTGCCAACCCTTAAAGAGGGTAGGGGTGAGTCATAGTTGCAGTGCCAACCCTTAAGGAGTGAGGAGGGGTGAGTTGTAGTTGCAGTGCCAACCCTTAAGAAGGGAGGGGTGAGTCATAATTGCAGTGCCAACCCTCAAGGAGGGAGGAGGGGTGAGTTGTAGTTGCAGTGCCAACCCTTAAGGAGGGAGGGGTGAGTCATAATTGCTGTGCCAACCCTCAAGGAGGGAGGAGGGGTGAGTTGTAGTTGCAGTGCCAGCCCGTAAGGAGGGGTGAGTCATAGTTGCAGTGCCAACCCTTAAAGAGGGAGGAGGGGTGAGTTGTAGTTGCAGTGCCAGCCCATAAGGAGGGTTGAGTTGTAGTTTCATTGCCAGCCCATAAGGAGGGGTGAGTTGTAGTTTCAGTGCCAGCCCATAAGGAGGGAGGAGGGGTAAGTTGTAGTTGCAGTGCAAGCCCATAAGGAGGGTTGAGTTATAGTTTCAGTGGCAGCCCATAAGTGGGGGTGAGTTATAGTTTCAGTGCCAGCCCATAAGGAGGGGTGAGTTATAGTTTCAGTGCCAGCCCATAAGGAGGGTTGAGTTATAGTTTCAGTGCCAGGCATAAGGAAGGAGGGAGGAGGGGTAAGTTGTAGTTGCAGTGCAAGCCCATAAGGAGGGTTGAGTTATAGTTACAGTGGCAGCCCATAAGTGGGGTTGAGTTATAGTTTCAGTGCCAGCCCATAAGGAGGGTTGAGTTATAGTTTCAGTGCCAGCCCATAAGGAGGGTTGAGTTATAGTTTCAGTGCCAGGCATAAGGAGGGTTGAGTTATAGTTTCAGTGCCAACCCATAAGGAGTGTTGAGTTATAGTTTCAGTGCCAGCCCATAAGGAGTGTTGAGTTATAGTTTCAGTGCCAGCCCATAAGGAGGGGTGAGTTGTAGTTTCAGTGCCAGCCCATAAGGAGGGAGGAGGGGTAAGTTGTAGTTTCAGTGCCAGCCCATAAGGAGGGTTGAGTTATAGTTTCAGTGCCAGCCCATAAGGATGGGGGGGGGGTGAGTTGTAGTTGCAGTTTCAGCCCATAAGGATGGGGGTGAGTTGTAGTTGCAGTTCCAGCCCATAATAAGGGGGTAGGGGTGAGTTGCAGTGCCAGTCACATGAAGTTCAGGGACAAAGGGATTGTTCCTTGAATGTGTGGCTTGGTGATGAAAGTGCCAGGGAGCCCAATGTCATTGTGATTTTCTTGTCAATAAGGGCCACCGCAAGGCTACGAGCTAACATGTTCCTAGTGAGTCACGCCAGGTTATTGAGGTAGGGCTGTCTGAATAGGTGAGTAGAGAGGAGTGTGGACAGGAAAGAAGGGGAGGGGGTGATGAGGTTGGGGCCACTGCAAGGCTACGAGCTAACATGTTCCTAGTGAGTCATGCCAGGTTATCTGGGGTGGAGCTGTCTGAATAGGTGACGATAGTAGCAGAAATAAAAAAGGGTAGGCTACTCTGGGCAGGACACTTAGGATGCCAAGTGACAGAGGAGTGAAAAGGGTGCATCACCAAAACCCCAGAGGAAAATGGCTCAAAGGCCGACCTAGGCTAAGATGGATGGATGATGTGGGAAAAGATCTACAACAGATGGGAATCCAAGCAGGGAAGAGAAAAGCAATAGTTAGGTCTGAGTGGAAGGATGTAGTGAATCAGGTCAAAGACCTACATGAGCTGTTGCGCCACAAGGATGGATGGATGGATGCCCACAAGCATTCAAAATTAACCAAACTATTTTTACCAGAAACATCTCCAGGGAACTGATGTCAGCCCGTATGTCAGTGACGTAACCCCTGGTAATGACCCTGGCATACGCTGGCAATTTTCCTTGAGCCACATTCTGTAACAAACAATTTTGGCATACATCAAATGACCATGACATTGTAGAGTAATTATCTAAATAAGAATACAAACAGGATATACTGCATCACTTTTCACATAAGTTTTATTCAATTATTGTAACAGATATAAACGTAATATTATGTACTTTTATATATCTCCTGTTACATCACAAAGTTATTCTTTGAGCAGACCATATCACAAGGGATGACATTTTCATTTTGAGAACTATCAAGAGATCCATCTTGGGATACTTATAGAAGTCTAAACAGGGTAAAGAGACCCCCCCTCCCCCAGTAAGAGACCAATTAAGTAGCCTCACTCAGCATTAGGAGACTTACAACAGCGGGCAGAGCAATCCCCATGGAGAAACACATTTTGTGCACATCATCAATCAAGCCTGAAACATACCAAATGCAACCATGTATTGTACCAAGTACAATTACTGATGTTTTCTATATGACTTATAACTGGTTTTTTCTCACGTGTTTCTAAAATTCTATTAAGATATCTTTTACGTATTTTAAATCAATCAAATATTTCAAAAACTTCTTTAAATTAATTTTCATGAACTCATGTAACTAAGTAAATTTGTTGAAGAAATTTGTCAACTTTTGGTCTGTGACAAAAAAAAATAATTTTTGGTGTGTATATTAACTGGTTAACTACCATGAGCCGGTGGGAGCGGCTGGGCGTTTCTTTCGCTATAGCCACAAGCCGCTGGTAGCGCCAAGGTTTCTATCACATTAAATCGAGTCAAATATTTATATTATTCCGTTCCCCTTTTGCTTCAAGAGTTTAATTTACGTACAGGATGTTTATATTGGAACCGCATGCTATCAACAGAATGTTTTAAAAAACAAGCTGTTAATTAATTTTGATTTAATTTCCATGCGAGTTACATAAAAAGTTGTACTACTTGTTTACCGTATTATTCAATATCTGTGTTCTTTGGTGCATTTGTCTTATTATTGGATATACTATTTAGAAACTACCAAATTAAAGGCTTTAAATGATTTGGAAATTTAAAATGTATGCGTAAGTTGGCACATTTATATATTTTTTATTGTATTTCTGTTGTAGATGCTAATTTAACAATTAATAATTTCTCAAAAAAACTTAACTTTACAAATGTTTAAAGTTTGTCTGATAGACAATTCAATTACCTACAAAATGGTTTAGTAATCATTAGAATATGTTTATCATTGAGAAAACTGCAGTTGAATTTCTACATGCACCTAAAATGAGAAAATGTGACCTAGATTTAATTCGGCCACAGCGGGTTTTTCAATTTGGTAGCTAATCAGTTAAGTAAGCCATATTATGTGGAGCCGAGAGGTTGATATTTGTATCTTACCTCTCAACACAAAGTACAGTAGTATGTAGAAATCAGAACTAGCTCTCTCAGACATGACGACTATTTCATGGTCTTTGCGTGGTACCTAAAATGTAAATAATTTTTTTTTAAATTTATGTTGGAAAAAATTCAGCAGTTATGCCATTAAAATAAAATATTTAATAAATAACTTTCATCCATGTTAGATATAATCAAGTTTAGTGTAAGTTGAAATAATCAAGTTTAGTGTACGCTGAAGATGTAGTTGAGCAATATGATAGAAATAAGCAGGATTTAAATAACTTGAATATGTTGTATAAATGAAATGATTGAAGATACCATTGTTTTTCATCAGAATATCAATTAATAAGAGCAAGCTCTATGCAATTTTTTTCAAGTAATTATATATACATATTTTTCATTTCTTGGGCAGATGTCTCATAAATGTACTTCCCCATCTATCAGATACCTCAAATGGTTCAAGAAAGATAACTCCTGAAGTTACTTAAACATCATGGAGCTCCATAAAATTTATTTGACGATTTAATACTAGGCAATAGTTTGATCCACTAATGCAAAACTAAATTTAGCCATGTAGAAATCTGGTCACATAATACTGTAAAGACAAGCTCTGGGTTCCATCTGTAACATATTTCCTAGCTGTTAGAAAATCAATTAAGCCACAGCTGTTCACCTTGGTGATCTTCTCTAACCTAGAATATGATTTTCTTAGTGTTCATACCAAGCTGGCAAAAGCCACAGCTGTCCCATAGGTGACAGTCAGATTGAGAGCACTGTATACGGCCACCAGATCTGAGAAGTAATTACTGTTGTGTACTTCATAGAACTCTTGGGCTCCACGCCGCCATGTTTCTACAACCCCTGGAACACAGACAGAAGAATTCTTTCTAAAAAGCATTTAATATTGTAAAGCTTAATGTGATGCAAAAAGTTAAGTGAACTGAAAGCCATTATTAGCAGAAAAGCAAGGCAAGTCAATGAAGCCTTTGTGAGGAGACAAGTAAGGCAAGTCAATGAAGCCTTTGTTAGGGGACAAGTAAGGCAATTCAATGCAGCCTTTGTGAGGAGATAAGTAAGGCAAGTCAATGCAGCCTTTGTTGGGAGACAAACAATTCAATGATAGATGAATATAACTTTAGGCAGAAAAGGTATATTTTTTAGAAGGAAAAAAAGCAAAGATCTAGTTGGTGAAAAAAAATAATCTTAAACTCATAATAAATCTATTCCAGCTAGCTATTGTCTCCTAGATGTATATTGGCTTGTGTTGTTTATAGTTGAAAGGGATGAAAGGCTTTGAATGGCGCATGCTCGTTTGTAGTTTTTGTAGTGTTGCGTTTTGTATTTTAATGTGGTAAAATATAGATAGTTTCATTTCTCTTTTAATATGGTTGACTTTGTACCGCGCTTCGAGCCTTTGGGGATGAAGAGTGATTTTTAAAAAATAAACTTTACTATTATAATGTGTCTATTTGATAATTTTCAATGAATAAAGATTTTCTTCGTTAAGAATTAACAAGATGTTTATTAAATACATGACATGCGCCATCTAATTTTCTTCATAGAATCAGCCATTGTGATAGTGAACTTCTTTAAATTCTATAATTTTATATCTGTCGTTGACAAGTCTATAACAAGTCAACAGTTTCAATTTTAAGTCACAACTAAAAATATCTAATTGTTCATGGTAGATATGAAATACAATTTTTTTTTTAAATTTTTTTTTATCAGACAAGGACATGATTTATGGAGTAGGAAAATCCATTAATTTGGCATGACTTGGATCACTTGTCTTTTTTATTATTTCGTCATTTAACATTAAAATAAAACATAAAATACCAGAGTCAAAAGTTGTAAAGTGACATTGATGAATGCCACAAGCATGTCTATTTTAGCTCTTTTGGCATTTTAACGTAAATAACACAGTGGAACAAGTACCAGGATATCTCTGTAGATCTAAGACAACATGAAGATGGGGATGTACTTGGCTAGCCCCACACTTAGGCAGCACATCCCAAGCAACTCCGGGGTAACGAGCGTTTGGGTAGTTCTTGTTGGCTTTTCCAATCCTGAAACAAAACAGAGTACATGCAGTGACATTGCACAGTAATATATCAACAACGCCAGGAATCTGATGAGCTTCCTCAACAAAAGATGAAAATGATTAGCTATCATTGAAAACCATTGCCTTACTTAGAGTCCACCAAATGAAGAAGTCGCTGAGGTAGCTATGAGGACCAATTTTAAATGTGGCATTATCTGTTCCCGAGAGAGACTGGCAACAGTCCATGGGTTGAGATATATATGAACTATTTAAAAGCTTAACACTGTGAATGCTGACATTTTTTTAAATGGGTGTCAAACCCTTATTTACCATGTGTTGACCAGCTGGAAAAGGTCTAAAAATTCCTCCAGCTTCCAGTGCAAGGGATCGTGCTTTTTCAAGGCAAGGATTGCATGTAAAGTGTCGATTTTAAAGATGTTGGATGCAGAAAATGAATGCTTGGACTCCACCCTTCCAAACGTGTGCTCTGCTGTGTAACTGAAATCAAGCACACAAAAAAAAGTAACAGACAAGAACCATGGAGTACAGAAAACAATAAGTTGTTGCATTGATAAACTTATCATAGGTTGTAACTATTCCTTGAAATATTTAAATACTACTAAAATTATTACCCGGTGACTTACTCTTTATAATTGCAAAAATCACAGTTGTCTGAACTTTCTTTCAACAAAGTACTGAAACTAGAGGCAAAAATGATACAAAATTATAATCATAGCAAGAATTGAGAATTTTTAAATCAAACTGTGTCCTTCTGTTAAATATTTTTTGGTTTCCTAAATATTTTATACTCTACATACAAATTAATGAGTTTACAATCAAAATTAACAGAAATTCTTAACAGTATATAATACATTATAAAAAAACTTAAGACTATGTTTGTACGTGCTAGTGAAGCCTTCTACCAATAAGTCAAGGCTGGAAATCTGCCTAAATACATCACCTGGTCCAAAAAAGACAAAAATGTCTAGCTTAAAGGAAGACATTTGAAGTTAATATACATAAAGAACTTACTAGGAGTTCTCTGGCTCTTTGGGTGGTGACACTGGTCTCTTATCTCTTAAAGGATTGAACACTGTATGTTCATGGGTGAATTCACTGATTACGTGGATGACATCCTGAGATGAAGCAAGGATACATAGATATTAAGAAACAGTTCATTCCTCCCAATAAAAAGTAACTTTATGAAATAGGTTGTAAAAACAAATAGCACACTTTGGGTTCAGCCGAGCCACATGTAACTTTCTGAAACTATGATACTGGGCAACAGTCTTTGCAATGCATTAATACAATTTTAAGATATATGAAATTTTATTTGTTCTCTTTGGATCATTTTATATAAATTCTCACACATTTTTGTTTATTTGCAGCACATAACATAGGTTTTCTCTATTATAGATTAAGATTAGTCTGCCTATAGATATAGATGATGTTGAAGATTTTTGCAATGGTTAGTGAATTTTTTCCTTTTTAAAACAAATCATTAATAAATGATGTTTGATTACTGATTACTGATGGTTAATACACATTTAAAAAAAAAAAAAGAAAAGAAAATGAAGTATGGAAAGTTCATTAAAGATGTTATGTGTACTTTCAGAAAAATACAAGTGCAGTGAATTTCAACCTATCCCTATATATTAATTCAGATTTAAAAGACAAGAACTTAGATTTAACAAGATAATTTTTAAAAATAACTTTTCTGACCTGATCAAAAACTTCTTGGTACAGTTGCTCATTGTTTGCTAACCATCCTTTGACTTTTTTTTTAAATAATGAAGGCAGGGAAAGGCTTGCTTTACGGGCATCAATTGTAAACATGGATGTAAATTTGTCAAACAAAGCTCTGTCAATAAAAGAGAGTTTCTATGACTTTGGCCTTTCTGTTTGTAACACTCAACAAGTGCTTAAAGACACCATAACAGATCAGTTAGAGATGATAAAAAAACAACTAAAATCAAAGGAAAATTTTAATTATCAGAAAGTCACTTTCTTTTAATTCTTTGCATAAACAAATTTCTGCAAATTTGTCAAAACAATATCATTTAGTCCACATCAAAAGTTAAATTTGATTTTACTTTTCCTTTAGCCTTCACAAGTTATGTCAATTTTCATGAGGTCTCAACTTGAAAAGTATTACCATTATGCATCTCAATGGACAATTTGAAATTTTAAAACTTTATTTAGCATGATGTACTAATCTGTACCAAGTTAGATAGATGAAAATAATAGAAGAGTATCACAGAATGGGTGTGATGACAGAGCTCTGGCCCTGACTTGTCACAAACTATATTGATGTGATTTATGTTTCGGGTGTTTAGCCATGAAGATAGACACAAATTGTAAATGAACCAAAAAACAACTCCAGGTTTAATGATGATAATGAAATGTTTTTACTACTGTTCAAGAATTCTTCTGTAATCCTCATTAGTTCTATCACTAACTTTCTACTATCTTGATGTTTCTCTAACTGTACGTCCACATCTTTTATTTCAACTTAATTGCCTTATCTCAACTAGGCTAAACTCTCTCTACTCAACTGAATTGTCTCAAATCCTAGTGTCCCTAAACCTCTAGCTTACATTTAACCTTCGCAAGAGGTTATGACAAACACCCACCATTTGCATGATGTGACCTTACAGGTCAGCAGGAGAATGATTAAATCGACAAATTGAGAGGCTCACATGTGTCAACAATTAAATAACGCTGGACAAACAAGATGGAAATGAGAGTAGAAAGAAAGTCTTTAGAGATGGGCAGACAGTGATTCAAAAAAGAGTAAAAATGTAAGCTTATTGTTTGTAATTAATATCATGATTAGTAATGATGAAGAAAAAAATGGCTAAAATAGTGCATATTAAATGTTAATTATACAAACATAAAGTTAACTAAAATAAGCTAATTTAAGGATTAACAAAAAACTTACTGGCAGTTTGAATTTTTTGATTTGGCCCATTGCTTTTTAATATCAACCAAACCTGTGATGCTGAAGTTAACATTTTTGGCACATGTGGACTTGAAAAAATCCTGAAATGTACATTAAATAGATTTTTTTCACCACATATTACAATAGCTTGATGATTTTTTAGATTAACATTTTTAAAAAAATAAGATTGTAAAGTTAAAAGTAAAAACAAAATAATTTATTTAAAAAACACAAAATCATTTGAAATCTTTTTTAGAGTACAATAAAAAGAAGTACTCTATTTCAAATAAATATAAAGCCAACCTTATATGTTTGATAATCTATTAAATATAAAAAAATGAATGAAAAAATACAAACACTATCTACTGCACTATTTTTCTCAAAATTTGGCCATATTGCATAGTGTGAATGATCTGTAGACATAGTTTCCACAGGATTGATGTTGAATTTTTTATTTATCACCATCTCTGATGACAGATAAAAGGTGACTAATGCTAGGAATAAGCCACACATCAACAAAAGCCAGTGTTTCTTCCATTTGATGACTGTCGACATGGTAAATTTTTTCAGCATGCTGCCTGTGTCTACTTCTGACACAGAAGTCAAATACTCTTTGGATGCGGCCATTGTTGTTTATATTGTCTGAGGGAAAGTTAAATTATTTTCAGTATATTAGTACTATAAGATCTTGAGAATAATTTTTGCTTTAGAGATATTAACATTTATTTTACTAGGTATTTGCTAACATTTATAAACAATTTTAATGAATGGTCACCTCCAACCTTGAATAAATCTCATTATGTAAGTCATGGCTATACACTGATAGCTGAAAAAATACTACCAGTAGACTAAATTTAAGTAATAGACTAATATTTGTTCGAAAAAATAATAATTCTTTTTCTAATTTGTCTTGTTATTGAAGTTGTTTAATATCACTAAGATTCTTTCCACACAAATTAAGTATATAATTTAATTTTAGATAAATAGGAAGATGCCTAAAATGGACCTAAGTGAAGTATTGTAGATGTAGGTATGCCTAGGCCTAGGCTATAATAAATATAATAATAATAGGCTATATTTTAGCTTAATCAGACTTAGGCCTATACATTACATATACATACAGTACATACTGCTGTCAAGACTAATTACGCTTATTAATAAATATTTTTAATACAATTACTTATTATAGGCTTATTACTATAAATTATATTTTTATATTATAGGAGCCATCTAGTATCTAGGCCTGTCCTACGTTAAGTAGTGTAGGCCTAGCACTATATAAATTATACTATATTATTAAATATATAATATATAGTAGAATCTTATATTTTAACTTAAACATTAATTTACTAAGTAATATAATATTATATCCCATAAGCTAGTTAGTCTATGGACCATGGATTATTAGGCCTACGAATTACTACTAGGAAATTTTAGTTATTGCAACTTATTCGGCTTATCAATCCAAAATATGACAAAAAATGCCAAGTAATTATTAATTTTTAGTGTAGTTTAGAGAGCCTACTAACTACGACTGCTAGATTAAATATTAAACTAGTTTATTTTTTCGACTCATTTTTCGTTCTAAGCTAGTAAGTTGTAAGCCTCATCATAATCCATAGTGACCATAATATCATAGACTAACTAACTTACTTATACTTATAACTAGCTTACGGCACATTTTTTAAATAACTTAATTAATAAATAATAAATAAGCATCTGTGATCTCAGATTATTCTATTCTGATTATTCTGTATCTGAAACTTACTTTAAATTAGCCTAGTTAGGCCTAGTAAAAGAGGCAATGAGGGTAAATGAGTTATGTTTCAGTCAGTTGCTCCAGTACATTTCGAGTGATACATTTTGCTCATCAATTTAGTAAAACTTTAATTTTAGCAACTGAATGCTGAATATTAATTATTATCAAGGGACTCATTTATCTTCTACGGTCTTAAGCAGTATTGTTATTTTTTTTATTTTTTTTTTTTTTTGTTACGCTGGCAAATAATATCGTATGTTTTAAGAGTGCGTTCCCCTAGTTTATTAACTAACATTTAAATGTAACTTTTAAAATGGAAGAGGTCTACTAATAATTCAATATTCGTCATAATCCTAGGGGTATAATAGATTTGTTAAATTGTTAATTTTTTAAATGATTCTCAGATTATTTTGTTAATCTATACGACCATATTTATTATTATTATTATCCTCGATTCCTTTGAATTGCACAGAACTAAAATTTTAATTTCACAACTAAATGAGAGATCAAAATAATTGCAAAGTCACTATAAAACTATTAATAATAATTAAAATTAATATTCAATTGCTGATTTTCAGTTGCCTTGTTTCAAACGTAAAAAGCAATGCCCACTTTAAATAGCTTAAATAACTCATGTTTTGATGCGAATCTCTTGCAGATCAGCGTCTTCTTATTCCTATAACTATAACAGATGGTTCTACCACTCGTTACGACTTCAAAACATCATACCTACAACAAAAAGATAAAGACTATACTAATAATTTGGGGCTATAAGCTACTTATTAATTAATCCCCATGACGTTGATTTTTTAGACAGGTCGCATCATGATTCTATAGTCTAAATAGTTACCCCCTCCTCTTGTACGTGGACAGAACTAAATTACTGGTGATATTTGAGGGACTAAAAGTTATTTGTGACATGTCATATTGTATAGTAGGTCATATTATTAAAATTTAGGCTAACCATGCCCATAACTTGAGAATTTATTATTGTGATAGCATTGTTTTTGAAATTTTAGTTTGATATTTTGAGCATGAAAAGCTGACTGGAAGTAATGTGAAGATCGATCTGACTGAAAGTTATGTAAAGATCTGACTGAAAGTTATGTGAAGCTCTGACTGAAAGTTATATGAAGCTCTGACTGAAAGTTATGTAAAGATCTGACTGGAAGTTATCCGAAGATCTGACTGAAATTTATGTAAAGATCTGACTGAAAGCTATTTCAAGATCTGACTAAAAGTTATGTAAAGATCTGACTGAAATTCATGTAAAGATCTGACTGAAATTCATGTAAAGATCTGACTGAAATTCATGTAAAGATCTGACTGAAATTCATGTAAAGATCTGACTGAAAGTTATGCCAAGATCTGACTGAAAGTTATGTAAAGATCTGACTGAAAGTTATGTAAAGATCTGACTGAAATTTACACTTCCCTTTCGTTCTTCTTAACTTTGTTTTTGTCTGGGTTTGCGCCCACTCTCATTCTTTTCTATTTTTTAGGTAGGATGGTAAATGTCAATGTATATTATGGTACATGTCAATGTATATTATGGTACATGTCAATCTATATTATGGTACATGCCAATGTATATTATGGTACATGTCAATGTATATTATGGTACATGTCAATGTATATTATGGTACATGTCAATGTATATCAGGGTACATGTCAATGTATATTAGGGTACATGTCAATGTATATTAGGGTACATGTCAATGTATATTATGGTACATGTCAATGTATATTAGGGTACATGTCAATGTATATTATGGTACATGGCAATGTATATTATGGTATATGTAAATGTATATTATGTTCCATGTAAATGTATATTATGTAAATTTAATGTATACTTATTTAATTATTTATTTTTTTAAAATCATCATTAAAGTTGATCATATTTTGTATTATTTTTCAAATACACTTATTCTGTGTGCGCACTTTCCGATGCAGTTTTGTGATGTTCAAAGCATTGGTTGAATTTGAAAATTACCAATAATTATCGAAATCCACATTAAGTGCTTCAAAACTACCGACAATGAGCCATAGCCAGCCAACCATTGTGTTTGTTAGCCATAGCCAGCCAACCATTGTGTTTGTGAGCCATTCCCAGCCAACCATTGTGTTTGTGAGCCATCTCCCTCTACTCACCACCACCTTCCGTGGGAGGCTGCCACAAAGCATCTCATCAACTTCACGGTGTCCACCAATGTATCGGAGATCTCGGTACTCACTAATTGACATTAAACCCTGACCACTCAATTTAATTGATAAAAAAGCAGTGACTAACAGCTGACAGACGCCAGCTGACAGTCCGACACTTAAGAGTGTGTGCGTGTCGCATAGTTCAGGTGTGTAGACAATAAATGATCCCAGCTACAGTTCATTGATTTTTGGAGTCACATATCACATATGTTTTGACAGGATCGAAATTAATCAATAACTTCGCTAAAAAGTGTTGCGAAATGTTCTCCCAGTTTTAGCGCCCCCCCCCCTCCCCCCAAGTCCTAAATAACATGAACACCATCAAAAGACAAATTTAAACAAATACTGAACACAATCTAAACACAATTTAGACTTTTAAAACATAGGCGTAGCATATGTTGTCGTTTTTTGTGTTTTTTTTAAATATCTAAGATCATTTGAATAATTGGTAAAAACCAATTGCGTAGCGCAGCGCTGAAATCTACTTGTATTGTGCCCTTAATTTAACTGTTAAGTTTTATGCGGCAATTTTACCCAGCTGTCAAATAAAAAGACAATAAGTTAGAACCGTAAGTGTTAAAAACTATACCGCCATAGTTCGAGTTACCTGCTGACGTCCATGGTTACTAACGTCCTGGTCCCAGCTGTTGGTGGTCGAGGCCTCGTGCTGTAATACAGGATGAAGCTGTCAAGCACCGAATATGAAATTAAATGTGTTAAATCAGCTACATCAATCTAGTTTATCAGTGTAACGAGTTACAAATGCACTATTGCCATTTTATGAGTCACCGTTCATTTTTTTAATTTTTTGGTGAAATATAGTATAGCCCTCATTTCAAGACCGTATGATATCTTACGAGCCTTTGACATGTTTGTTTTATTTGGTCTGTCACTAATCACCCATTCTCTCTCTCTCCCTCGCTCTCTCTCTCTCTCTCTCTCTCTCTCTCTCTCCCCCCCCCCCCCGG
>CAXITT010000798.1:42076-84217 GCA_964033795.1 Lymnaea stagnalis
GGGGGGGGGGGGGGGTCAAAACTTTTTGGACACACAACTAAGATAGATAAGAAAAACATTTATTTTTAAACAACCTTTTTCATGTATTTTTCCTTGTTTTTTTTTTTTCTTCCCCCTTCTATCTGTGGTTTTATTTGGTAAATTAAAAAAAATCGGGCTGCTCACTAAGAAGAGATAAAAAATTGATATCTAGAGGCCAGCACGGTCGTTGATCTTTCCGGCCCTCACTCATGTGACTGACGAAACAAACCAAAGACACACCAAACGTAGACACACCAAACGTAGACACACACAAAATTTGTTGGAAGTATGAATGAAGTGGGCCGACAATGGCGCCGGCACCATCTTCCCACGCCGGTCATGAGTAAGTAATCTTTCAAAAATATGCAACACAGAGAGAGTGACCCCATTTGATCAAATGTGATTTCAAAATCTGCAGTACCTGTAAATGGTTTCGATGACCCATGACAGGATCTTTACATGACGGAAAACCTCCTCCTGACACTATAAGCCAGGGCCGGGGGTTTGGTGTAAACCATGGATGTGGGTAAGTGGAGCAATGGATGAGTTGTACGTTGAGCTGTGGATTAAGGCGTAGGAAGATTCACACGACTCAGCTTTGCAATGGAATTGTTCCACATGGATTGCCACGAATCCCACAAGAACAGTAATCCTAAACGAGATGTGTCAGGGACGCCACAGCGCATGACATCGTAAATAAAATCATTTATAACTACACAATGCCTAAAAACACAGTTTTTCATATAAAATTGTGTATATTCATTTTTTTTATTATTTTATTTATTTTCATATTCTAATGTCCGACCCGCTTTTACATCGCAGGTTTATTTCACCAACTATTGCAGAGAACAAAAGAAAATATTTCACACCAAACGCACTTGTGACATTTTTTTTTTATATAAAGAATCTCATTTAGCGCAGTTTTCGGGAACTTTATTTCGTGAAATCGGTGTCATCCTATTTCCCTCATCTTCCCCTCGGAAAACAGGAACAACTGATTTTGGGGGGCTAAAAATGTGATGAAAAGTGTTGCTATCGACAATACGTCAACGGTCAATGTGTCCGGTTTCAGCTCGATAGGTTGACGGAAAGTTGGTCAATAAGCCGTCCGATGATTTTGCCAGGCAGCCACGAACAAAAGTGAAGGATGTAAAACTTATTAACTATTATATTGAGGCTAATTAACAGTGTGGAGCGGATGCCCGTCATCTGTGTGATTTAAAGTGAACCGAACATGTTTCGAATGTATTTTGCGGTCTATTAGAGCGTTCTGGTCAAGAAATGTCTTTAATTTGTGTGTGTGTATGATGTAGTCTTTGTTGTCAATGTTGGTGTGTGTCGATGTATATAGGCAGTTGGGGATATCATGGTAACAAGGGGAGGGGGGTGATATTAGGTTATGTTCAAAGGAAATAAGACAAACGAAGCATGGGGAAAATCTGAAGGGACAAAAAAAAAGAACGCTACAAAAGTGGAGTAGTTGAGATGTCAGATTAGTGTATAGAGTAGTTGAGATGTCAGCTTAGTGTATAGAGTAGTTGAGATGTCAGCTTAGTGTATAGAGGAGTTGAGATGTCAGATTAGTGTATAGAGTAGTTGAGATGTCAGATTAGTGTATAGAGTAGTTGAGATGTCAGATTAGTGTATAGAGTAGTTGAGATGTCAGATTAGTGTATAGAGTAGTTGAGATGTCAGCTTAGTGTATAGAGTAGTTGAGATGTCAGCTTAGTGTATAGAGTAGTTGAGATGTCAGCTTAGTGTATAGAGGAGTTGAGATGTCAGCTTAGTGTATAGAGGAGTTGAGATGTCAGATTAGTGTATAGAGTAGTTGAGATGTCAGATTAGTGTATAGAGTAGTTGAGATGTCAGATTAGTGTATAGAGGAGTTGAGATGTCAGCTTAGTGTATAGAGGAGTTGAGATGTCAGATTAGTGTATAGAGTAGTTGAGATGTCAGATTAGTGTATAGAGTAGTTGAGATGTCAGCTTAGTGTATAGAGTAGTTGAGATGTCAGCTTAGTGTATAGAGGAGTTGAGATGTCAGATTAGTGTATAGAGTAGTTGAGATGTCAGATTAGTGTATAGAGTAGTTGAGATGTCAGATTAGTGTATAGAGTAGTTGAGATGTCAGCTTAGTGTATAGAGTAGTTGAGATGTCAGCTTAGTGTATAGAGTAGTTGAGATGTCAGCTTAGTGTATAGAGTAGTTGAGATGTCAGCTTAGTGTATAGAGTAGTTGAGATGTCAGCTTAGTGTATAGAGTAGTTGAGATGTCAGCTTAGTGTATAGAGTAGTTGAGATGTCAGCTTAGTGTATAGAGTAGTTGAGATGTCAGCTTAGTGTATAGAGTAGTTGAGATGTCAGCTTAGTGTATAGAGTAGTTGAGATGTCAGCTTAGTGTATAGAGTAGTTGAGATGTCAGCTTAGTGTATAGAGTAGTTGAGATGTCAGCTTAGTGTATAGAGTAGTTGAGATGTCAGCTTAGTGTATAGAGTAGTTGAGATGTCAGCTTAGTGTATAGAGTAGTTGAGATGTCAGCTTAGTGTATAGAGTAGTTGAGATGTCAGCTTAGTGTATAGAGTAGTTGAGATGTCAGCTTAGTGTATAGAGTAGTTGAGATGTCAGCTTAGTGTATAGAGTAGTTGAGATGTCAGCTTAGTGTATAGAGTAGTTGAGATGTCAGCTTAGTGTATAGAGTAGTTGAGATGTCAGCTTAGTGTATAGAGTAGTTGAGATGTCAGCTTAGTGTATAGAGTAGTTGAGATGTCAGCTTAGTGTATAGAGTAGTTGAGATGTCAGATTAGTGTATAGAGTAGTTGAGATGTCAGCTTAGTGTATAGAGTAGTTGAGATGTCAGCTTAGTGTATAGAGTAGTTGAGATGTCAGCTTAGTGTATAGAGTAGTTGAGATGTCAGCTTCCTGTAGAGTAGTTGAGATGTCAGCTTCCTGTAGAGTAGTTGAGATATCAGCTTCGTGTAGAGTAGTTTAGAGAAATCAGCTTAGTGTAGAGTAGTTGAGATGTCAGCTTCGTGTATAGAGTAGTTGAGATATCAGCTTCCTGTAGAGTAGTTTAGAGAAATCAGCTTAGTGTAGAGTAGTTGAGATATCAGCTTAGTGTATAGAGTAGTTGGGATGTCAGCTTAGTGTAGAGTAGTTGATATATCAGCTTCGTGTAGTGTTTGGGACGTCAGCTTCGTGTAGAGTAGTTGAGATATCAGCTTCGTGTAGAGTAGTTGAGAGATATTAGCTTAGTGTAGAGTAGTTGAGATATCAGCTTAGTGTAGAGTGTTGAGAGATATCAGCTTCGTGTAGAGTAGTTGATATATCAGCTTCGTGTAGTGTTTGGGACGTCAGCTTCGTGTAGAGTAGTTGAGATATCAGCTTCGTGTAGAGTAGTTGAGAGATATTAGCTTAGTGTAGAGTAGTTGAGATATCAGCTTAGTGTAGAGTGTTGAGAGATATCAGCTTCGTGTAGAGTAGTTGAGTAGTTGTACAAGCCGCAACGTTGTCTACGCCATTGTCTGCACCCGCTGTCAGATGACGTACATAGGGGAGACTGGACGCCGTCTTTCTGACAGGTGCACCGAACACCTCCGTAACATTAGACAAGATAAACAGTGTCCCGTCTCCAAACACTTCAATGCGACCACCAGGGCAAGACGGACTTTTCAATAAGTGAAATCGTGGCTAGCACGAACACACCCAGTCGGGTCAATTTGAGATATTAGCTTAGTGTAGAGCAGTTGAGATGTCAGCTTAGTGTAGAGCAGTTGAGATGTCAGCTTAGTGTAGAGCAGTTGTGCGTTTAGATTTCTCTTGAATAGTTGAGAGTGAATAGAGCTGACATCTGCATGGAGCAGTAATGAGTTTGTTATTGATCATAGCCTAGTCTAGGTGGCCACAAATCGATTTTGACTCCTAAAAACATGGTTCTTGACAGTTTCTTGAAAAGAAACTTGGCTCTCAAAATTTTTTTAATCATTCTGTTGCTGATTTTTGGCTTTTTTGACAAATGAGTTTGTCGATCGCTGCCCTAGACCAGTGACGGGTTAACCTAAAGGCAAATGAGGCACCTACTTAGGGGCACCTCGCCTTCTTGGGGCCACGCGACAAAAATCCTAATTTAAAAAAAAAAAATTGATTCGATCTTGAAAGAATTCTAAATATCTATTCAAGACTATTTAAAGAAAGAGAGAGAAGAAAGAAGTAAGGGAACCGTCATACACTGAATCCTGGGACGGTTTTCATCAAACAGCGGCAACAAACTCAGGCAGAGAGTCAAGCTATTCATTCATTTTAGAGCGGCATTCAGTTTTCTAATCGACAGCAAAGAAAAATCGAATTGTTCATTTCTCGGTCTCGGTGCCAGTCTGGTCAATAAACAATGCACACTTGCAGTCTAATCGATGGGAATTTTTAAAACAATCAATCACCTTCATGATCGATTAATGCGTAATCAAACGCTTAGAGATGTGCAGTGGCTTGGGCTACACCTTAACTGAACATTTTACTTTCATAGAATGCATGAACTTCAGGCAATTATTCATGTCTATTAAATTCTATTGGATTTCTTTTAAGTTATATCATGGTTTCAACATCTCTCTAAATTACCATCAAAGCCCCATTTGGCGCCCCCTCTAGTGTGGCGCATGGGGACATCTGTCCCAGCTGTACACCTTATCTATGCCTCTAGACATGGGCACTGCCTCCCCCACAAATAAAAATCGGAAATCATCATTCCCCCCACCCCCCACCCCCACCCCCACTCCCTTTTCTAGGAAATCGTCTGAAAGAAACGCTGCTCCAAGAGTCCTATGGTTTAAGATTGGGAATCACTGTTACTCCATTACAAGCAAGAAACACAATCTACTCACATATCACTTGACACAGCACACGATAAGTACACTATGAACTAGAGATGCTTGCATTCAGTGGGCGGTGAGGATGTGTGTAGTAAAAATACTTGTGAATCCTTTCTGTTTTACACCAGGCGTTTACAGTGGGCGTGCAAATGGCTATGGGGGATTCCCCCTGTCGATGCACGCCATTTGGCAACCTATGCCTATACATAAGCAAATCAAAAAGGGAAGTCTCTAACCCTCTTGTACACACTCTTCTTATCCTTATCGCTTTACGTGTTAGATATCCTTATGTGCAGACTGTCCCTGTGCTTCTATTGTAATTAGTGGGTCCTAGAACTGACATATGTGCAATATGAATGGAATTAGTTAATTTCCCCCCCCCCATGTATTGTACGCCCCGCGACAGTTTCTGGGCACACTGATTCTGCCCCTTGCCACTTGTTATTAAGAGAATTTGAGGACCCCTTCCCTACCATATGATCGTGGTTTGTTATTAAAGAAATCTTGTCAGAAGTTAAACATCACCAAATCCATTGAGCTAATAAAATAAACTATTATAACACGACTCTATATGGACATGCGACTATGAATTTAATGCACAATAGAAATATGACGATATGGGCATATGGGCCTGTGAATTTATTGCATAAATAGAAACATAACTATTTGGGCCTGTGAATTTATTGCATAAATAGAAACATGACTATATGGGCCTAGGAATACATTAAAACCATTGCACAAATAGAAACATGATCCAATGATGTAGTTCGTAACGAGAAATGTGATAAGATTTCTCATGCAAATAGAAAATTGATAAGATTGATAATTTGTCACTAGACACTGCAGACGTTTTACTGAAGTTCTTCAACGTTCAAAGCAAGGCATTGTTTTATATCTTGAAGTAAATTTTCTTGGTCAATATGGTTCTGAAGGTTTGGGCCCGTATCACGAAGACAATAACCAGCACAATGGCCCGGCATGAGTGGTCATAAATTTTCAAGTAACCAATTACGACACAGGGCAAACATATCGAATGGGTTAAGCCAAGGTCAAGGTCATGCATCAGACGAGAAACAAAGAATGCTTACACTATATACGATTACACCATATTTACACAAATATGGTAGACAGGTGGCTGATGCTAATTTGTCGTTGAGCACATAATAGTCAGAAAGGTGGTGTGCGTACACACGTTAAAGAAATACTTACAGTTTCGACCTGAGCTCGTGTAGACTGAAACTCCGTGATTCGAGTACACACACCTGCTAAATATATCCCACTCCCACTCTCAACCGTAGTACGGTAACAGAAGATAAAACCGTTAAGTCTTAGTGCTCCCAACAGCTGAGAAGTCCCGTTCACCTGTTCCAACACGCGCCCCCCCCCCCACGAAACGCCACTCCACCCTTTCGTTAAACATGGTCTGTTGGAATCGGTGAACTGTATCGTGCCCGGTGCAGGGATCGAAATTCAACAAACACGTCCGCGAACTTAGCATTTAAAAGGGAACATTTGTGAACTATTTTTTTTGTATTGTCGTCTGCGTTGGTCCGTGCTGTGGGTTTTGAATGTGGACAAGGTCCGGGAAGAGGGGGTGGGGTACACTCGGGAGGGAATGGGTTCACCCGGGGGGGGGGAGATGTCCACCCCTGTCGGCACTTATTTTGGGGCCATGGCCATTGAGGTATCATTTTTGATGCATTTCATATTTACTTTATAAAATTTCGTATGTGTCTTCTATATGTATATTAGTTTTCATTAATGAAGGTTTCTGAATCAAATTAGTAAAACAAAGTAAGGTTAAACATGAAAAAGGAACGCAACAAAACAACGAACATGTCGGCAGGAAGCCTTCGTCAGCGAACAAAACAGAAAAAAAAACAGAATAAAATTAAAATTTTAAAAATGTAAAAATATATAGCACTTAGCTTAGAAGTAGTATCCGAGGGGGCAGCAAATGAATTATTGTGTTACCCCTTTCAGAATCAAAGACCGACTAGGGCGCCAAAAACTCTATGTACTCCACTACTGTACCGGGCAGCACATTTTTATTTTATATGGAGAGGAGGAATTTTCTGTCAACTGCAGATTTTTTTTTTATTGGAAGGAGGGTGTCAAAATCTTTGGCCCGTACCGGGCGGCACTAACCCAGTAGATACGCCACTGCTATATACACACGTAATAAACTCTTTCTATGCACATGGAGAAAAGTGACTATACACATTTAATATGTATCTCTATACACAACACATTAAAAAAGTCACTCTATACACGTCAATACACGTGTAATGAAGTACATGTACCTATAAATAAATTCAAAGACCACCTGTCTCTCTATACATATTTAATAAAGTGTCTCTATACAGAGCAATTTTTTTTAAAAAGTCATTGAATACACATTCTGTAACTAAGTGACCAGTACCCTGGGCGTAATGACACTCGTTAACATTGGATCGCAACTCATCTAGGAGAAGGAAAACTCTGAAATGAAACCCGGGGGTGGAGTCCCGTATTGACACATAGAAGAGCCCAGTGAAACATACATCAAGATCTACTGCATCCTGGTCCATTTCCAGTCGTCTTGACTAAGTCTTTCCATTAGATCAAATGATAGGCGAGGACGAGAGAGTTGAGGTAATGATAGGCGAGGACGAGAGAGTTGAGGTAATGATAGGCGAGGACGAGAGAGTTGAGGTAATGATAGGCGAGGACGAGAGAGTTGAGGTAATGATAGGCGAGGACGAGAGAGTTGAGGTAATGATAGGCGAGGACGAGAGAGTTGAGGTAATGATAGGCGAGGACGAGAGAGTTGAGGCTGAAGTACTGAGCCACTCTCCCTCGCTTTAAACAAAATACAGGTCAAGCCAAGACTACTACTCAGGACAAAAATTGCCTTGGTCATCTTCAAGGGCGAAGGGCGAACAATAACAAAGTCCAAAATACACGAATTCAATATAAGATAGTCAGTCTATAGATATAATATTCAATAGTATAATTTATAGCCCATGACATTGCCCGCAGATTATAATTTGAAGGAAAAAAAATAGACAAAAATCAAACCTTTAGTAGTAGAGCGTGTCAGTGCTGTCAACACACTTGTTATCTCATCCAGAATTTAGTGGTAAAGTGATCTTGTTTTGACAAGAAGAAACTTGGAGTTGAGGCTATGATGGGGAACTTGGGACTGGCTGATAAGAGATAATCGTCATTTAGATTAAGTTATCTATAAATAGACCAAACTTCTGGATTCCCCTGAATGTGTGTGTGTGTATTAAAACAGCATTTTGTTCAGACAGGACCGTGCGAAGGAAAAACTGCACCCGGGGCGATGACAGTGTTTCTTTCAGAAAATGTCACCGGGGGGGGGGGCATTTCAGATTTTCGGACGGGCAGTGCCAGTGGCCAGAGGCATAGCTAAGGGGGCAGAAGGGAGGGATTCCCCGGGCGCCAGACTAGTGGGGGCCCCAAAAGGGTAAAGGAAAAACGGCACCCGGGGGGATGACAGTGGTTCTTTCAGAAAATGGCACCGGGGGGGGGGGCATTTCAGATTTTCGGACGGGCAGTGCCAGTGGCCAGAGGCATAGCTAAGGGGGCAGAAGGGAGAGATTCCCCGGGCGCCAGACTAGTGGGGGCACCAAAATGGTCTTTGGTGGTATTTAATGGATGAAAATAATGGGTTTCAGAGGGGGGTGGCGTAAAAATTAATCTTCCACCCCCTGGCATTATACACTCTAGTTACGCCTCTGCCAGTAGCATAGAAAGGGGCAGATGGGTTGGTCCACCCAGGTGTCAAGTTTTCTCTATATGGAGGGGCAGCATTTTGGGGACAACTGGAGAGTTTGTATCGTGAAAGGGTGAGAGGCAAAAAAAAAATCGCTTTCTGGAGGGATAAGAGCCTTAGAGACATGCTCGTTAGAAGCCACCTCCCCGCTGTAGAGACATGCTAGTTAGAAGCCACCTCCCCGCTGTAGAGACATGCTCGTTAGAAGCCACCCCTCCCCGCTGTAGAGACATGCTCGTTAGAAGCCACCCCTCCCCGCTGTAGAGACATGCTCGTTAGAAGCCACCTCCCCGCTGTAGAGACATGCTAGTTAGAAGCCACCTCCCCGCTGTAGAGACATGCTAGTTAGAAGCCACCCCTCCCCGCTGTAGAGACATGCTCGTTAGAAGCCACCTCCCCGCTGTAGAGACATGCTAGTTAGAAGCCACCTCCCCGCTGTAGAGACATGCTCGTTAGAAGCCACCTCCCCGCTGTCAACGCTCATACAGGCACCACAAGTTGCAACCGTAACCGCTGCAACACATGTTCCTATGGACTTGAAGTTGATAGGATCATTTTCCTTCTGGAAATATTCAGAATAAAAGACGGCTTTACCTGCACAAGTCGCAACGTGATTAACATCATCGTTTGCAAAAAGTGCGGTAAAGCATACGTAGGAGAGACACGTCATTGCCTTGGAGACCGGTTCAGAGAACACCTCTATAATATAAATAAACAAGCTCTGTCCGGTCTCCAAACATTTCAATAGCCCTAACCATGAGAGAATCTCAGACATCGCAATTGAGGGTATAGTGTATACTAGTAACACAACAGATAGGATTTATATGGAGAATAAATTAATAACAAGATTTGGCACGTTGTCTCCATAGGAATGAACCAAATCCACAATTTTACCTAGCAGCCATGTCTTTTTTCCTGTTTGGTTTTTACAATTTTCCTTTCCACTTTTCTTTATTTTGATTCTGCCTGTTTTTTTCGTGCTTTCAACTATATTGTCTAGCACAACATATAATGAAAACAAAACTGAATTAATCCAACACAATATCATTGTAATATCAGTAGGCCTTAAGGTGTTAATTTTCTTTAAATTTTAAATTTTTATATCCTTGAACAGATACGAACTCTCTACCTCTTTAAAATAGAAGACATGTGACATTTCTAACTCGGAAACAATGGCGCTGTATTTAGATTTGGAATCTTGGTTAAGAAGACTTTGTGACGTTCAAATTATAAAACAAATAAACAAGAAGAAGCTCCAAGTGTTGTTGTTTTGTTTTTTTTTTGCATGCTCCTCATTTTTGTTAGCTTGGTGTGATGATCTAGATCACTGGTATAACCGGCTAACAAAGCGTTCTGTATTGTACAGCTATTTAGTTGACATGAAATATGTATTAGAGGGTCACGAATTTCAAAGTAGGGCCTTACTGTGTAGTCTCCCAATTTAAACTATGTTGTAAATGTTGTCTTTGCTAGCGTCGGTTCCAGACATACGAAGATTGATGAATTAAAAATGAATCATATATTTAGTGTCCAAACAGCTTGGGGGTAAATACTACAGTGTATAACAGCTATGCATTCTGGTACAGGGGCTCTTAACCTGCGGTCAACTGAACCCTGGTTTAGTGATAAGGTTTCATTGGGTGAGTGAGCTGCAATTTCTTTTGTAATTTTAATCTATGCATTGAAAACTTTATTTCCTAAGAAAGAGTCCGTGACCTACAGCTGACTGGCGAGGGGTTTTTTGAAACAACAACACACACACAAAGTTACGAGCTCCTCTTCTAGTGTGTATCAGAAAAAAACAAAAAACAACTTTGCCCATACCCTAAATCTATGATAAAAATGTAAACACTAAAGTTCGAACAAAATACATTTTTGAAGCCAAGTGTGAGCAGCGAATACAATCAAGTTTTATTAACTAGATCAACACTATTGACATGACAGCACCAGCCACTGAGTGCACATACAATAATAGGTCACCAGCTACGATATGAACACAGCATAGACTTGGAAAACAACCTGACAAGTGAGAAATAATCCAAGATGAATGTCTCAACAATTTTCATAGATAAAAAAAGAAAAAAAAAAGAAAAAAAAAAAGAAAAAAAATTAATATAATAAATAAATAATATGCAAAAAAAAACAACAAATTAACAAAACAAAGAGAATATTATATTTAGATAACACCAACTACGATATGAACACAGCATAGACTTGGAAAACAACCTGACAAGAGAGAAATAATACAAGATGAATGTCTCAAAAATTTTCAAAGATAAAAAAAGAAAAAAAAAAGAAAAAAAAAAAAAGAAAAGAAATTTGTATGTTAAATATATAATCTGCAAGAAGAAACATCACATTAGCCAAACACAGTGAATGTTATATTTAGATACCTTGGACATCAACATTTGTATCACATTTAAGGTAACATACAAGTTTATATTGAATAAATGACAAAAGATGAAAAATAAGTTTCTTTAAAAAAAATGACACCTCTGTGTGTGGCAACAGTCTGACATGATATTCACCCAGTGACACATGCTGGTGTCTGGAAGAAAATATTTATCTCACTGAAAAATCTGTTAAAAAGGTCTCTCCATCTGGTATTAGTATCATTTCATTTTATCAGCTTAACATGTCACTTAGTTAAGTGGGGGGGGGGGTGGTGGTCTACACGGGGAATAATTCTGAATGTAGTAGTAGTTTCCCTTTGCAAGTCACACGATACTGGTACATGGTTTGATGATTGGGCAGACACGTTTTTACAACTGTATTTATTAGATCAATTATTATAAACGTGTGTAAGCCTTAAAACTTAATAAACATTAAAAAAAAACCACATACAATTTCAGAGAAATCGAATCCATCTATTTGACGGATCATGTCTATACAGATCATGTCTTGTCACGTCTAGTCTGATCATGTCTTGTCACGTCTAGTCTGATCATGCCTTGTCACGTCCGTTCAAATCATGCCTTGTCACGTCTAATCTGATAATGCCTTGTCAAGTCTGTTCAGATCATGTCTTGTCACGTCTGTTCAGATCATGTCTTGTCACGTCTGTTCAGATCATGTCTTGTCACGTCTGTTCAGATCATGTCTTGTCACGTCTAGTCTGACCATGTCTCGTCACGTCTAGCCTGATCTATACGTTCGATGACTTGTTGCCTGTAGGTTGACTAGTGGTCACGTGTGGTGGATGTGGATTGTTTGTGAGGGGACACTACAAACTCAAAGGAGCACCCTGAAGGGGCGTAACTAGGTGAGGGACATAATTAGGGAAGGGTCTTAACAAGGGAAAGGGCGTAACTAGGTGGGGAGCTTAACTAATGAATAGTTACAGGACGTAACTAGGTGAGGGGTGTAATTAAGAAAGAGCGAAAAAAAATGTAAGGGCTATCCAAAAGGAAGGTGGGGAGTCACAAATTTGTGATGATGTGTGATAAAAGTGTAAAAAGGGGGGGGGGGAGGGAATGTTAAAAAAGCGGAAAAAATTGTGTGACGTCTTTATTGATGGACCCTAAGTTATAAATATCTCCTATTAGAAATATACTGCAGTACATGAAGGTCCATGGGTGACTATAGCATATGATAACCAAACAGCCGACTGTTGGATGAAAAGCTAAAACAGTGTCTTATTTAATCTAGTCCAATTCCCTATTTTTAATTCTCATAATGTCCTTATATCCAGTTCTAAAACGTCCCTTTAAACAACAATTATGAGTTGTGTTTTTTTTTTTTCCTCATGACAAGCTATTAATGTGAGAAAATACATTTTTGTCTCATTTTTCATCAGCTGTTTATGTATGTAATGTCAGGCTGCTCCTGTCAACATCAGACACTGACAACTGTGTTTATTTCTGTGTATATGTGTGCTGGAAGTGGGATATCAAATTCTTTTTTTGGGAGGGGGGGGGAGAGTTCAGTTAACAACAGTTATACCCCTGCTAACACCGCTGTAGTTTAAGGGATCAAGTTCATGGAGAGGAATTTATGAAACAATCACTGATTTAAAAGAACATTTTGATGGAGAGCCTTTACAGGTGACGGGTTCTTACAGGTGGAATGAACATCCTATTAAGTAACAGTACACATAATTTTGTCTGTTTTTTTTTTCTTCACTAAGTCCCAACTTTCCCTATGTGGACCTCTGACAACTAAACTAGAGATAGTTGGAATGCCCAGTAACAACTAAACTAGAGATAGTTGGAATGCCCAGTAACACTAAATAGCCTGTTTTGACTGGTGTGCCATGATCCTTCACTGTATGATTGTTAGTGATTTTTTGTTTGATAAACAGAAAATTTTGAAATACACAGATATACAAGAGTGCAGCATCTCATATAGATTTTTATGTTTATTTTTCGTCTATGCACATAATTTTTGCCGAGAGCTAAATCAAAACAGATTTCACCTATCTCTTAGGACCGACTGACCCATGTTCAACTGCTGTTCACATTCTAAAATTCTTCTACAAGTTTCTTTGTATGGTTCAGATTTAACTTAAAAGATACAAAAGCTATCAATAAAAATAAAGTTCAAAGAAGAACATGCACAAGGGAATAATAAAATCTAACAAACTAAGTAACCAAATTTGTGCCTGTCATGTCTTGGGTCAAATCTTGCCACTAAATATTTGTTACAATCATTATTAAAGATGAATGTTTGGAATGTGAAGACATCATCATTATTCTTGTGTTAGTTTTTTCAATGAATGAAAATATTGGTACAAGTGGAAAGTTGAGGTTTAACAGATTTTAAACTCTTTAAAAAAAACAAAAAAAACAGAATGTCACATGACAAGCCTAGAATGGGAGTGCCACATATAGCGACTACTTAAAAAGGCTGCCAACAAGTTGTGACAGCTACAAAATATGAAAGACAATCGTGACAATAAAATGTTGATGGTCACCCACTGCAACAGTGAAGAAGAAAGGATTGGCACAATTTTGACAACCATAAAATAATTTATGAACCTTCAATAAGCAAACATGAAATAAATAGACATTTGGATTCCCTAGAGTTATAAGACAAATGTTATTTTCATGATGTTAACTTGTAGACTGACAGGAGCAGATTTTTTCTTTTTTTTTTAATATTGGCCCCAGTTGCAAGGATGACAAGCTATACACAATGAAACTATACAGTTCATCAAACATAGCAATGTTAGATTCATTTATGATGGCCTTGGGGATGAAAATCCTTAAATGATTGTGTCCATAAATTAAAGCTTCTCAAACTTCTCCTCCAACAATAATTTAGCCCCCCCCCCCTCCCCCCCCCCAAAAAAAAAAAAAACCCCAAAAAGGGATGAAAATCCTTAAATGTTTGTGTCCATAAATTAAAGCTTCTCAAACTTCTCCCCCAACAATAATTTAGCCCCCCCCCCCTCCCCCCCCCCCAAAAAAAAATGAACCCCAAAAAGTTTGATGACCCCTCGGGTTAATTTTGTGATAAAAGTTTTGAGAGCTTCTAATCTCCATGTCTCCTGCTGATGTCACTAGGTTGATGTTTGAGTGGAATGTAACTATTTCATTGGGGAGTTTACTTGGGGGAGGGGGGGGGGGAATAAGTAAATAATCCTAACAAAAACTGCTGCTCATGTCAGTGGACAAAACAAAGAATAAATCTGATGGGCATCAAATTGACATGACACAAAAATACACGGCAATAAAAGAGCTGCTTGCCGTAAAAGAGTCTCAGTTAGCGATCATGTTAACATTGAACGAATTCTTGGAGTAAGTCATAAATAGAAACACCAACAGTGTTCATGACATCTTCAAGAGATAATCTTACGCTAAGACAGTTCCAATGAAATGATAAAAGTCGTGTCATTTAATCCGTGGTGCTGAGCTTATTAATGCAGCGTCAGTCTGTCTGAATGAACTGTCTTAAGGTAGGCCAAGTACATCAATGTATTGTCTTAAGGTAGGCCAAGTACATCAATGTATTGTCTTAAGGTAGGCCAAGTACATCAATGTATTGTCTTAAGGTAGGCCAAGTACATCAATGTATTGTCTTAAGGTAGGCCAAGTACATCAATGTATTGTCTTAAGGTAGGCCAAGTACATCAATGTATTGTCTTAAGGTAGGCCAAGTACATCAATGTATTGTCTTAAGGTAGGCCAAGTACATCAATGTATTGTCTTAAGGTAGGCCAAGTACATCAATGTATTGTCTTAAGGCGGGCCAAGTACATCAATGAAATGTTAGGTCAACAACATATTTGAAAATGTATATGATTGAGAATTGAGCTTGTCTGTGCATTTTCTTATCCCCCACAGAGGTTTTGGCACTGAGCAGAAAAATGCTTTGATCACATTTAGTTATGCATGCAAGTAAGTTGATTTGTTGTGTCATATTTTGGACAGATTTCTGTCTACCTTTGAGTCTACATGAGGGTCACAATAATTATATTTTTGTATACCGGTAACTAAACAATATCAATGCAAAATAGGTCTTTTATGGTACTTTACACACACAAAAAAACAACCTGTCAAAGTAAAGAGCCAATATATTTCTCTGTCTTGGATAGCATGCCAAAGACTTTGAACAATTAGTATTAGTTTTTTGAAAGATATTTGAAAAAAATTTGTGTGAAACTACTGCTCTCTTAAATAACCTGCACTACACATAGTTAACTGTTTCAACATTGTCAACCTACTTATAGGATTATTAAAGAGAGGTAATCACATTATTTTTTAGGCAGCATGGTAGTTAATTCCCTTACTGCTACCAAAGCTTAATTATTTTTTATAAGACAATGGCTCTTTTTATATTTCCGAGATTTTTTTCTAAAAATAAAGGTCAACACCTGGAAACTTCTGTTTTTCATTCAAACTGGTCCTTTTAACGCCTCTTGTAAAAAAAAAAAAAAAAGTTTTAGTCAGTTTTTCCTGAGGTTACAAGAACCTTTTACATGAAAAACTTTTCAAAAACCTTGATCCGAGCGCATCAGTCATTTGTAGATACTGCTTATATCACTGTCAGGTCACACATCACTGGAGATGGACGCAGGCACGGTTGAGATGGTCATCAGTCCAGACGCATCAGTGGCTTGATCCAAAGTTATCAATGGCTCGATCCAAAGTCATCAGTGGCTCAATCCAAAGTCATCAGCATAAGTTGTAAGGACACACAACATGCGAAAAGAGAAGAGGAAAAATAGGGGATTGAAATAATAGGACAGATCATGCTGTTAGTGAATGAAAAGGTGATCACATTGTGAATCTTTCATAAAATAATATTCAGTAAAATGTTTTTGATAAACTACATTGCAAATGATATTATATATATCTTCTCCAACAGTTCTTTGAGTAGATTAAATCCATTTAGGAGAAACTATGTTTGTTAACATAACATGCATGTTTCTATAAGAAAAGGGACTAAACTCTGGTAATATTTGTGTGGGATGAAAATTTTGAATAATGGTCCTATCCTCCACATTACTGTCCTGAAGTTATATACTGATTTCAATGCATAACAAATTTAGTTATATGTAATAGTGAGCCGGAATTTAGAAAAAAATATGTGTGTTTTTTAGGACTAATTCCATTATTTGTTCTCTTCTTAAAATTTTTTTTTAAAAAATTCAATCAATTAAGTGAATTGGAGAAAAATCATTAAGAACCTGTCAGAGAAAGTAATGGATGTTAATATCTGGCTTCCTACATTCTGCTAGAAAAATCTAACACCATGGCAAGCATTTTTAACCAGGCCAAGCCTTTTTAAACTTGATTTCAGACATTTTCTCTTGTTTTTATCAAATTTTTGTTAGGGCATTAAAGAAATAAAGTTTGAAAAAGTTTGAATAAAAATTTCTTAGAAATAGTTTTGCTGATAACATTGAACATTTTTTTTTGTTACAATTATTCTTATCTTAACATTTACTGGTAGAATGTAGCTTGACCCATTGGTGATTAGGGAAGTATGTACAAGATTTGCCAACTATTTTTAGATTTCATGGATGGCCGAATATTGAAATAAAAGAAAATATTTTTTTAAATGTCCCAAATCAAATGTGAGAGGGAGCTCAGGCTCGTTCTACCAGAAATGTTGATGAAATGAGAACTAAACAAACAAGTATTATTCTATGAACAAACACTGAAGATGCTTACATATCAGTGCAAGCAATAGTGGAAACCTTCCAACAGTACAAGTATTAACAATAGTTCAGTCATAGCGTTACAGGCAGATAGTTCAGTTTACAGCATTACAGGTAGATGACAAAGTACACAGACAGGAAAAACTGTTCATCTTCATTCTGCTTGACCGTTACATTTCTTTCTCGGACATCCGTCATCCACACGACAGCACATTTCTCTGACATGGGAAATCCAGGAAGTCACCACCAAGCCAATAAACCTTCAAATCAAAAGTCTTCACCAAGACAGTTTGAACAAGTTTCTGAGACTTCTCTGATTTCAGCTCTTCCTCTGAATGAAACTTGTTTGGGATATCCTTCCCATTTGGAATCTGTTACAGCCATGATGGTTGGATGAGTTTGAAATTTCCATCAATGTTATTGGGCATTGAGTAGCATGGAGCCAAAATTTCAACTGTTTATACATTTTTCTACAACCTTACCTCAAAGTCCTGTAAATATAATGGCGTAAATTTGTTATGGCGCCACCAACGAAGACGAGGAGGTTCTGGTATTTAATACATCTTTAATCCTAATGATGAGTTTGGAGAGAGACCCATTGCGCTGGAAATTTAAACCCTAAAATGTGGTCTTTTATGTAAATTTGAAATGCAATCCATAAGTCCACAGCTGTGCCAGTCAAGCTATTTTAGCAGGCAAGTAGAAATTTAAAGGTAAGTTTTACGTTCTCTTAGTCACAAGGCTGAACATGTTTTGGTACAAGCATCCTTTAAATCTTTCAATAAATAATGTCAAAAGCGACTACAGAATTTTAATTTTGACTTCACAGTTTTGCATTTCAAATCCCCACAAAAGCCAGAGAACTTTTTGATAGAAAATAAAATAATGGCCACTTACCATTTTGTTTTTACTGAAGAAAAAAAAAAGGTTGTTAAAATTGACCCTTACAAAAGAAGTTTTGATTAGAGCATAAAACGGCATGTTGATAACGCTGGTTATCCTACCAGCTACAACAGGGGAGTGAAAAGTATAACATGTTGGCTACATCAAACACCAGACCTTGATGCGTCCATCTCACGGCGTCTCGCTCAGCACATTAATTAACATGAAGGTTATCTGTCTCGATCCATCGATGACAACAGCCAAGTGTTAGTTGTTCTCTAACGCCGTCACAATTTTAAAAAAATCCACCATCTTGTTAAAACTTGAGGAGCGTTGTCAGTCACACAAGGAAGATAGAAAACCCAAGACCTTTAGAAGATAGATTAAAATATAGCATTAAAGCGTATGGGAAACAACTTTATTCAAGGATAAACCTACAACTTTTAAATTGATGATCCTTTTAACAGAATTTCAATACAATGCTTTTAAATGTTTTTACTCCTGAATCAATGATTTGTACAATTTCCATGGACCTGCTAATAAAAATGTCAGCACTTTCATATTTCAAAACCATAAAGTATTGTGAGTTCTAAGTTAAAATGCGACAAAGGGGGGGGGGGGATGAGGAATATTTTTAGGAAATAAAATCAATTTAACAATTTAAGAGTGCCAACCTGATATCTTTATTTTAACTTCTGCTGTAAGAAAGGCAAAAATAAATCACGATGACCATAAAGTATTGTGAGTTCTAAGTTAAAATGCGACAAAGGGGGGGGGGGATGAGGAATATTTTTAGGAAATAAAATCAATTTAACAATTTAAGAGTGCCAACCTGATATCTTGATTTTAACTTCTGCTGTAAGAAAGGCAAAAATAAATCACGATGTTCAGTCCTTCGGTTTTCTTCTATCAGCTGCTGAACCGGGACATCTGAGATTGTGCCATCGTCTAGGGGAGATTTTTAGGGATAAGAACGTCCTGTCTAAACAAGTCAAATTTACCACACAGCCTGATGAGACAATTTCCATTTCACAGATCCATCCAGGCTGTCCGCATTTGCATGTGCTGAGATTTGGCTGGTGAGCTTGTTGGCTAATACTTGTAATCTGACAATCTGTCACAGATCATCCGATTTATTGAACACAATTTAATGATAAAATCAAAACATCGACATTATGTCTTGCTTGGTAAGCTAATTCAGCCCTGAATCAGGCATGTTAAATGTAGTGTGAAATGCAGCAATGACTTCAGATGTTTGCATGGCTCTAAAGAACTTTACTTCTTCATCATTGTAGGATAAAGTAATAGTTTATTTCCATTTCTGTTTTTCATTCATATTTACAATGAACACACCGTTCAGTTTGAACGTCAAGACCGTAAGCTTAAGTATGTCATTTGTTGAAGGCTTGAATTGAAGGCATGCACCTCTCCAGTAAACCTAAACTAGTAACAACTGAAGACTAGCTAGTTTCTGAACAAGAAATCTCATACAGTGGATCTAAGAACATGGTAGAATATTCCAGAGTTCAAATAACTGGTCGATTAGGCTTATTTTGAATATAAATCTCAATACCATTGAAAGTGTATAAAATATTTTCTTGTAATCTTTTCAACAAGCAAGTGTGTATAAAAACTAAATTTTTTACAGTAAAACAATGTTGTAGTTATCACATTGATCAGGTAAGTAACAAGCACACAACTGACATCTCAGCCTTTTCTACTCCTTCACACTAGCGTCTTTGTGCTGCTGCGTGGACATATGCGTGCATATGGTGATGTTTGGCATGGAGATGACGGGCCGTCTAAAATGTACCGGAATACTTATGGGGTGAAAAACGGGCGGGCCATCGTGCTCGACGGCATTATCTAAGAGCCCTGAAATGTTTGTGTTGTGCACCGAGATGGGCATGTAGTAGGTGCCCTGGGGGTGAAGGATAAACCCGGGCAGGGCAATGGATGAGTTGCTCTTGTCGCCGCTTGAACAGCTCGGTTTGCTACTCCTCCGCTTGGGACAGTCGTTTGACACGGAACCAGAGTTGCACTCATCCGAGTTGGTGGAGTTGTTTTCCCCACTCTGACCCTCCTGGTCGTCTCGGTACAAGCCGCTGGAACCATTCGAGCTGCCGTGGCGAGTTTTGTGCTTGTTGCTCTTCCATTTCAGCTGACTCTGGTCATCTTCCAGGTCTCGACTGCTGGTGCTGGAGCTGGTGTCGCTGGGCTGCCCGTGGTTGTGATGGTGGTGCTGCATGTGGTGGTGCATGAGGTGATGATGACCTTCCTGAGAGAACCTCTTGGTTATGTTATGTTTGAACTTGTACACATTGTCCCTGGGGAAGAGAGAGATCGCCATGAGGTCAGGTATGACAGGAATCAGGACACACACTTACCACATTAGTCAGTGGATAGTTTGCTCATAGAGTAGGCATTTGAAAGAATATTACATTATGTTTGGGATCATGAATTTAATGAAATATTCGTCCTTTTTTTAATGACAAAAAAGGTCAATTTGATCCCTTCATTGGATACGAGGGATTATATGAGAAGGGTATGATATGAGGGATTATATGAGAAGGGTATGATATGAGGGATTATATGAGAAGGGTATGATATGAGGGATTATATGAGAAGGATATGATATGAGGAATTATATGAGAAGGATATGTTATGAGGGAGTATATGAGAATGGTATGATAGGAGCGATTAAATGAGGAGGGTATTATATGAGGGATTATATGAAAAGGGTATGCTTATGATTAAATGAGAAGGGTATGATGAAATTTTGATGAGAAAATACTGAAGAGTATGTTGAGAGTAGAACAGGGGTTTGAGAACAAGGGTGTAATGAAGTATTATGAGATGGGTATGATGAGGGCATGATTAGAGGGTAAGATGAGGGTATGTTGGGAGTATGACAAAAAATAATATCCTGAAAGTATGAAAAGCGAAAGTATGATTAGAGTATGATTGAGGTATCATGAGAGGGGTATGATGAGAGGGGTATGATGAGGTTATGTTGGGAGTATGATGAACATGGGTATGAGAAGCTAAAAGTATGAGAAGAGTATGATGAGGGTATGATGTAATACATTTTTTGCTGTTGGCCATCTTCTAGGAAGTTTTGTAACAGAGTTTGTTTGAACTTGATAACACTTGCTGCCCTAGGGAACGGAATAAACAAAGGGTAGGGAATCAACACAAGAGGAAAAAAGAAATCATAGAAGCTGTAGGACATGTTCTCATTTTAGCCCATACAGATTTGGGGACTGAAAACTGAAAATTCTGAAATTTTATACTACTAAGTCAAAGTCCAGTGTCCTAATTCAACAGTTATAGATGAGATTTTTCCTGCCTAGAAATCTCCTTAGTACAGATGACAATATCATCCCACTTCAACTTTCAACTTTAATTTTGCTAGACCAGAATTCTTTAAACTTATGGGACATTGATGCCCAACATTAGCTTTGGTTTATTAAACTTAGTTAATTGATTCAGTAAACTCTCCAAAAGAACTTTAACAGCTGACAACTGGGTCCATTTCACCAGTGTACAGAAGTCACAGGGAGGAAATGTCAAACAAATCATAGCACAAGCAAATCCTCAACACCTAAGTTAAATATGCAAATTTATAAATAACTTTACACAATCTAGACTACAGATATCATTGCATAACTCGAAGATCCTTCAAAATATGATTAAAAAAACAAACTTTTCATTACCAGGTAGCAAATTTTAAACTGTACTAATGAAAACTGAATTCTTACGTTCTTTCCTTTGATTAAAAGATGCCAAAGAGAAGACAACAGTTAATAAAACATTACTGTCACAACAGATATTTATTAATTATAATTAGCATTTACAAATATGGCAAGGGCCTTTTGAACAGTGGGCCAAGAAGTAAGTGAGAGAGATTATGGAACAACAAATGAACCCAACGTGAACACCTGGACGATGTTGAACAAATAAGATATGTTAAACACACAGATGATATTGAGGAAATGAAAAAAGATAATCTACCTGGATGATGTTGAGCCACTGGGAGAATTTTTCTCCATGTTAGACATGTCCGACACATAGCCACTGCTTCCTGTTCCATTCTGGTCAGATGTCGAGCCCAGCCCATTCAAGTGATTGGAGTAAGAGAACAATGGAACCATGCCTGGAGAAGGAGATGATCTCTTAAGTCATAAAACAACAAAGGTCTGAATAAGACAACATCAACGAAAAGAAATGACCATGAGACAAAGTAAAATTTTTAAAAAACTGCACGCGAGACAAAAATGCACTGACCGCCAGAGCCAGATCCGGTCTCAGACATGCTGCCCGTGTTTGAAGACACCATTGAATGCTGCTGGTCACCAAGGAGCGAGCGCAGGTGTTTGTCTCTCTGCTTGGCCTCCTGGTTGATCTGATTGTCCTCCTGAATGCTGAACCCACTTGGAGGTGCTGGGTAGTAGGATGAGCGCTGCAGAAAGCTTGTTTGGTTACTGTCAGCATCCATTCTGGACAGGTCGGATTTCTCCATGTTACCATTCATGACATCTTGAGGCACAGGCATGTGGGAATTGTGGAAAATTTCTATTCAAAGAGGACAGGAAAAATTTATTTAAATTTCTTTCAAAGAATTAATATTTAAGTTTTTTCTAGGACTCCTCTACAAATTAGTCATAAAAATAGCAATGTCAAAATCTACCAGGTTGTGGTTTATCTGGCAAAGAATATTTGTGCTTCAGATAAAGCTCTTGTGGTGATTCTGTAATCTAGATATATAATCATTCAGATAAAGATCTATAAATAGCTACCAGTGGATGGGGCAATCAGATATCAAGGCATTCATGAAATGGGATAAGCAGGCAGGTCTATTTAGGTCCCAAAGTCATGCAATCAAGTCCTGATAACCTAATTTTGTTTGTGTACTGAATTTATCCTATTGTAAAATAGATAGGCCTCGGGGAAATGAGTTCTGAACCTATCTGACAAAATGAACAGGATTGGCTTACGTTCAGTGATGAATTTCTTGCTGGCGTTTTCCAAGTGGTTCATAACTTTCTTGCAGAATGGATCCATGGCATTGACACTTTCTACTTCAACCAGGAATCTCATGACCTCATCCTAGATATAGACAACACAGACAAGTTATGGCACTGAAACTTTCAACAGGAACCTCATCCTAGACATAGACAACATTGACACTTTCCACTTCCACAGGAAATTGGACACATAGAATGTTTATAACATCAAATTGAAGACAGAACGTTTGATGATTAGATATATTACAGCCATATCTCTCACCATATTACAGCCATATCTCTCACCATATTACAGCCATATCTCTCACCATATTACAGCCATATCTCTCACCATATTACAGCCATATCTCTCACCATATTACAGCCATATCTCTCACCATATTACAGCCATATCTCTCACCATATTACAGCCATATCTCTCACCATATTACAGCCATATATCTTACCTGAGCTTCTTTGAACCCCATGTAAAACTTGGTAGCACAACCACAGTGTTCACTAGGAGGGGGCTGTGGTGGGGGTTTTTCCTCTTTGGGACCTTCTGTTGAGATCACATTAAGACTTAAGGTATGTGATAGTCAAATACAGAAAGCTTCCAAAAAAAGTGACTAATCCTACCCAATGATCTGCACATCAAATAATAATCTACGCATCCAATAATAATCTATGCATCCAATAATAATCTATGCATCCAATAATAATCTATGCATCCAATAATAATCTATGCATCCAATAATAATCTATGCATCCAGTAATAATCTACGCATCCAATAATAATCTACGCATCCAATAATAATCTACGCATCCAATAATAATCTACGCATCCAATAATAATCTACGCATCCAATAATAATCTACGCATCCAATAATAATCTACGCATCCAATAATAATCTATGCATCCAATAATAATCTACGCATCCAATAATAATCTACGCATCCAATAATAATCTACGCATCCAATAATAATCTACGCATCCAATAATAATCTACGCATCCAATAATAATCTATGCATCCAATAGTCTACTTACTTTTCTCATGATCATCAACTTTTTGCTGCAACATGTTGATGTGTTTGATGGCCATCTCTATAATCTCTGTTTTCTCAATACGTCCTTGACCCTTGAGGAAAGAATATAATGTCATTCTTAGTCTATGATTCTGTGACATTTTAAACTATCGGTGACACATGATGACAATGAGCGATGATGACAATGAGAGATGATTGCGATGAGAGTAGGATGGATCAATGAAGCAGTCTCGATGGCCGTACCTGTTTGTGGTAGCTGCTGGGTATGAGACGACTCAAGTCAGCCAGACAGTTGTTCATCCTATCTCTCCTACGCTTCTCTATAATACGATGAGACATTGGGTCCTGGAAGAAAGGCAACCGCCAGAGATCATTAGGATGCCAGGAGATGCATCAAATACTAATATCCCGCAATTATACAATTAAACATCATTAGGATGCCAGGAGATGCATCAAATACTAATATCCCGCAATTATACAATTAAACATCATTAGGATGCCAGGAGATGCATCAAATACTAATATCCCGCAATTATACAATTAAACATCATTAGGATGCCAGGAGATGCATCAAATACTAATATCCCGCAATTATACAATTAAACATCATTAGGATGCCAGGAGATGCATCAAATACTAATATCCCGCAATTATACAATTAAACATCATTAGGATGCCAGGAGATGCATCAAATACTAATATCCCGCAATTATACAATTAAACATCATTAGGATGCCAGGAGATGCATCAAATACTAATATCCCGCAATTATACAATTAAACATCATTAGGATGCCAGGAGATGCATCAAATACTAATATCCCGCAATTATACAATTAAACGACCCCCCAAAAACACCAACATGGTTTTTCCCATGAATCCTTTATAAAAAGTAATATTGGGCAATTGGGGGGTGTGTTTAAACTTTAAAAAAAACATGACTTTAAGTAAAGCACTTTATAAGTAATGAAAAATGACCCCCCCCCCTGGCCTTGCAACCGCCCATTTTTTCACGCCCCTGAACTGTAATAATATTCTAATGACCCATCCACCTTTACACACAGATTTATTTCTTCAACTATTGTAGAAAAAATATATATATGATACGCCCCAAACGCACTTGCGCTATTTTTGTGTGTAAGATTCTTATTTAGCGCAGTTATCGGGAATTTTATTTCGTAAAATCAGTGTCACCATTTTTCTTCATCTTCCCCTTGAGAAACGGGGAAAAAAACTGATTTTTGGAGGACGGGGCTGAAAATTTGAAAGAATATGTTGCCATCGGCAACGAGTCTATGTCAACTATGTGCCAAGTTTCAGCTCACTAGTTTGATGGGAAGTGGGTCAATAACCCGTCCGAAGATTTTGCAAGCCAGCTACGAACAAAAGCGAAGTTAATTAAGGATTTAAAAATCTGATTCTGCGTTTGTTGAATTTTTTTTAGGGAAAATAATAATTTGTGTAGCAGCCCATAACGTCACCTAATTTAATAATAATGGATGTCATTGAATAACACTCATAAAATTAAAAATGTCTCTAGACAGTTCAGTTGATCTTGTCTGAAGTTCAGAACTATTCAAGTGAATATTACTCTACACAATTTAAGTTACTTTTAACGAGCCGGCCATAATTAAATTGCAAGGGACTAGAAGCTAACAAAATCAGTCACCAGTAAAGGGAAACTACTAACTACTAAACACTGTGCCAAGACTGGTGTGGCACCAGACAGAGTACTCACCCTTGGTATCTTCTGCCTCCTGAGACTCAGTTCAAATTCATCGGCTGCTGTGGCAAAGTTCAACAACCTGTAACACACACGAAAAGTTGCCACATCAAAATAACATATAGGTCATAATTAAACCGAAAGTTAACTTTTCTCTTTCGACCGAAACCGAAATTAAGCCGAAAGTTAACTTTTCAGTTTCGTCCGAAACCGAAACTAGGCCGAAAGTGATGAAATGGCCACTTTCAGCGCCGAAACTCGGTCGGTCTCTAGTTCCAACCTGTCAATCTTAAATAAATATTGGTGTGAAACAGTCAACCCTAAATGTTGATGCCAGTATGTAGGTGCCTAACGGTCAACTCTGAATGTAGGCGCCAACCTGTCAACCCCAAATGATGGTGCCAACCTGAATGTACGTGTCAAACTGAATGTAGACATGTCAACCTGAATGTACGTGCCAACCTGTCAACCCTGAATGTAGGTGCCAACCTGTCAACCCCAAATGTTGGTGCCAACCTGAATGTACGTGTCAACCTGAATGTACGAGGCCGACCTGAATGTACGTGCCAACCTGTCAACCTCAAATGTTGGTGCCAACCTGTCAACCCCAAATGTTGGTGCTAACCTGCTGTCAGCCCTAAATGTTGGAGCCAACCCTTTTAACTGCCCCCCCCCCGCCCCGGCCACCCCATCGCCCCAGTTGTGCCCACAAACGTGCACACGTTTCAGTGACATATTTTCTTGTCATCAACAAGAGAGCCGAGACTCGGCGTTGAGCTATTTCTGGGGACGCGGAGAGAAAAGCCCGCGGGTCATTCCAGACTGGTCGCCTGACTTGTGACAGTTTTTGTAGTGCGTCATTTACTTTTTTGTCCAGTGAAACTGGTATTGCATTAGTCATTCGATGTGAGGGCATGGGGTGTGGAGTGTGGGGGAGGGGGGAAACGTCTGGAGAGGGGTGATGGACTTGAGCAAGGGAGGGAAAGAAGGGGAAATTCGGCCCCTTATTATAATATTTATTGACTTAGAAAATAAAACATTGTCCAGAAGACGTTTATCATATGTCTCTTTCCTTCACAGTGAGCTGCAACAAGGGTTGGCAGCTCTGTACATAAAAACTTACCAACAAATGATTTAAAACTTCAAAAAAAATTTGGAACACATTTTAAAAGTCTGACGAAACAATTATTTCTGGGGTTTTTTGTTTGTTGTTTTTTTTTGGTGGTGTTTTGTTTAGTTATTTTTTTTTTACGGACAATGTTTCTTATGTCAAATGTTTATGGATCGTCTTAAATCTCAGGATGGTTGTCAACTCTGGCAGCAACTCAGTTACATTGGTTTAATTTTTCGAAACTGCTGCCCACCCGTTGAATTTTTTACCTCCGAGGGGTCCTAAGATTTAAAAAAAAAAAAATGAGAACCACTGGAGTAGATGATACAATCCGTTAGTTTAAAAAAAAAAAGTCCAGATCAATTTTAAATGCAGAGCTGATGATGAATCAAATAATAAAATCCAGCGTTGCACCAAAACTTTTTTTAAAATCCAAAACTCACATGATGGTATATGAGTTAATGGCTGTATTTTTTTTTTTTTATTTAAACATTTCAAAACCGAAATTCATTGTTTCCATTCAAAGACCAAAACAATAACAATAAAAACAACAACAACAAAAAACCCAAAGAAAAAAAGTTATTGTAGAGTGCCCATAACACCACACTGGAATGAATTCCTGAAAGGCCAGGATTTTGTCATTTTCTCGGGGAAATTCCGGAATTGTGACCTAATTAGAGTCTGGGTTCTGCCCAATTATATCATCGGCATAACTCGACCCAACATTATTTCATTGGTAATTAGTGGTTATGTCGAGATAATAATTGGACTGGTGTTGGCACCACTGACATACAGAAATACAGATGTCTGCTGGGCTGGTGTCGGCACCACTGACATACAGAAATACAGAAGTCTGGCCTTTTTTAAAAACGTATGTACGGTTTTGTTAGTTGTCTCACCAATAGGGTAATTGGAAGCTCAAAATATCTACACCTTTGGGGGTTATTTATTGTTGCAAAGGCTACACCAAAAGAATTATTAAACATAGCTAGACTTACAGGGATTTCAATGGTGAAAATATAGCAAACTTACAGGGATTTCAATGGTGAAAATATGACTAAACTTATAGGGACTTCATTGGTGAAAATATGGCTCCACCTTTAGGGATTTCAACGGTGAAGATATAACTAAACGTCTGAGTATTTCAATGTTGAAAAATAAAGCTGCACTAATCGAGCCTCCCATTGAGTGTTCAGGTAGAGCTGGGAAACATGACCTGAGAGACCTGTGTCATAATATATCTATATATGGCCAGTTTTAGGCCCCAAGGTATGGCCTGAATATATGCCTCCACCCAAAGAAACAAAAATGCAGTGCGTATTTTCAAGATGCATGAAGAAACATCATCCCTTCCAGTGTGTTGACCAACTTGTGGAATTCGTGTGTAACAATGACACTCTTACTCTTTGTTTTAGAGCAGTAGTCAAGTTTTCACTATCCACGTTTGCTTAAATAAACTCTCCAAACCGAAAGGAAAATATCATTTTGTGTAAATGGAAGCATCCCCTTTCAGTGGATGAACATAGGTGTATCCATGCACTGGATTAGCAATAGCATTTAATCCTCATGTGTTTAGTGCGAACTATCCCCATTGTTTGGTTAATGTGGGATTAAACTGTACCATGAGATACAGCACACTAGTTACGTGGGCCAAGTGTTCCAGTGTAACGTCTCCCAGCTCCGTCAGTCCCTGAGTGCCGTACTGTGACGTCAGCACCTATACGTTGTGGTCTGTACACTACAGTCTACGTGAGGACAGTCATACCCACCAACACCCAGCTCCGTCAGTCCAGTAGTTCCCTCGTAAACAAAATGTTTAGTTAAAAAGAGACAGATAGGGGGGGGGGAGCACGTGAGCAGGTCAACTCTAATTGACATCTGGATGAATCTGACATGTGCCGTGGATTGGAAACTACCGGCATTAGGAGAAACACGGACCTGGGGGGCGGATGCAAGGTGGTGGGGGGAGAGGGAATGACAAAGCACGTGCAAAGGTGGCCGTTTTCGATATAACTCTATATCCATTTATTTTTTAAAAAGTTCTTTACAAGCATATTGTTATTTGTGAAACTGTGAATGCCTCTGTAGTGTGAAGCTATTGTGTGTGACATGTGCCGTGGATTGGAAACTACCGGCATTAGGAGAAACACGGACCTGGGGGGCGGATGCAAGGTGGTGGGGGGAGAGGGAATGACAAAGCACGTGCAAAGGTGGCGGTTTTCGATATAACTCTATATCCATTTATTTTTTAAAAAGTTCTTTACAAGCATATTGTTATTTGTGAAACTGTGAATGCCTCTGTCGTGTGAAGCTATTGTGTGTGCCAACCGTCAATGAATGTGAGGCTTCAATAAGATCTACTTCCTGCCAGCCTGTGAACGTTATGTCAGTTTCGCCAGCCCACGTGACAACCTTTATGTTTTGTTCTGTCAACGTTTATGTTTTGTTCTGTCAACGTTTATGTTTTGTTCTGTCAACGTTTATGTTTTGTTCTGTCAACGTTTATGTTTTGTTCTGTCAACGTTTATGTTTTATTATGTCAATGTTTATTCTGTCAACGTGTATGTTGGTTTTGTCAACGTGTATGTTGGTTCTGTCAACGTTTTTGTTTGTTCTGTCAACGTTTATGTTTTATTATGTCAATGTTTATTCTGTCAACGTGTATGTTGGTTCTGTCAACGTGTATGTTGGTTCTGTCAACGTTTTTGTTTGTTCTGTCAACGTTTATGTTTGTTCTGTCAACGTTTATGTTTGTTCTGTCAACGTTTATGTTTGTTCTGTCAAGTTTGTTTGCTTTATCAAAGTTTATATTCGTTCTGTCAACGTTTTTGTTGGTTCTGTCCAAGTGTATGCCTCATCTCACTGAAGAGCTACATTAGAACACGCTTGCAATGATTCAAATCATGAAAACAATCTTCAATTGTGTTTATCAATGAAAAACAAGTAAATGACTTGTCAGTTTTTAGCACCCAATCCTTGGTTGCTGATACTTGGTTGAGAACCAAGTATGAATTTTAGGTAAGTTAAACGTAAACAGAGCATTGGTTTTGAAATTGAAAACCGGTTGTTGATATTTACAAATCAGTAATCGATTTCTTTAAAAAAAAAATTTTTTAAAATATTCTTTTTAATTTTTTTTTTCTTTTTAAATCCTGACTTTAAAATATTTAATTTTTGGGAAAATCCCAAATAAATACTCAAAATAGAGACTCTTTAAGGATTAAATAACATAGAGACTCTATAAAGTCTAAATACTCAACATAGAGACTCTATAAAGTCTAAATACTCAACATAGAGACTCTATAAAGTCTAAATAGTCAACATAGAGAGTCTATAAAGTCTAAATACTCAACATAGAGAATCTATAATGATTAAATACTCAACATAGAGAATCTATAAAGTCTAAATACTCAACATAGAGACTCTATAAAGATTAAATACTTAACATAGAGACTCTATAAAGATTAAACACTTAAAATAGAGACTCTATAAACATTAAATACTTAACATAGAGACTCTATAAAGTCTAAATACTCAACATAGAGAGTCTATAAAGTCTAAATACTCAACATAGAGAGTCTATAAAGTCTAAATACTCAACATAGAGAATCTATAAAGTCATCTATGTTGAACCATGGCCTATCTCCCGAAGCAGTGACATTACGGATGACAACAGACTCCGTCCTGACCTCAGCACGACTGACTCGTCCTATAGTCTGGCCAACATCAGCTGCACGTTGACGTGGCTTAGCCGTGATCTCTACATCTTAACTTCCAGGGCTTCGAGCGGCTTTTAAATATAATTTAAACTCAGGCCAAGAGTGCCCAGAGGTTCTCAAAGTATACTGTCAGACCAAAACAGTTGTAATTTTTGCCTTATCCGATAAAATGTTTATAATAATTCGCGTGAGAAGTATGGGGGTCTTTTGAATCTTGCGTTTGGCCGAGAAGAGACCGAGACTATTTTAGAATGACTTCAAACTTTCCATAAAATAACTGATTGAACCAACTCTCCTGGTTGTCAATGGTGAAATTAACGCTCCTAGTTGTCAATGGTGGAAGTAATTCTCCTAGTTGTCAATGGTGGAAGTAAGTAAAGTCACAGTTGTCAATGACGGAAGTAAAGCCCCTAACTGTCTCTGATTGGTGTAACGCCCTTAGCTGTCACAATTTGAAATAACGCCCATAGTGGTCACTGTTTGGAGTAACTCCCCTAGTCCTAGCTGTCACTGTCTGACGTAAAGCCCCTAGTCCTAGCTGTCACTGTCTGACGTAAAGCCCCTAGTCCTAGCTGTCACTGTCTGACGTAAAGCCCCTAGTCCTAGCTGTCACTATCAGAAGTAAAGCCCCTAGTTGTCCCTGATGTCAACCTAAAACCAGCATGTCACGTTGTCTCTTATCTTCACACGTATTACGTCACCAACACAACAAAACTAAAACCCAAAATAGCACTGTTCAGGGTTATCCTTCCGGAGAGCAGTGGAGCGTGACATGAAATCTGCTATGCAAGAACAGTTCAGACACCAGCCATTACCCCCCCCCCACACACACACACACTCACACACAACCTGACACCAAACCTTTAGTGCCCGTCCATTACGCTCTTGGACAACTTTTTCTCAACACTGTAATGGGATGGGACGACGACCATAAGAAGGTACTACACGTTTTATTTAATCGACATTTAAAATGAAAGAGAGTTGATGTGAAATATTGATATCCCAATCAGATGATCTAGTGCCACAGAAACATGTGCTGTTGAGCTCTGTGTTGTATGATTACATTTGCTGATTTGATCACGGGTTTTTTGTTGTTGTTTTGTTGTTGTTGTTTTTTTTTTGGGGGGGGGGGGCCTTTTATTTCCTGAAAAATTCCCACGTCACTATGACACGTAGTTGTTATTGTATTAATGTAGACTGTCAGGAAGATAGAGAGAGAGGGGGGCAGAGAGAGAGAAAGAGACAGGGAGAGAGAGAAAAGGAGAAAGAGAGGGAGAGAGAGACAGAGAGAGAGAAAGAGACAGAGAGAGAGAGAAAGAGACAGAGAGAGAGAGAGAAAATGAGACAGATAGAGAGACATAGAGAGAGGGGGGGCAGGGAGAGAGAAAGACAGACAGAGAGAGAGAGACAGAGAGGGACTGACACTCGTATGTTAGTATGTCAACTGACGCATTGACTTTCAGATCAATGACCAGTATCAAACTACAGGTTCCACTAGAAAAGGTCAGGGTGAACAAACGTGCCATCTGACTAAACTAATAACATGTGCAGCATGAGCAGTTCTTTATTCAGTGATTCTCAAACCAAATGTTCGTAGATTCGTGTGTTTTTTTTTTGTTTTTTTTTGTTCTTTCTTTCTTTCTCAATTTGAGTAAACATCGTTTTCCAAAACATCAGAATGAGTACCCTCCAAATGCAACATTCCAAGAACAACATCAGAATGAGCACCCTCCAAATGCAACACTCCAAGAACAACATCAGAATGAGTACCCTCCAAATGCAACACTCCAAGAACAACATCAGAATGAGTACCCTCCAAATGCAACACTCCAAGAACAACATCAGAATGAGTACCCTCCAAATGCAACACTCCAAGAACAACATCAGAATGAGTACCCTCCAAATGCAACACTCCAAGAACAACATCAGAATGAGTACCCTCCAAATGCAACACTCCAAGAACAACATCAGAATGAGTACCCTCCAAATGCAACACTCCAAGAACAACATCAGAATGAGTACCCTCCAAATGCAACACTCCAAGAACAACATTCGTGTTATGATGTTTTGAATGCCATTGATAATTAGACCATGTGCTCTCTGGTGGTTTTTTGTGGCAATACTGGCAGATATATAGTTTACTAGAGCATGAGGTTTTCCACCGTACACCCGAAGTGTTAGATCACTACTACGTGTACGGCTTTAGAGGTGTACGCTTAGAATTCAATGTTCAAAGCAACGTATACTTGTTTCCTTTAAAAAAATATTTAAAAATTTAACTAATAATGAACACAATTGAGCGGTAGGACTTGCAGGGTTACGGTGTCAAACATGTTTTTGTTTTTGTGGAGTCCGTTTGAAAACCCTTCCTAGATTGCAGAATACAATTAAAATTTAACTACGTAGACTTGGGCAGCGTTTAATCAGTTGAGTGACAATAAAGAAGGTAAATATTTAAAGAACAAACTGTCATGGATGATACAATGTTTACGAAACCTCCAAATCTAGCATATACTTTAAGACATGATGGTCGTTGCGAAGTTAAATGTGGATATTTTCAGTCGTCTACCAGGGAAGCAGCAGTCGTTGTGGTCGTCTGTCGGCCTCTGGACCAGGGAACAAGCAGTCATTGTGGCCTATATTGCTGATCTGTTGACACCTGATGTTCCATGGATGAGGGAACCTAGAGTTCCTGGAATGTCGTCTTTAATAACGGTTAACAATGTTTTCCAAGATAAACTGAGGAGGACAAGTAGGTCAAGAGAAGCGCAGCCCAGGCATGCAGTACATCCCTGACAATTCATTGACCCCATACAGAACCTCAAACTGAAAATCGATCGGCACGTGGGAAAATCCGTTAAAAAACAAAACCCGAGGCTGGCTGAAAAAAATGGAGGGAAAATTTGTCATGTTGTTATCCCGCTTGCGTTGCGTGGAATCAAACGATCGCACTCTAGCTCAGAGCTCCCCAACCGATGCGCCGCGGCACATGGTGTGTGCCGCCAGACGATGCTGAGTGTGCCGCGGCCAACGTTCCTCCAAAGGGGATGCAAAACACGTGAAGACGATATAAATTTGTTGAAATCGAAGTGGCAAAGGTCGGTTTCTTAATAATCTGTCAAATAGCACGGCACATGTGGCATGTGGGTTTTTGAATCTAGAGGGTCGCGTGACAAAGACACCATCACAATGTGACGAGTGACATATGCCTCGGTCAATTTGTCCTCTGAGCTCCCGCTTTTCACGCCTGTATTGCGTAATACTTGGACTAAGTGTTGACTGCTGGTCGTTGAAGTATTATGTAGCCTCCACTATCCAGGTAGCCATTCATCCCCGACTCCAGGTAGCCATTCATCCCCGACAACTAAAGACAAACCCAACACAAACTGAACCCCATCGCGTCCAGACTGAGGTCTTTGGTCTCATTTCTAAACACGTTGAAGAACATGTTTAACGTGCGAAATATATATATATAATATATATATATATATATATCTTGAACTAGACTAAACACATAAATGCCATAAATATTTAAATTAAAAAAAAAATATTTTAAATGTGTGTTTCAATGGGCAAAATAAGGATATTATTTTTTTGTTAAATCAGAATATATATAAAAAGTTTTTGAAAATACTAATAAAATTACCACTATAAACATATAAACAAGCAATGTGTAAATAATGGTGTAGGTGTGTAGCGGAAATTTGGGAATGGTCTAGATCAGTGGTCTGCGAATCCCGACTCGCGAGCCGCATGCGGCTCTTTAACAACCTGAGTGCGGCTCGGCTAGTTGGGCACAAATCGGGTTTGACTCCAAAAAACATGGTTCTTGACAGGTTCTTGAAAAGAAATTAGGCTCTCAAATTTTTTTTAATCGCCCTGCTGCAGATTTTTGGCTCTTTTGACTAATGAGTTTGCCGATCATTGGTCTAGGTGTAGAGTGTTTGGCGCCCGGGGACAAGATTCATATTTACGCCCCTCCCCACTTTCAACTCTGAAACCCAATATTTTCATCAATATTATACCTTTAAAGCCCATTTTGTCCCCCCCCCCTTTTCAACTGGTATGGCACCAGGGGGCCTCTGTCCCCTATGTCCCGTTAGCTACGCATCTGTGACATGGTATATGACAAAATGTGTAATTGTAGAGTCTTTAAAAAAACCAAATACATCATTGTTTCGGAAATTATATTTTGAGTGATTTAAAAAAAAAGATGCAAACTTGTTTATTTTTATAAAAAATCAAATCTAAAATCAAATCAAATAAGAAAACTTGGCAGTAAGCAACTGCTGAGTTGTGTAGATGTTCAGCCACAGTTCATGCCTAGTTCATAATGTTAGTTGGCAAATGTTCAGCCATAGTTCATGCCTAGTTCATAATGTTAGTTGTGCAAATGTTCAGTCACAGTTCATGCCTAGTTCATAATGTTGGTTGTGCAAATGTTCAGCCACAGTTCATGTCTAGTTCATAATGTTTGTTGTGCAAATGTTCAGTCACAGTTCATGCCTAGTTCATAATGTTTGTTGTGCAAATGTTCAGTCACAGTTCATGCCTAGTTCATAATGTTTGTTGTGCAAATGTTCAGTCATAGTTCATGCCTAGTTCATAATGTTAGTTGTGCAAATGTTCAGCCATAGTTCATGCCTAGTTCATAATGTTAGTTGTGCAAATGTTCAGTCACAGTTCATGCCTAGTTCATAATGTTGGTTGTGCAAATGTTCAGTCACAGTTCATGCCTAGTTCATAATGTTAGTTGTGCAAATGTTCAGTCACAGTTCATGCCTAGTTCATAATGTTAGTTGTGCAAATGTTCAGTCACAGTTCATGCCTAGTTCATAATGTTAGTTGTGCAAATGTTCAGTCACAGTTCATGCCTAGTTCATAATGTTAGTTGTGCAAATGTTCAGTCACAGTTCATGCCTAGTTTATAATGTTAGTTGTGCAAATGTTTAGCCACAGTTCATGCCTAGTTCATAATGTTAGTTGTGTAAATGTTCAGTCACAGTTCATGCCTAGATCATAATGTTAGTTGTGCAAATGTTCAGCCACAATTCATGCCTAGTTCATAATGTTGGTTGTGCAAATGTTCAGTCACAGTTCATGCCTAGTTCATAATGTTAGTTTTGTAAATGTTCAGCCACAGTTCATGCCTACTTCATAATGTAAGTTTTGTAAATGTTCAGCCACAATTCATGCCTAGTTCATAATGTTGGTTGTGCAAATGTTCAGTCACAGTTCATGCCTAGTTCATAATGTTAGTTGTGCAAATGTTCAGTCACAGTTCATGCCTAGTTCATAATGTTAGTTGTGCAAATGTTCAGTCACAGTTCATGCCTAGTTTATAATGTTAGTTGTGCAAATGTTTAGCCACAGTTCATGCCTAGTTCATAATGTTAGTTGTGTAAATGTTCAGTCACAGTTCATGCCTAGATCATAATGTTAGTTGTGCAAATGTTCAGCCACAATTCATGCCTAGTTCATAATGTTGGTTGTGCAAATGTTCAGTCACAGTTCATGCCTAGTTCATAATGTTAGTTTTGTAAATGTTCAGCCACAGTTCATGCCTACTTCATAATGTAAGTTTTGTAAATGTTCAGCCACAATTCATGCCTAGTTCATAATGTTGGTTGTGCAAATGTTCAGTCACAGTTCATGCCTAGTTCATAGTGTTAGTTGTGCAAATGTTCAGTCACAGTTCATGCCTAGTTCATAATTTTAGTTGTGCAAACGTTCAGTCACAGTTCATGCCTAGTTCATAATGTTAGTTTTGTAAATGTTCAGCCACAGTTCATGCCTACTTCATAATGTAAGTTTTGTAAATGTTCAGCCACAATTCATGCCTAGTTCATAATGTTGGTTGTGCAAATGTTCAGTCACAGTTCATGCCTAGTTCATAATGTTGGTTGTGCAAATGTTCAGTCACAGTTCATGCCTAGTTCATAATGTTAGTTGTGCAAATGTTAAGTCACAGTTAATGCCTAGTTCATAATGTTAGTTGTGCAAATGTTCAGTCACAGTTAATGCCTAGTTCATAATGTTAGTTTTGTAAATGTTCAGTCACAGTTCATGCCTAGTTCATAATGTTGGCTATGTACACGAGGTAACCCAGTTCCTTATCGTCGTCTCCGGGCCTTAGTATGAAGTCATCCCCCGCCTCTACCCCCCACCCCCTCCCCTTATCCTGATTATAAAATATCCTGCCTGTCAGCCTGCGTCACGTGACCAGGGCTGCGACATTTAACCAGCTCGGCCGAGACAGTTGATTTGTTTATCACATTGTCTTCAAGTCCAACACGCCGGGCCGACAGAATTATGTTCCTGAAGACAATAATCATAATGTATGAAGAGATGGATAATCGTCAGTAAAAGAGCGCAAAGTCTGCACCAGGGTATCAGCTGGTCATCATGTTCAATACGTAGGCCAATATCAACACAAACCAGGATATCAGCTGGTCATCGTGTTCAATACGTAGGCCAATATCAACACAAACCAGGGTATCAGCTGGTCATCGTGTTCAATACGTAGGCCAATATCAACACAAACCAGGGTATCAGCTGGTCATCGTGTTCAATACGTAGGCCTATTTCAACACAAACCAGGGTATCAGCTGGTCATCGTGTTCAATACGTAGGCCAATATCAACACAAACCAGGGTATCAGCTGGTCATCGTGTTCAATACGTAGGCCAATATCAACACAAACCAGGATATCAGCTGGTCATCGTGTTCAATACGTAGGCCAATATCAACACAAACCAGGGTATCAGCTGGTCATCGTGTTCAATACGTAGGCCAATATCAACACAAACCAGGGTATCAGCTGGTCATCGTGTTCAATACGTAGGCCTATTTCAACACAAACCAGGGTATCAGCTGGTCATCGTGTTCAATACGTAGGCCAATATCAACACAAACCAGGGTATCAGCTGGTCATCGTGTTCAATACGTAGGCCAATATCAACACAAACCAGGATATCAGCTGGTCATCGTGTTCAATACGTAGGCCAATATCAACACAAACCAGGGTATCAGCTGGTCATCGTGTTCAATACGTAGGCCAATATCAACACAAACCAGGGTATCAGCTGGTCATCGTGTTCAATACGTAGGCCTATATCAACACAAACGTCGGCTCAAGAACCGCGTTCATTAATACACAGCTCATTTACTAGAGAAGGTCTCACGGAGATTTGTGTACTAGTTTAGATGTAACTGGACCCCTTGAACTTATTAGGACCCCTTGAACTTATTAGGACCCCTTGAACTGATTAGGACCCCTTAAACTTATTAGGACCCCTTGAACTTATTAGGACCCCTTGAACTTATTAGGACCCCTTGAACTTATTAGGACCCCTTGAACTTATGAGGACCCCTTCCCCAACTTCCGACGACTGCCAAAACTTAGAAAGACACATCCGCTTCTTTAGAGAGGGAAAACACCAGCAGCATCGCTAGCGCACTTTCTTAAGTAATAGGATCAGTGGTATTACGGACCGGGGCCTCGGGAGGTCAATTCTAGCAGTGGTGCCACAGACTGAGACCTCAGTGGGTCAATTCTAGCAGTGGTGCCACAGACTGAGATCTCAGGGGGGTCAATTCTAGCAGTGGTGCCACAGACTGAGATCTCAGGGGGGTCAATTCTAGCAGTGGTGCCACAGACTGAGATCTCAGTGGGTCAATTCTAGCAGTGGTGCCACAGACTGAGATCTCAGGGGGGTCAATTCTAGCAGTGGTGCCACAGACTGAGATCTCAGGGGGGTCAATTCTAGCAGTGGTGCCACAGACTGAGATCTCAGGGGGGTCAATTCTAGCAGTGGTGCCACAGACTGAGATCTCAGGGGGGTCAATTCTAGCAGTGGTGCCACAGACTGAGATCTCAGGGGGGTCAATTCTAGCAGTGGTGCCACAGACTGAGACCTCAGTGGGGTCAATTCTAGCAGTGGTGCCACAGACTGAGACCTCAGTGGGTCAATTCTAGCAGTGGTGCCACAGACTGAGACCTCAGGGGGGTCAATTCTAGCAATGGTGCCACAGACTGAGACCTCAGTGGGTCAATTCTAGCAGTGGTGCCACAGACTGAGACCTCAGTGGGTCAATTCTAGCAGTGGTGCCACAGACTGAGATCTCAGGGGGGTCAATTCTAGCAGTGGTGCCACAGACTAAGACCTCAGGGGGGTCAATTCTAGCAGTGGTGCCACAGACTGAGACCTCAGAGGATCATTCGTAGCATTTGGCTATAAACTCAGGACAGTAGTCTTAGTAGTGGGTGTGTGTATGTGGGGGGGGGGTCTTTCGTATCTATAATGAAAACACATATATAGTTGATACCAAAGATAACATTAAGTTAACGAGCTACACTTATGCTGATAAAGCTTTGCTTTCACGGGACTGTGGTCACCACATGGTTATCGTGGTTAAATATAAAGATGTGTATGTGCAGTCATCACTCTACCATACAGTAATGTCAGACCATACGATTCATATTATGAAGTGTGATACACGAATCAGCCAACAGATCGCCTAACAAAACTACAGCCAAAAAAAAGGAGGGGTGTGAATTGGCGCTGGGTGAGTTGAATCCCGATCCTTAGTTCTCAACAAATAAGGATCGACACGGTCGGTGGTCACCGGACAGTTGACCGGAGCCACCTTTCCACACTAAGGTGTTGACTTTGACCAGCCCAACCAGCTCGTTCTTTGATCTTGTCCCGGCCACCGGTCCCCATGTTCGGGTGTTGACATAGCGTGACACAGACCACGTGTACACACACCGTCAATGTTGATCTTGGCCGGTCGTGGTAGGTCCATGCCAGAGTCGTATCAGGAAATAATTCAAACCGTTTTGTTTGAAATCAATTTTTTCGAATCTTGTTTGAAAGTAAGGTAGTTCAAACGGAAATGAATAATGATTTGTGGGGGAGGGGGGGGGGGAGAGATGTTTACATAAATAACTGCATTTGTCAAATATCAATAACCAAATCGATAAAATATCAATAGCTGCATCTATTTGATATCAATAACCGAATCTGTCAATGAAAATCGCCACAATAGTTTCCCAACTGTTCAAGGTGGAACCTGGCATTGAAAGGAGATAATACATTATCACCGCCAGGGATGGAACCCTCTATAACACAAGAAGGGCATACAATCATCTGACACGCTTCTGCAACAAGATAAATGATGGACTCTACAGAGTTAATGGCAATGATCAAAGTGCGGCACACAGAGTGCGGAGTGAGAGAGCTGCTCGCCAAGATCAGATGTGAACTATTTGGGGAGGTGGACATAATCATCTTCATGCTAGAAAGCAGTCAATACCATGTCATTTTCCATCGCCAGTCCAATTAATATAATAATCCAATGTTCCCTTTAATCAGGCTATCCTATGGCGCCCATGCAAACACCATGCTTATAACGACATACCAGACTTCGCAAAACAAAATTGTATGCCCACGCGATACACATTTAACTTTTCAAACATAAGAGCCACACACAAGAGCCACACATAACAGCCAATATAGTGTACTTATTGCTGTTTCGTTTCCCCAGAGCCAAGCCATGATAAGACATGCATTATTGTAAAAAAAAAAAAAAAAACCAAGGCCATTCAATACGCCGGGCCCTGTTTTCCCAGATCTAATTGCAGTGGTAATTGATTCAATTTCATTTCATTTTGACCAAGAGAAAACAAACAAGGAAACGAAGTGCGGTGAGTGTGTGTGGGTGTGGGGAGCGGGGAATGTTGTTTGTGTGTGTGAGGGCTATAACATCAACCAAGAANTTGTGTGTGTGAGGGCTATAAAATCAAACAAGAAAAAAATTGAATTATTTCATCCCTAATTGTCTTAATGTCTAACAAAATGTTTATTACTTAGAAAATGGGTGAGAACCGTCTCCCCCCCCCCCCTTTTTTTTTTCATCACATGGCACGTGCGCACGTTGTCTGTGGTCAGCTGCTCGCACGTCTGCTAGATTTTTCGAGAGCCCTTTAAAACGTTTTTAAAAAAGAAGGTTTTTACTCTACTTGACAAGAGAAGTGTTGGTAACGGACGTTGTTAAATTGTCGCCCGTTGCGGACATCTACAAGTCCATACTTCTTCAGTTTCTTACAGAATACCAACATAAATGTATACTTAAAACATATAATGCCCGGGTGCTCTTTTGCCCCCCCCCCCACTAATTGACACAAACAACAATGCCAACAGTCGTTTTTTAAATAAAAACTTAACAACTTAAAAATTTTAAAATTAAAAAAAAAATAATAATAATAAGGTATATGAAGTGGACCGAGAATGCCTTGCTCAAATAAGTGCCCCAAAACAGAAGACACGAAGAATGTGGGCGGAAGTGAAACCAAACAGGAAATGCTATTGCAGCTGGGTAAAATTGTGAATTTGGTTCAGGTCGTATGGATTCAACGTACTAAAACTTACCATGGCGATCTTTTCGTTACAAAAAGTAACTATTTTATGCGAAAGGACACGATAGTTTTTCATGAAAATCAACTCGGAGTCTGCTCTGTGTTTTTATTATATTTTTGTCAACAGCCTCTTTCACACCAACCCCCCCCCCTTTTTTTTTTCCCGACTCAAAGATTTAATTATTACTATCCAGCTTATTAAACATTATAGATGTTTTTTTTAAAAAAAGAAAAAAATAAATTTAAAGAGTGCTAAAAAAGTTCCTGAACATCAAATAGTTGCGCTACCAACAACAACAACAACAAAAAAAAAACAGATTGCGCAACCAACACAAAAAGAGCGAATAACTGCGTCGTTTTCCGTTATGTTTACTCGACTAAATGATCGCATATCGAATTAAGCGACCATGACATTTCCGTGAGTCATCGGTCGGTATGAGAACACACGTGAAATAACATTATGAAATAGCAATTGTAACAATTATTCACGAATGGGTTAATAATGCTCACTTATAGAATTCCTACATAATCGGAATGCTGCGCTGGAAGCAATTAGGTTTACATAATATTTTTTGTATTTCTTCTTTGTTGCTGGAATATGGTTAACAAAGCAAAAAAAAAAAGCAGCAGCAACAACAACAGCAACAACAATTTACCGAAATGAAGTAAAGTCAGCTCTACGCAATTGGTCATAAACCCGGGAAAGGAGAGTTCCATTCAATGGTTTTAATTGTTCGTGTCTAATTAATAAATCTATTTTAAGGTGTTATCGCAGTCCAACACTTTTATATGATTTCAAACTCTCGAAAGGACAGCTCGATTCAATGGATCTCAACCCCTGTAAAGGCCAGCTTTACGTTAGGTGCTCTAGAAACGGCCAGGACTTCTGAACCATTGAAACAGTGTCAAGGATTCCCATTTCTGACAACAACTAACTTCACACAAACTCAACGCTAATCTCATCGCTCGCCATTCTGCTCACAATCTTATGAAAATTGTTTAAGCCCAGGGGCATTCCGTCCAGCCATCACCAAGGTTCGTGCCACACAAGTTCTTGTACTTATATTATCATCCCGAACCCACACAATCTGTCGTGCACTCCGCTATCAACGTTATCCACTTTCTTGCCACTCGGCACTCATATAGTTTAGACTTTGACGGGTGTCGGATTTTATATTTAAACTTATAGATAAACTAAGGCAAACCTTTAAAGACATATTATTATGTAAAGACTGTAATTTTGTACGATATTCCTCTCAATTCATCAAACAAAATCCTTTCCGTGCACGCAGTGGATTAGTAAAGAGCTTTTGATGCCAGGGGCGTTCCCTGACCAGGGTTTCTTTTAGCTATATCTCGGGGGGGAAGCAGTGCCACCCCCTGGGAAAGTCAAGTGCCCCCCCCCCGAACAAAAATAAGTCCAATAATAAAACAACTGGAACTGCTGGCACCACCCCCCCCCCCC
>CAXITT010000798.1:102934-119204 GCA_964033795.1 Lymnaea stagnalis
CCCCCCCCCCCCAACCCACTCCCTTCCTCTCGCTGACTTTGAACATCTTCCCTCACCACCGGAAACAAAGCGTCATGTAATAGACCTCGTGTTTCTTTTCTCCAGGCAATTCCGATTTTTTTGTTTTTGGTCCGTCATTACATGCGCGCCGGTTGAGGCAGTACGCACCACGCACGCGGGAAATCTTCGTGCCCGCCCGTAACTCCCATCCCGCCCTTCACACCCTCGCCCCGCCCTTACTGGACTGAACACTCCCAATGACCTCTTAACACAAACTTCAGGGCTGATGCGGATGACGTTTCTTTCGGGTTGCCTTAAATGGTAAGTCCGGCATCGGTTTGACCAGACTCAGGGGCGTGTTGCCTTTTATAGCACGGGTTCTAGTGAACTTGACACCCCCATGAGACCCACTCTTCGTTCACTAACACGGGAGCGGTGCAGTCTTTAGAAAAGCTGGTTTGGTGTGGGAGGAGACAAGGGCTGTTGAGAGTTAAGATCCTGGAAAAGTGAGGGTTGCATAAGTTCTTATCCAAACAGAGAACTTCATCGGATGTGTATAAAGTTGCGTAAAGTAGCCAGTTACCGAGTGGGGCTGTTGAAATATCTGCAACACATTGACACAGTACTCGTGGGCCTTGATTAGTTTTGATAAACATTGCATGGAGAAAATTAGGAGCATCCAAAATAAAGCGCCGATTGATGATACAGAAATACATCGTTAGAAGCTATGTTTTGACTATAAAAAAAAACATTGTCTGAAAACGGGAACATTACTTTATGCGATTTCACGTTTTCAGGTCTTGGGTAGGACAAACCCTATTCTCTTGAATAGCTTTAACTTGAGTCATTTCAGAAAGAAATACATTATTTTGGCTGTAATTTTTTTAAAAATTTCTGACTCGAATATTAATTCACGTAATCTAAAACGTTTCACGTGTATTACGTTAACTGTCAGTCATGGGCGCCCGCAGAAAACTTTCTAGGGTGGTCTAATAATATCGATTATCTGTCTAGGGGAGGGGGGCAAAATTTTTTTAGTAATGTTTTAATGTAGTTTTAATTTACTGTAGCGTATTTGTATGGTGAACGAACGGACAGAATATCAGCTTAGTTAGTTTCTCTTTATTTCCTCTTTACTTTAATAAATTTTTTGTATATTTTTGTCTAAAATTTTTTGTCCAATCAATCCAGGGAGGGATAAGTGCCCCCCTTGCCCCTACATGCGGGCGCAAATGCTGTCAGTTAACTCCTTGAATTTTCTGTCTAAAAGGGTCAAAACTAATGTTGAAAAAATCAATTTCTAAACTAAACCAATTAAAGTGAAAAAACAGAAACAAACAAACTTAATTAAATATAGCTTAAAATGTTCATAAACTCAAGTGCGATACATCATACATTTTTAAACGTGTGCGGGGGGGGGGGGGGGGGGGGGGAGAGTATGAGACCAGCTCAAAATATCAGATGAAAACTTTAAAAGTTTGCGGTTTGATGTGAAAGCAAAGGAGACGAAACAATTCAAGACGTGTTCGTGTTTTTTTACCTATACATAAATAAGCGAGTGCACTTCATTTCATGTATTCACTCCAGTGGTCGTTGGTTGCCAGTGCACAAGGCACTATTGCGCCCAGGGAGCGACAAGCTCAGCGCCCCCTTACCTGTGAACCGTTCACACCAAGCCGGTCCGCCTGTCGTGAATGGAATCCTTGACCACCTGGCAACCACGACCTACTAGAACTATGGTGGGTCGAGCCGCAACCCGTCAAATCACCGGAGAGGTTTAATTTACTTACTTAGAGAAAATGCACATTTAAGGTCACAGGGTGGGAAGGTCACAGTGTGGCAAGGTCACGTGGTAATAAGGTCACGGGGTAACAAGGTCACGTGGTGGCAAGGTGACAGGGTAACAAGGTCACAGGGTAGCAAGGTCACAGGGTAGCAAGGTCAAAGGGTAATAAGGACACGTGGTATCAAGGTCACAGGGCAGCAAGGTCACAAATAATTGCAAACGGCTAAGATTTATGGTGCTTTTTAAGTACCGCAACTAAAAGTTTTAACAAACTTAATTGTTTGGCTCCACTTCATGATGTTTACCTACCTTCATCAACTGTAAAACACTTTCTTGTAGTTTAAAATAATTCCTCGATGAACGTCAAAGAACTAAAATATTGATAATGCACTGCATCACCTTCTGCCGGTGAACACCGTGACAAGACACGCAATCTTCAATCAGCTTCAAACCGTTCTCCTTCACTTTTAATGAAAGGTTATTGATTTAAAAAAAAAGAAAAAAAAAAAAAGAAAAGAAATATATGATAAAGTTTTAACTTTCATCATTGTCACTCATGTTTTGAAAGAGTCGTGTGCAAAAAAAGTCAGCCACCGAACAGAGTTCAAGCCTCTCTTCCAAAGACGACAACACGATATAACTGCTGTGAAACCACGTTTAATTTATACAGATTCAATCGCGGTGCCCCCGGGGGGGGGGGGGGGGGGGGGGGGTCAGGGTCTAAGAGGTGTGTCGGGAAAATGCCAGAAGACGCTTTCGGACAAGTCACACAAGGGCTACGAGGAGAGGGCAGAAAACAACCGGGCATGTGGGCAGTGGCCATCGATCTCAGCCGATAAAATCGGACACAGATATAGTTGAATGGTATCATAGTGCTGGGACAAACTTGAAGGAGAAGCCTGACTCAGCTTTAAAAGAAACATTTAAAAATCTGCATTTAAAAATGTTGCATGGCACAAAATATTGTCCGACACGTTAACAGTAGAGAGTCAGAGGCGTCATTTCGGTGGGTTTTTTTAGTCGGGGGGGGGGGAGGGGGGCAAAACCAAAACTTGGTTGGCTTGTTTAGTTGTTTATTATTGGAGGCGCCACAGTACATATAAATTTTAATACATTTAAAAATGTTGCATGGCACAAAATATTGTCCGACACGTTAACAGTAGAGAGTCAGAGGCGTCATTTCGGTGGGTTTTTTTAGTCGGGGGGGGGGGAGGGGAGCAAAACCAAAACTTGGTTGGCTTGTTAAGTTGTTTATTATTGGAGGCGCCACAGTACATATAAATTTTAATAAAACCTGAAGATTCGAGAGGTCGGGGGGGGGGGGGACAGATACCCCACCCTGCCCTACCCAAATGACGCCCCAGTAAAGAACTTGATCTTATTTAGTTACATGGAACTTTTAAATATCCGAGGCACCATTGGCTAGATGTTTGAATGCCCAATAATTAATATGGTAGATGCAGTTCGAAAAAAACTTTAAAAAACAAAAACAAGAATTTTTTTAAGTCTCCTCATATTAAACTTTAATTTACAATAGTTTTTATTCTTTTTAACATGTCAAAGAGAAAGGCATAGTTATTAAAGAAATTCACTACCACTGGATCACAGCTATCTCTGGGCCACCTGACATTGGAGAGAAATGTAAGTTTAACAATTATGACAAAAATTAATTTAAAAAATTGAAATGATTTGATTCTTTGTTTGAATACTTGCTTGTTGTCAAATGGTGTTATTTCGACGAGAAAATGGCGTTAACTTGATGATCGATTGGTGTTAACTTAAAGTTAAAGTTTTAAACAATTAAATTGATGGTAAAAATTTGTTAGCTTGATAGACTAGTGATGGCATTTTGATGGTCAATGGTGTTAAATTGGTGGACAAACTGGGGTATCTTTATGAATTAATGGTGACATTTTGACTGTAAAACTGTGATAACGTGATGCATAAAAGGTGGCATCTCATGGAATCGTATCGGTAACTAGATGGTCAGATGTGGATAACTTTATGGGAGTATTCGATTCCACCCTATTATGTCAGAGTTTTATATTGGGCACCCAAATTTTTGATCATTTTACATTAATTTATTTCACTCTTTCTCTCGTTTTCTCTCCCCCCTCTCTCTCTCTCTCTCTCTCTCTGTCTCTCTCTCTCTCTCGTTTTCCCTCTCTCTTATTTTGTCTCTCTCTATCTCCCCCAACCTCTTTACAAAATCGCACAGTCCAAATTTCTATAATCGCCTCCAATTTCCTGACCTCTCAATTGCCCCCAAACTTACATTTGTAAGATCAGGAACATGGAAAAGTAAAATGAGATTGGTCTGGGGATGAAGATCTGGTATCTTAAAAGCCAAGGTTGAAAATAATAATAATAATACTAATATAAAAAAAAAACTAATAAAAAAACAACAAACGTCACCAAGTGTCTAGTTTTAATGAGTTTATGATCAACAAAGGGGAGGTCAATCAAATAAAAAGTGTAGTCTTGTAAATTTATCTATTGGCAGAAGTATTTTCCCTTTATTCCAGCGCCTGTACAGACCGTGACACATGACTCTCTCTGCGGTGCCATTATTTCGAAACTACCGGGTATTTAACATTCAATGTCAAACCTATTATAGACAATATCTATCTATCTATCTATATCTATCTATATCTATATCTATCTTTCTCTCTCTCTATATATATATATAGCCAGTATCACACGCTGAAATGACCATTTTCACCCCAATTATTACATCAAATAATCCACGTGATGATTAAAAGTTCATTTTTCATTTTGTTTATAAAAGAACAAAGTACGTGCAATCTAGTTATTAGTTTATTCATTGCTTAAATCTACTTCTATGTACAAAAGATAGTCTATATTAACTCATAAAATAATCCTGAAATAAACAAAATGCAGATTAAACTGCACAATTAGACTTCTTAGCCTTACGTCTCAGTGGGTTTGAATTAATGCAAAGCTATCAGATAGGCTCGTTCAAATAAGAATCGGTGGGAAGAACACCGAATCAACAGGAATGACGTGTGAGACTCGGTGATCAGAAAACCGAATCAACAGGAATGACGTGTGAGACTCGGTGGTCAGAAAACCGAATCAACAGGAATGACGTGTGATGATGTGATGAATGTGAAAACCACAAGGTCCGTCATTCACACATTTCCTTACTGTGCACAACTAAGGCAAGGTAATATAGGAACGTTGGCTGCCAAGGTGCGAGCTCAGAACTAATAGTGAAAGTGGGTATCTGCATAAAATCTATCCTTTTTTTAAAAAAAAAAAAATTTAATTGTTAAATTGTTAGCACTTTGGAATTTTCTCATACAAATGAGAAAAATTCACTGTATAACATAAAAAGAATTGGCAGGGATGCAACACAACTTGATAATTAAATCGGGAACATCCGATAAGTAAAGATATTGTCTGTGCTCATGAAACAGTAAATTATCCCTATTAGATGTATTAACCTAGGCCTATATCATAATAACATATCAATGAATGGTGAAACGGAAAAAAAAGAAAGTGGGGGGGGGGGGCATGTTCCGTCACCCGGGGGAGACTTTTCTTTTGCGTGGCATTTCTATTAGTAGTAAAGACTACTACATCGCTTACACATTATAAAGATATCCCTTGCCCAGTTTCTTACATCAGCGCTTACCACACACTTACATGTGGTGGGCCGGTGGGAAAATATAGAAATTTCACCAGGGACTGGTGCTAGATCTATTATTATTTTTTTTTATATTAATTTGACAATAAATATGTTAGGCGCCCGGCGAAGTAAGGCTCAAGGACCGGTGCCGGTCCGCGGGCCATCCATTTATTTAGGGAACGATTTCTTAGACTTCGTCGTCTTTGTCAGTCAGATGAAGACTTCTTTAGATATGGCCAATGAAAAGATGACATCTTTCACTCCCTTTCTTAATCACGAGACGACCACCCTGGTTTCTGCTCTCAAACGAGTCAGCACAATCAAACGTCGTGACGCTTTCACTTCTCGTTTCAACAAAAATGAGGGTCGAACAAAAAATCCCTCTTGCCTATACATCCTTACAACAGCGAGAGTGAAGAATGAAAATAAATTTGTTCAGATTTTTGTCACCAATCACCATAATGGCATCAAACACTCCATTATTATTGGGTCTGAATATCTCTCCATTCTATTATCATTTTTTAAAAAGTTTTAATTAAATAATAATTCTTTGAACACTTGAGTTAGAGTTATACTTTGTGATTTAGGAACACTTAAGTTTTTAATTGAAAAAAAAAAGAAAAAAAAAGGTATTTCTTGTTTTGAATAGGCTGCCGAAGAAGGCATTTAGACGAAAAGCCATTTTAATTTTTCTGTCTTTTTTAAAGCCTAAAAATCTCTTGTTCCACCATTTATTTAGGAAATTATAGCCGGATAAATATATCATTTAGGCAGGGCCCATTTCTAATTTCTAACTGACGTGTGACATATGACTAACTTGGCAGTCAGTTACTCTAATAATTTAGTAATAATATACGTATTAATGCTAAAAAAAATTCAGTTCAAAGTAATGATTAGACAATTAGAAATAGCAGGTGGAGGTTTCGATTTATTTTGTATGCATATTCTTAATATTTTATTGCTTTTTCCCCCATGCTTTTTTAGTTTAGCTAATGTAGTTTTGTTCTGTTGGTTAATTTGACAGTGAATTCTGTTTTACATTGTTCAAGCGGACACAATTGCCAATTTGATTTTCTGCTGGGTGTCACATCTATTTTATTTTTAATTTATTGTCAAATAATCAATATAGTCATTTTTTAAATCAGTTAAAACGACTATGTTATTCATTTGTATAAAATTGTGTTATGCATTTTTTGTTTCTTCTCTTTTAACATGCAAATAATTTACTAATTTGGCCAACTTTTGAATAAAGACTGTCTTTATTTCCAAGAGAAAATAACTCTGCTGAAGAAACCCCAGATATGTACGCCTTACCCCAGTTACCTGAGAATCGATGAGAGTAAATCTCCGTAAAAATCTATGGCAGTCGACTGTATGTTGTCTGCTAAGCTTTTCAATCATTTTTTATTTGGACCATTCAAAGAAAATATAATGAAATACATATCTGCAGTGTTTACAGCGCCGAAGCACAGGAACAAATTTGTTTTTAACTACAATTTACTACGTTAATTATTATATCAATCGAAGACAAAGTCTTAACGTCCAATCTGCCGATGTTTGATTTTGTCTTTGTGACTGAACAGTCAACTGATACTTTTAATTTTAATGTATACAAGTGAGTATAGCAGAATGAAGCAGAAACAATTACATTTTAGACTGCACTTGTAAGACTTGTTAAGGTACTAGACCTAATCGAATCTGAATAGTTAGAATTGTGAGCTTATTAAGTTTTTTTGGGGACATTTGTGATTTGTCTCATTTGTCATTGTTTTTTTTTTTCGTTTTAGGCCTATTTTTTTTTAAAAATTGCAATCTTTAAGTGATTAAAACTAAAAGAATAAAATTAGATGCTGGTAATAATACTACTAATATTAACTAGGCCAAGTTAGAAATATAATTTTAATATATTAGAGAAAAAAAACAACAAACTCTTACGTCTTACATTCAACATTTCGGATACCTGGATAGCCTAGGGCCTAGGGATTTTATACTGAACTGTAGGCTATTTGAACATATTAAATTGGATAGTTTTTTGGGTGAGTGTATCTTCTAAATAGACTCTCATTTTCATCATTCATAATTAAAAAAATAAATGAAATTATTTTAGGTACTTCAATACTTGCTCTGCGCACATGCAAATGACGCAAAAACTTTTGTGACAATATAACATTGGGCTTGGTGGTGATCTGTTTTTTTTTGCGTTAAACATCACAGTTTTCTAATGATAAATTATTTGTCATCACTGACGCAGAGAGCATATTTTTTAAAGCAAGCTAATCCCATTTTTGCAGCAAGTGGATTTTGTAACTGACAATGCACGTTGTCTGATATTTTGGTATGTACTTCATAGCTTATTATTTTTTTGATGTATAATCGTGAGACATAGTAGTCTTCTGTGATACTGCTTCATTCATTCACAAACAGGAAAAACTGTATTTTGTTAATAATAAAAAGTTTTAAAAAGTTGTGTATTCCAGACTGGAAGGTGATTAAAATGTAAGTTGTCACTCGAGTCACCTCCTCTCAAAACAAACATTTGGGTTGTTCTGAAATGGCTCATCTTATCACTTTAATATAAAGAGATTTTCATTATTGTTCATTTTTTAAAAATTCTGTGGAGTTGGAACACTAATCAGTAATGTATCGGAAACAGTATAAAAATATTATTTTTAGAAATTAATACTAATACAACTTAATTGGCTAAATTAAACAGTTTTTTTAGTTATCGTAGACTATTTTAGTTTTTAATTAATTATATTTATATATTTATAAATTATAAATATATGTGTCAGCCTAGCTATTACTATTACCATTATTTATTTATTATAATTAATGGAATAATAACATCTTAAAAAGCATTGCCATTAAGTAGGCTAAAGTTACTGATACACTACTAAGTCTAAACTTAATATAGTATATTTTTGTGAAAATTGCTTCTCTCTATGGCTTTTTAAAATTATTTAAAATATTAATTAGCCTATATACAATTTTTATTAAAAGGCATTAAATAAATAAATAAGACTCAACATCCTTTTTATTAGGACATAGGAAAACAGTTGACATTGACAAGTATTTAATATTTCTGCTAAAATGAACAATAAGAACTACCTTTTAAATAACACATAAATTGAATAAAATTAAAAAGAAACTATAAGTAGTATACATTAAGGATTATGATTAGATGTTATTTCTAGGCTTCTTTCAGGTACTCGAGAAAATCTAAATTTTCTATTACACAACTCGAAAATTCCTACCATGCCAGAGAGAACATGCTCAATACTTTTTAATTAAAACTGGTATCCTCTTACTCTTTTTCATATTAGTTTCATAGGGGATTTTATTTTTTTAAATAATTTCATGCATTCAATTTTTATTTTTTAAAAATACTTCTACTTACTTATCATAAATATTAGCATTGATTTAAAATTTAACTGAAGCATATTTAATTAAAATAAATCAACATGTTAATTTTCTGTTTTTGCCTCTATAAGTAATAGTTTGTCCATTATTTCTTTTCAGGATTTTTTTAACTATCTTGAAATAAAATTATAAAAAATAAATAGTCTTGATCTTACATAAAAGTTTTGTTGTTTGTTGCGCTGTGTACAGCTGTGAGAATATCTCCTGAAAATTTACTAACATTATCTTTTAAATAATTAAGTTGTGTGCAAAATAAGGCAGAAATTTGGAAAATTAGTCACAAGCTTTCACAGTTAAATACAAGGATAAATAAATTTGAACAAAAAGATCAAAATCCAGTTCTATAATAGCTAGAAAGATGAAATTGACATGTTTTTTTTTTTTAAAGCTTGCCGTTAGCCATTTGAAACAAACTATCTTCTATGCAATCAGAAAATAGTTAAGTTTTTTGTCTAAGTACAAATTATGTAGGCCCTAGGCATAGCATGGAAACATATCTCTTTTCTGGCTATCAAAAATATCAGGGTCTTAAAATATTATTCACAGTTTCATCATCAGTTATGAGAAAAGATATCATTAGAAATGTTAAAGAATATTTTGGAAGCAGTAGAAAAAGATATCATTAGAATTTTTAAAGGACATTTTGGAAGCTGCAGAACAAGATATCATTAGAATTTTTAAAGAATATTTTGGAAGCAGTAGAACAAGATATCATTAGAATTTTTAAAGAACATTTTGGAAGCCGCAGAACAAGATCTGATATCATTGTCTTTTAAAGAATATTTTGGAAGCCGCATGTCATTATAGATAAGTTAATTAAAAAGGTCCTTATCAGGAGTATATATTCCTTCAAAGGGGATCATGCAGCTCCAGAGTTGCAGGTTACCCACCACTATGTTGGACTATCCATATTCCATTAGATTATACTAATTATAGGTAGCTCTTTGAGTACTTGTTAAGTATTTTCCTTCAAGTTTTGAGTGTCAAGCCACAAGGTAACATGATAAAAAAAAAAAATTTTGCCATTCAAATTTTTTCAGGAGAAAGCATTTTGGATTTAATAAGACACATGGAATGCGTATATTGGTACCTAAAACTTTTTGAAGTCATTTTAAATATATATATATATATATATATATATATATATATAATATATATATATATATAAACATTACAAAAATAGTTTTCTAGATATCCTAGAGTAATCAAATTCTTAATGTTTGCAAAAAGTTTTTTTCATGACATAATATGTAATGCTTAAATGAATCTTTAGATGTTTTACATTAAATACATTTTATTCTCAGATCTGGCGGAGTGGAGCTAATCCCCCATAAAGCCTTCCTAGCTAGATTTCAAAAGACATTTGAAATAAGCTTTGTAAGGAGCCATTAATAATCCTGGAAGACCTGAATAAAATTGATTTTACCATCTACACCAATTGCCTTGGTTGGTAAGTAACTTCCATTTTAAACTGCAAAATGTGATGGATACTAGTTTTAATTATAACCCAAGTGGACATGTTTTTCACAAAGGCTTTAATTAATTAGAAGCTCATCAACAAATATTTTCGGGCCAAACTATTAATGTGATAAAGCTTTAAGCATGTTTAGAACAATTATTTTAGACAATTTTTGTTTAACAATAAAATTGTCCTGGTTTAAAGTTGTACATTTAAGTTTTTATGTTTTTTAAAACTTTTCATATTTAGGATTGATATTTGTGATTGTTATTTGCGATTGATATTTGTGATTGGTATTTGCGACTGATGTTTGCGATTGAGTCATGAATCTGAGTACTAATTTCCTGGTTGTCCTCCATCCCATTGCACCAGGAAGTCACAAATTGGTTTTGTAGGTCATCAAAAAATGCAGAACCTGCAAGTGTAAAAAAAATTATTGTTTGTATGTTACTGTTAGCATAACATTACTGGTGCCATCAGTTATGGTACGTTTTCAGAAGCAGTTTCAATTATAAAAGAAGTGATATACAACATATAAATATACATAAATTATGTAATCATAAGGAAGCTTTTTTGGTGAAACACCGTTCTTCATGATGCTAGGAAATTAGACAGTCTGAACAGTCCAAAGTTGGAAGAGGCGGTGGATAGTAACTTAAAATGTAAAACTTTTGACACTTTGTTGTAGTTTACATTAGGGTCCCTAATGATAAAGAGATTAGTAAAGCTTACTTTATTATTGCTAGCTAAGAACTTTGTTCGGTCATCGCTGACAGTGTGCCATATGTTTTTCTCAGCTGTGACTTTGTAAATTAAATAGCAAAAGGGTGCACCGTCATTGTGGGGGTGCCAAAACAAGGGGTAGATTTCCCACACTTGACAACTCCAGAAGGGATGTTGCTCCAAGGGACATTCATACAAACTTTGCAGTTCATGGCTTTTTTTGGTGCTTTTAAGGTTGGCTTTGTTTATTGCTAATCAATTTTTGCACCACTGAGATTATGTGTTTATGGGAGTGAAGAAGACCATTGATGTTGTGCAATGCTTGGCCCGTTATTGTAGAATTTTTTTTCTCTGGCCTGATTTCTTTGTTCATTTAGAGGATGCGATCTTGGAGTTGAGTGGGGGGGGGGGAGGTTGCTATTGACTTCTTAATATGTTCATGTCTTTTGCAACACCAGTATTTAGTGATGATTAAATTTGTTTTAATGAACATGCTGTATTTGAAAAATATAGGTTTGTGAAAAAAAAAATTAGTAAAGTCTTTAGTGCAGCATTCAATGTCTAGATAGGAATATGCCTTTTAAGGAGTCTCAGTTGATGGAAAGTTTTTTTTTTTTTTTTAAATAAAAAAATGATCCTGTTTGTTGTTGTATTGATATGGCCATGCTATTGGTAGCGAATTGAACAAAAAAAATTAATCCTAAAATGAACTTTATACACTTGAAATATAAAACTTGAAAATGGTTAGCTCAAGTCTTGCAATAGGTCCCATGTTGGAAAAGTTTGTGTTAAAAAAAAAAAAAAAAAAAAAATTTTTTTTTTTTTTTTTTTAAATAAAAAAATGATCCTGTTTGTTGTTGTATTGATATGGCCATGCTATTGGTAGCGAATTGAACACAAAAATTTAGTCCTAGAATGAACTTTATACACTTGAAATATAAAACTTGAGAATGGTTAGCTCAAGTCTTGCAATAGGTCTCATGTTGGAAAAGTTTGTGTTAAAAAAAAAAAAATCACAAAATCAACTGATTGAATTTTACTAGGAAACAAGGCAGTAAATCTCATCCCATCAAGTAAGCTGTCAAAGAAGTGAGGCAAACCTAGAAGGGGTTCATTAAACAACAGATAAAACAGCAGTCAAACCGATCCATTTCCTAGGTCTACCTTTAGTATAATAGATTATATATCAAACAGCATGCTGTGTAAAGTTGAAGTAATTTGAAAGTTGGATACCATATTGCATGATGTGTCTGGACTATCAATGGGAGATTTTTATGACTTACCTCACATGCAGTATGAGACCCTCTGTATGCTAAGGCCATATGGCATGATGTGCCTGGACTATAAAATTGATATATTTATGAGTTACCACACATACAATATGAGAACCTCTGTGTGTTAAGGTCATATTGCATGGTGTGCCTGGACTATGAAATGAGTCACCACACACACAACAAGAGACCCCCTGCATGCTAAGGTCATATTGCATGGTGTGCCTGGACTATGAACTGAGTCACCACACACACACAACAAGAGACCCCCTGCATGCTAAGGTCATATTGCATGGTGTGCTTGGAACATCAATGTAAAGGTAATTAAGTTATAGATTTAATGTCAGGTAATGCTGGGCCATAAACCAACATAATCCCGGCTTTAATAATCCTTTCTTGCCAAGGACCTTTGTACCATTTCAGTAGAAATGTAAGGTCGGTCTAGCTGAGGGTCTCCCAACCTTCTCTATATTCTGCATCCTTTGAGCAGTGTTGTAATGGTGGTTCGCGAGCCTTACGTTGCCGGTCCGGTAGATCATTGCTGTAATGGTGGTTCGCGAGCCTTACGTTGCCGGTCCGGTAGATCATTGCTGTAATGGTGGTTCGCGAGCCTTACGTTGCCGGTCCGGTAGATCAGTGCTCAAATGGTGATCCGCGAGCCTTACGTTGCCGGTCCGCACAGCATTAATATTTATGGTCGGGAAAAAAAAGAAAAAAAAAAAGAAATGTAATTAATAAACCTGGCACCGGTCCCTGGTGGAATTTCAAAACGTGTCCACCGGTCCGCCCAACTGAAAAGTTTGGGAGACGCTCCGGTAGATCACATGAATTCTGTTTTGAATGAGATTGTTCGAGGAACGGAAGATACTGTCTTCTAAGCGTATTAAATTCAATAATTTGTTACCGGTAGTTTGTGCATGGATGAGTGTGATGAGGAATACACAATTCAAAGGATGATTTCTTTCATAATGTAAATTGACATGACATTAAAAGTCAACATAACAAACTACTAACCATGCATTCATCGGGAATCCTAGATGGTAAAAAAAAACAAAAAACAAAAACAACTCAGATGAGATCTTGCCAGATGAAAACAAATTGAATACGTGGTACTTGTTATTAAATAGTTTGCCAATGATATATGATATCGGAAATAAATCAGTAGTATTTCACACCCTATTTCGTTTGCACTCCAATGGTCCAAGTCCGTAGTGAATGTCCATAGGGTCTATGTCCATAATGACTGTCCGTAGGGTCTGTGTCCATAATGACTGTCCGCAGGGTCTATGTCCATAATGACTGTCCGTAGGGTCTGTGTCCATAATGACTGTCCGTAGGGTCTATGTCCATAATGACTGTCCGTAGGGTCTGTGTCCATAATGACTGTCCGCAGGGTCTATGTCCATAATGACTGTCCGTAGGGTCTATGTCCATAATGACTATCCGTAAGGTCTGTGTCCATAATGTCTGTCCGTAGGGTCTATGTCCATAATGACTGTCCGTAGGGTCTATATCCATAATGACTTTCCGTAGGGTCTGTGTCCATAATGACTGTCCGCAGGGTCTATGTCCATAATGACTGTCCGTAGGGTCTGTGTCCATAATGACTGTCCGTAGGGTCTATGTCCATAATGACTGTCCGTAGGGTCTATGTCCATAATGACTGTCCGTAGGGTCTGTGTCCATAATGACTGTCCGTAGGGTCTATGTCCATAATGACTGTCAGTAGGGTCTGTGTCCGTAGTGAATGACCGTAGGGTCTGTGTCCGCAGGGGATGTTGGCATGAGACATCCTCTTTGTAGTGGATGTTGGATTAAGATTCCTTTGTTGATTATCTTCCAGATTATCTATTCCGTGGGGTCTGTGTCTGTAGTGACTGTCCGGAGGGTCTGTGTCCGTAGTGAATGACCGGAGGGTCTGTGTCCGTAGTAACTGTCCGTAGTGGCTGTGACCGTAGTGTCGGAGGCCGTAGCGTCTGTGTCCGTAGTAACTGTCCGTAGTCTGTGGCCGTAGTGACGTAGGCCGTAGCGTCTGTGTCCGTAGTAACTGTCCGTAGTGGCTGTGACCGTAGTGACGTAGGCCGTAGCGTCTGTGTCCGTAGTAACTGTCCGTAGTCTGTGACCGTAGTGTCGGAGGCCGTAGCGTCTGTGTCCGTAGTAACTGTCCGTAGTGGCTGTGACCGTAGTGACGTAGGCCGTAGCGTCTGTGTCCGTAGTAACTGTCCGTAGTGGCTGTGACCGTAGTGACGTAGGCCGTAGCGTCTGTGTCCGTAGTAACTGTCCGTAGTGGCTGTGGCCGTAGTGACGTAGGCCGTAGCGTCTGTGTCCGTAGAGTCCGTTAAGTCTCTTCCACATCTTAATTGAAATCCTTTGGTTGATAGAATGTCTTACTACCCTTCTGCACAGACTTTCTTAGCGTAATACATTTTAAGAGCATTCTTTTCGACTTTTTACTTTGAGTGCGCTTAAACGCGTCCTCAATAAAAAGTCTTAAAAAAAGTTTTTAAAGAATGTTAAATTGGTCAAACTTTATACATTGTTTAATAGGTCAAACATAATACACCGTTTAATAGGTCAAACTTAATACACTGTTTAATAGGTCAAACTTAATACACTGTTTAATAGGTCAAACTTAATACACTGTTTAATAGGTCAAACTAGAGAAAAACGTACAGCAAGCCTGGATATATATGACACAGCATTATATTTATATGATTGCATTGACGAGTCCTTCACCGTTCAGAAACACATTTTATCTGTGTCGTTTATTTAGGTAAATTCTTGCTCTAAAACTGAACAGAGTGCCGTCTTCGATTAGATATGTCCGTGCAAGAGGGTGACATTAAAATGCGTTCAACACTTACACGATGTCGTCCTCCGGGCCTGTAAGCTCTGCTGAATATAGTCTGAATTAACCTCGACCCCTTTAGCTTGAACCACTGGGTAACAAATGGTCCTTGCTTGTGACCGAGTACCATGTCGGTGCCCTATTTGAGTGTGAATGGAGTTGCCATAACGTGCCGTGAAAAGATCAGTTGTCATATAGGGTTAACGCATTCAAATCCCGGGGGGGGGGGGGGGGCGTTACCGGTACGGTAGAAATGATGACGTCGAATTTCTTTCTCTTGTTAAAAATAGCTTTGATCTTGAGACTTTTCACAATACCGCCAAGCTGTTACAGTAGTGGGACTTTTCTAATACGTCTGAAGTACAGCCACAGTGTTACTTTGTGCCAGTATTTCTTACATATTCAAATTGTTGATGAAACTGACAAAGTTTGTCGTAAAGATAGCTTCCCTTGACCAAAATGACCACCCTTCCCCCAGGTGGCCAATTCCCAAAAGTGCAGTCCCACGCACAGTGGTCCTCGACCCGTGACACTGGAGCCGCAGCAGGCAATTCATTTCCTAAAACATTGAGATTTTGCTTTTTTCGCTATAGACATTTACGAGACGTAATAAACTTACAGGATTGTACACTTTGCATGCGTGTGCGTGTGTAATTTTAATATTTGCATCTTTCGAGGATTGTACTTTTTCACTTCCTGTAAGTAGATATGGTTTTTATTTCTCTCCATTTGATTTTGTATTCTTTATATACATTTAATAGTATATTTCAAATGAGGATTGTTAGTATCACTATCTTTCGTATCGTTTTTTGGCATTATACTTGTCTTCAGCCCTTTGAACCGCACTGTTCATTTAACGAGCCAACTCTTAAAGCGTATTACATGTACAAAAACCCTAGAAAGGAGCGTAAACCCCCCTCTCTAAAACATCTATAGACCCCTGCCCCTTTATTCATATACTGTTGCATATAAACCCCGAGAGTGCTACAGGTTGCGGTCAAGCCACTGTATCTTTTTTTTTTTTTTTTTTTCCGGGGAATCCGTCCGTCAGAATGTGAGGATTGTTTAGACTTCGCTGGACGAAATCAAAAGTTCAGGGCTTTTTCTTTTT
>CAXITT010000798.1:119494-133944 GCA_964033795.1 Lymnaea stagnalis
TCTTAGATGGGTTGCCATCCAAGGTTAACAAGTCCCATCCACACGGGGCGCTGGTCTTAGATGGGTTGCCATCCAAGGTTAACAAGTCCCATCCACACGGGGCGCTGGTCTTAGATGGGTTGCCATCCAAGGTTAACAAGTCCCATCCACACGGGGCGCTGGTCTTAGATGGGTTGCCATCCAAGGTTAACAAGTCCCATCCACTCGGGGTGCTGGTCTTAGATGGGTTGCCATCCAAGGTTAACAAGTCCCATCCACCCGGGGCGCTGGTCTTAGATGGGTTGCCATCCAAGGTTAACAAGTCCCATCCACACGGGCGCTGGTGGTGTTTTTGTTTTGGCTTGACCGGGCTTTGTCTTATGGACAGTCCATTATTATTGAAACGTTCCCAAAAGGTCGCCATACGGCCAAATGATTGAGTGTTAGTATGGGTGAGTACCAGTTTAAATGTGACAGCACGAGCTGGCCGATGTTTAATTATGTGACAATTTGAATGCGTGTCACAATGAGTTTGTGACAGTTTGAGCGTGTGCAGTTTGTGTTTGGCAAATTTTGTGTGTGACAACAGTATGTGTGTGTGTGACAACAGTATGTGTGTGTGTGACAACATTATGAGTGTGTGTGACAACAGTATGTGTGTGTGTGACAACATTATGAGTGTGTGTGTGGCAACAATATGGGTGTGTGTGACTACAGTATGTGTGTGTGTGTGACAACATGAGTGTGTGTGACAACAGTATGAATGTGTTACAACAGGATGTGTGTGTGACAACAGTATGAGTGTGTGTGACAACAGTAGGGGTGTGTGTGACAACAGTATGGGTGTGTTACAAGAGCATGTGTGTGTGTGAAAACAGTATGAGTGTGTGTGACAACAGTATGGGTGTGTTACAAGATCATGTGTGTGTGTGAAAACAGTATGAGTGTGTGTGACAACAGTATGGGTGTGTTACAACAGTATGGGTGTGTTACAACATTATGGGTGTGTGTGACAACAGTATGGGTGTGTGTGACAACAGTATGGGTGTGTGTGACAACAGTATGGGTGTGTGTGACAACAGTATGGGTGTGTTACAAGAGCATGTGTGTGTGTGAAAACAGAATGAGTGTGTGTGACAACAGTATGGGTGATGTGTGTGACAACAGTATGGGTGTGTGTGACAACAGTATGGGTGTGTGTGACAACAGTATGGGTGTGTGTGACAACAGTATGGGTGTGTGTGACAACAGTATGGGTGTGTGTGACAACAGTATGGGTGTGTGTGACAACAGTATGGGTGTGTGTGACAACAGTATGGGTTTGGAGAATGGGACACCACACACAGTTTCACCGCCGGGGAGGACACCAAAGACATGCTCCCATACCGGAGTTGACAGGATTATGTTGAGGGCAAACAGCCAAAGTTACACAGTAACTGGACAACGAAACTACACAGTTTTAATTTTGATTCACTTCTTAAAATTATATACATTGGGTGGGGGTGGAGGGATTAAATAATTATGGTGCTTATGAACTCTACAAGTCTAAGCCCGGCCATGGACACGATTGGTGTGTCTTTGTGGGATAGAAATACAGCGTGAGACATGCAGTGTGAGACATGCAGTGTGAGACATGCAGTGTGAGTGTGCGCATTAAAGAAATGTAAGAGCATTATAAAATAGAGCTGAACACTGCCTGGGTGGGCCATTGTCAGGATTAACCATTAGGCAAACAAGGCACGTGCCTAGGTCACCAAGCATGTGGGGGGCACCACAAGTCCTCAAGAAAAATGTGTATATTGTCCCGGTAGCGTAATTGCATGGCATAAGCAAATCTCAAATGTAATATTGAATGGCACATTATTTAACCTTGGTCCCACAACCCGGGGGTAAAATACCCCCCCCCCCCCACTAAAGTTTTTTGCTCTTTTTTGTTATTTTTCTTCAAGTTTTTTTGGTGCTATTTTAAAAAAAAATTGTCTGGGATATCTTTGTGCTACGTAACGCACTAATGCGTAGCGACAAATTCACTTCCGTTTTGGTCTGCTAGTAAAAACAATTGTGAATAGGGTCAGTCAAGCTCGACAAAATGAGCACGTGAACTTGAAAACGTGTGCTGATTTGTATTCTTCACTAGCAGATCACTTTCATGAATCTAGGAATGAAATTGAAAGATTTCAAGAAGCTGCAAAAGGAATAACACCAGGTGTGGATTATAAGTCAACTTTGACCCGTAATCGTAAACGAAAGACAGCGGTCATTGATGGTGATGCCCCTGAGGTATCTCAGAATGTCAGAGACAAATTTCGTCTATCTGCTTTCTACACCATTGTTGACAAACTTGAGACAGAGATGAGTAGACGAGGACAGGTATATAATGATCTAGCAGTTCGATTTTCTTGTTTGGTCGATGTACCACAAACATCTCAGTCTTGTGAAGGACTAATAAATGCTTATCCTGAAGATCTGAACAATAATTTTTATACTGAACTACAACAGTTCCACTCATATATAATCGCCACAAGTTTCGTGCATCAAAATCTGAGAACAACACGTTCAGTCATGCAGAACTCTACAAAGTAATAGTTAGAGACAACATCCAGTGTGCTTTTCCAAATGTAGAAATCGACTTGCGCCTATTTTTACCATTAATGGTTACGAACTGTTCAACCGAGCGCTCTTCTTTTTCTCAGTTGAAACGTACAAAAAATCCAAGTAGATTGACAATGAAACAAGAAAGGCTTGATTCCTTATCTTTGCTGATGATTGAGGCAAATTAACTTTGATGATGTACTCAAAAACTTTGCCAGACGTAAATCTAGAAAAAAGAACTTTAAAACGTAAATGTGTGCTCTCTCTGACTTTCTTATAAAAAAAGTTACAGTATTTTTGTCTACTATTATTACAAAATGAATTAACTATTAATTTTAATGCAGAAATACCTTATCTTAGGTTTTATATGAGTGATAGTAATACAAACATATGTGTTTACATTTCACAACTGTTTATCTTTTGTTATTGTTTGTGCATAATATTGAACATACCAGCAGTCAGTGCATGGAGGATCGGGGGCCCGGGGCAGTAGGGGGCACCCATGAGGGTTTGTGCCTAGGGCACCAAGATGGCTTAATGCGGCCCTGGCCGTTATAGTTGACAAGTTTAAGCACCTTATCATTTGGTTCACAAAGTCAGAGGATCTATCTCACGATTAGTCAGGTGTGTATTGCTGGCTTCGCCAGTCTTCAGAGCTCATGATCCATAAGCCGCTAATCCAAACCTAGCTACACGCCATATAAACCTGTGCTGTCACCCAACCCCTGCCGTAGAGACATGTTTATTTTAACGCCAATCGCTCAGACTATGGAAAAAAAAAATCTCTTATGTCATAAGTTGAATTCCTTTACTCTGTGGGCCGTGCCGCAGCAGCAGCATTGGTTGTGTTGCTGGCTTAACCTCGGCTGACGATTTTTGTGTGTGTTGCGTTGTCGGGTTTGTTGGAACAAGTCTTGCTTGATAAGTAGTGTAGGTACACCTCGTATTTATACGGTTAGATCAAGTTTAGCTCACAAATTTAATACCGAGTGAATTTTTAAGATGCACAACACTTAGTGCTGTCAAACGTTAAATAGTAATTGTATTGTTAAAATTTTCTGAGGCTCGGCTACATATCAGGATTAACATGAAATTTCGTTACGTTTCAGGACTAACATGAAATTTCACTACATCTCTGGATTAACATGAAATTTCGTTACTTTTCAGGATTAACATGAAATTTGGCTACATTTTAGGATTAACATAAAATCTTGTTACATGTCAGGATTAACATGCAATTTAGTTACATATCGGGATTAATATGAAATTTCGTTACATTTCAGGATAACATGAAGTTCCTTCATGTGTGCAAGGTATGTCCGCTTTATGAAAAAGTCAGCTTGTTTTTCCTCTAACTACGTGCACCGTGTGATAGCTTCATTGGTCATCACGCATTATATTATCTTGAATGTACTAACATTTTTGTTCCTTTAATAGGCACTTTAGAAATACTACTAAAACTGCATTTAAACAAAAATTTAATAACTGCAATTATACAGTTACATCACAGAAATAATATCTATATATAACCTTAATGTCACTGAAATATTTTCTGTAACATTTATATCACGGCAAGAGTAAGAAAAATTCATATCACTAGAATATTAGATGTAGCATTTATATCACTGAAATTGTAGCTTGATCATTTATATCACTGAAATAGTAGCTATAGCATTTATATCGCTGAAATTGTAGCTATATCATTTATATTACTGAAATAGTAGCTATAGCATTTATTATCATGAAAATAGTAGCAATATCATTTATATTACCGAAATTGTAGCTTTATATTTTATATCACTTAAATATTAGCTAAAACATTTATAAAACTGAAACATTAGCTATGTCATTTATATCATTGAAAAAGTAGCTATAGCATTTCTATCAATAAAATATTAACTATAAGATTTCTATCAATACAATATTAACTATAGCACTTCTATCAATAAAATATTAGCTATTAACATTTATAAAGTTGAAACGGTAGCTATAACATTTTATGCAGTCGAAATGGTTTCTGTAAAATTTATGTTACTGAAAAGTAGCAAGGTTTATGTTACTGAAAAAGTAGCAAGGTTTATGTTACTGAAAAAGTAGCAAGGTTTATGTTACTGAAAAAGTAGCAAGGTTTATGTTACTGAAAAAGTAGCAAGGTTTATGTTACTGAAAAAAGTAGCAAGGTTTATGTTACTGAAAAAGTAGCAAGGTTTATGTTACTGAAAAAGTAGCAAGGTTTATGTTGCTGAAATGGTCAAGCATCAAGTCTTCCAGTGGTCTCTACTGTTTCTACCATCTGCTTTGTTAAACACTTCTTCTGAAATGATGTTTTGTTTTGTCATCATCAATATTTTAAAAACTTGTGTCACCCCCCCCCCAACACACACACGCACACAAAATAAACTATGCTCTATAGCAGTGGTTCTTGACCTGGGTTCGATCAAACCCCAGGGGTTCGGTGAGTCAGTCTCAGGGTTCGGCGGAGGTCCAAAAAAAAATATTTTTCTTTAAATCATATTTTATTTTTCCTATTAAGAAGGGTTCGGTGAATGCGCATATGAAACTGGTGGGGTTCGGTACCTCCAAAAAGGATAAGAACCTCTGCTCTATGGGTTATTGGTGGCGTTCTAGCCATATGCAGTTTAAAATCTCAAGCATCAAGATTTTGCAAATATAGGCCCCTACTTCTCAGTAATATCTTTTTAAAATAGTCTTAATTCTGTTGATGCATTGGAAACTAACATGATATTATTAGTGGCATAGCCAGCGGTTCAGTTCACCGGTTTTCAACGTAGGCCCCAGTATATATATATATATATATATATAATATTTTAAAAGTTTCAGCAAGTTTGATTGTCCTGTTACAAAAAAAAAAAATCTGTATCAAAAATACCATATTGCAAAGTCTGTCTGCTACCTCAAAATGGTAGCGAATCAATAATGTTGCATGCACAGTTCTGTTGTAAAGTCATCAGTTTGCAATCAGAATCGAAAGGAAATGACACAATCCGGTCAAAGTTTTTATATAAGTAGAATTTTTTTTAAAAATTCGGTACCTGTATATTTGCTTCAACGACCTGGTAACAATGACTCTACAAACTGAGCGGGATGGGTGGGGGTAGATCCGTTTTGGGGGGGGGGGGGTTGAATGCAGTTGAAGTTGATAATCACATTACAAGAACCTCCGATTGAACTGAAAAGTTATGTAACTGCTTAGCCAACAAACCGGTTCTCCTTGACACTACTTATACCTTTCTACTGGTTTAGGAAAAATGGTCAACGTTTTTTCATGCATTTCCTACTTCTTATTTGGTGAAACATGTCGGTAGTAGAGTATCCATTTACACTCAAAACTTTGAACTGACTTTTTTTTTTTTTTTTTTGAAAACAGAGGTAAGCTTCGATTAGTACTAATGATATTTCAACGAGGCAATAGCATTTTTTGTTTTTTAAATGTTAGCAAGAGCTACAAGTATCTCACTGTCCTTCTTTCTTTTCAGTTCTCCCCCCCCCCCCACAACTCCACATGTTTTATATTAATAGCACCGAGTGACCAATATTCGTTCTTTTATTCCTGTAAGTAAATAAATCGTTTCGTTCATTTACTAAAGATCCTAGGCATTTGAATTGATTTCCTTTTTCAAAAGTCTGGATTCTAATTTTAATGTCTTCATCTGTGTCTGTTCTTCTCTTATCATAGTAATGTATTTTGTTTTTGGTTGTTAATTTCCAGTCCTGCTTGTAGCGATGCCTCTTCTAATTCAATAAAAGCTTTTAATATATATTTACTACTTTTCCCTAACAGTGCTATTTCATCAGCATATGCAAGATACTGAAGGTGTTGGTTGTAGTGTAGAGAGTGCCGATTTGTTGTTTTCTTTTTTTTGAGTCGCTTAATGTTACATGCATCAGTCTTGTCAGTTTGTTGTGAATGCCAAACTCCTGCAGAGTCTCATATATATATTTTATTTTGATGAAGTCATAGGACATTTTATAGTACATATAGAGTTACATTACTGGGGTATTATATTCGTATCATTTCTCTAATAGGAATCTGATGTAGAAAATCTGATCAGTCGTTGATCTGTTTTGTCTGAACCCACATTGGCAGTCACCAGTACTTTTCAGTTACGACTGCAATCTTTTGGCGATTAGATTTGTCCGTATTTTGTATGTAACATTTAATAGGGGGATTCCTCTGTTGTTTTGCATTTGTGGGTGGGACCTTTCTCGTATATTTCGTTATTAGTGCCGTTCCCCATTCTGTTGGAATCTTCTCCTCTTGCCAAATTGTAGTGAAACGTTTATGTGCTCTGGGGGTGGGGTGGTTGGTTTTTCATCGATTTGATTACTTTTTTTAGTTTCTTCCAAAGTTGGGGAGTTTATTGAAGGGTCCGCTCCATCATATGGTTGATGGATAATCTTCATTTTGTCCATTGTCTGCATTTAGTATTCCTCAAAATATTCAGCCCACCTCTCCAGTACTTTACTGTTTTCCATAATTAATTCTCCATCATTGCTCTCACACATTTGTGGTCTAGCGAGGCATCCGTTCTTGTCATCTTTTATCTTCCAGCACATTCCCCTAGTATTTCCCTCTCTTGATAAGTCTGAATGCTTCCAGTTTGCTGCTAAAATTTGTCGTATTATTTATAGCAGGACAAAATAGGTCAATTGGGCTGAGATTTATGCCTAAGTTGTAAGTCACAGATCAGACCTGATAAGACAACTGGAGTATTTATGAGTCAGCGTCACGAGACTGTGGGACAATCGGTTGATGTGTGTGTGTGCTGCTCTGACACGGACTCTAAGGACATCCAGGATGTGTTGCATAACTGTGGCTACTCAAAGATCATATTAACTGTGGCTACTCATGCGCGTTGCATAACTGTGGCTACTCATACGTGTTTCATAACTCTGGCTACCCAAAGATCCTATGAACTGTGGCTACTCATACGTGTTTCATAACTGTGGCTACTCAAAGATCCTATTAACTGTGGCTACTCAAACGTGTAGCATAACTGTGGCTACTCAGACGTGTTTTCGTGTAGCATAACAGTCGCTACTCAAACGTGTTACATGACTGTGGCTGCTCAAATGCGAACGAATCTCTCTTTGTCAAACTTTCGGTTAGAGTGAAGACTAAATGGTAGGACCTTTTTATTCATAAGTATAAAGATCTCACTTATCCACTGAATGGTGTTTACACTCGTCATGGACCCAACCAATAAGCACGACGTGTAAGGACATGCAATACAATTCAAATGAAAATTTAATCTCCTTGGACCTTCCACCAAGTTAAATGTCCTTATTTCAGCATGTTTGTCATTGTGTCACCCATGGGGGACAGGGATATGCTTGACTGCCTAGATGGAAAGGGAACTCTGTTTGTTTAGTACGCACCTTTCACCTTGGATTCACTTAACCTTTTAGGACCCCCCCCTTTCCCCCCCCCCCCATTTTCTGTTTCTTCCTATGTATAACTTAGTATAACCTTAAGCAAGCTTGTGGAACATCCTCTTCACTCCAATCTACGACATTCGAGCAATCCCATGTGTTTTGAAACTATATGTTTATCATGTGATAAATACCTTTGTTAGGAGAGCCGCCATGTAAACCTATAACAAACCTTTGTCGTATTCAGTGATTCTCAAACCTTTTGGACTAATAGACCACTTGCAAACAATCTATTTCAAAGACGGACCAGCTATTTGCAACACAGTTAAGACAGGTTTGCTGTTTTCAAAAAGAAGTTAATGTTCGTTTTAACTAAATAGACCATTGCATGTTAATTATTCCTGTTAAATGTCAGATTTTAAACCTTTTTCCCCGGGGACAGCCGTCTAGGGTACCGCGTGCTGTAGGTCGAGAACTAATGGTGTAATTGATAGCATGGTTATGCTAGAGCTTCTTGTCCGCGGCCAGGCCTATTGTTGTGCTGTAACTTGTATCGTCTCTATGCCCTTGCTGTCTTTGGGCATTCCAAGCCAATAATATGTTGTCGTACACGGTCGGCGATACCTTGTCTTGTCTCGCTAGGCCAGAAACATTGGGTGGCCGTGTCCGCAACACGGGAATCTGTCGCGGTATTGAACAGGTGGGTCGTACAACTCGTCGAGATGGCAAACTGCGTGGAGACATCGTGTCGGTGTTGACACGTTTCCATTAACATCCTGATCAGTCTTGACATGACGTCATAAACACTCTGTCAGTGGGGGCCATGACGTCATTAACTCTCTGTCAGTGTTGCCATGAATCCATTAACACTCTGTCAGTGTTGCCATGAATCCATTAACACTCTGTCAGTGTTGCCATGAATCCATTAACACTCTGTCAGTGTTGCCATGAATCCATTAACACTCTGCCAGTTTTGACATGACGATCATTAACACTGGTAATTGTGGTCTTAATGTCATAAGCTTTCTGTCAGTATGGACATAACGTGGACAACAGCACAGACCAACATCCACTACTCGAGACAGTTTAGGTCTCTAGGATGGCGTTTAAGGTGAAACAATTTTTTATTTTTTATTTTTAAAACGAGCTCTAGTGAAGTTAAATAATTAATGCGTGATCTTATTGGGTTGTTTGTCTCTCATATCATTTCCATTTTTTGTTTTTTGTGAGGTACGAGAGCTTTATTCATTCGGATAGTTCCCTATTTTCACTGAGTTATGGGAACAGAAATCTAACTCTTAGTGTACCCGCCTTCAGCAAACCTGGCAGTTTTCAGCACTAGGCGTGGTGTCAACACTCTTTTTGTCCCCTCTCTTTGCCCCTCATAATTGACGCGTGACGAAAAACTCTGCAGCGGTTGTTAAAATGTAGGTCAAGTTTTTGCGTATCATGCACCTCTTATTTGATCAGATCACGGCCGTGGCAGGCAATGACGTGCGCTCGGTGCTAAGCCTGAATTACGGCCACCGTCCTCCCGAAAAAGTACACTGATAAATTGACACGTATTTTGCATGAATTTGAAGACTTGGCTTACCTTTTGAAGGTGGCTCCCAAGTGTGGGTACCCCTTTCGCCTACCCCTTTTACGCGGCCCTGTAAGGGTCACGCACTATTGACATAGAACTGTTACGGAGACATTCATTACGTCACGGGTGACTTCACACGTACTAAGGATATCTGGTAGACTTGTCTTTTAAAACAGTGGTCCTCAAATGGCGGTCCGTGGACCTTCACCGGTCCGCATGCCTAACGCTGCCGGCAACATAAATATTTATTGTCAAATAGAAATAAAAGTTTAAAAATAAATCATGCACCGGTCCCTGGTAAAATATCGAAACTTGTTCACCGGTCCGCTAAAAAGTCTGGGAACCACTGGTTTAAAAGGAGTAAGACTTTTTTCCCCCTATCAACCTAACCGGGGGTCCTTTTAAAAATCCGCTTATTTTTATTTAATTATTGTAAATTTTTTTTTTTGCGATCAATAAAAAAAAAAAAAAATAGATATATGCTTTTACACCACCACCAGCAGAACGGAAGATTGTGCTTAAGCCTGACTTATCTCCCTTCCTTTCTATGTTTACCCATCTATGTCATATTCAATGCAGTTTTCCCATTCTAGTTAGGTGACAGCTTCAGTGGGCGCACGGACACCTTGGACAGGTGATACAACATTTACTCTACCTAATGTTCAGTCCGTTGTGAAACTTCGCTCTGCTTTTAGTGGTGCATCTGGATAACCTTCTCTGTTGATGTCTGAGACAACACAAGACTTCCTTGTATGTCGTCGCAGTGATGTTATGACTATTGCATTCTTGTATACCGCCGTAAAGATGTTATGACTATTGCACAGAACAACCTTGTAGAACGCCGTTATGAAGTTAAGAATAATGCACAAAACATCCTTTAATTGTAGAACTGTGATGTTATCACAACTAATTCACAAGGCATCCTTGTATATAACCGTGGGGATGTTATCGTTACTATAACACAATGTAATATAATATAATGTATTCGGTGAATATAGTATATATATATAATGCTATCGTGACTTAATTTCAAGAAACAAAGCTCCAAGGAACATTTTTGAGATTAATGAACACTAGGGAAAACTAGATATAAATGAACTATAATGGAAACCACATTAGCAATAGTGAAAACTGGATATAAATTAACTATAGTGGAAACCACATTAGCAATAGTGAAAACTAGATATAAATTAACTATAGTGGAAACCACATTAGCAATAGTGAAAACTAGATATAAATGAACTATAGTGGAAACCACATTAGCAATAGTGAAAACTGGATATAAATGAACTATAGTGGAAACCACATTAGCAATAGTGAAAACTGGATATAAATGAACTATAGTGGAAACCACATTAGCAATAGTGAAAACTGGATATAAATTAACTGTTAACTTTTTTTTTTAACGTTTAGGAAGTGTTTTTATAAGGTCCCCTGTCTTACTCTAGGTTAGAAAGGTGAGGACCAGCGGGTCTCAACATTAACTGTAGTGAAAACTGTAGATTGCGAACTATAACAATGAACCAAAACGGCTCTCCATCGATTGAAATCAATACTATATCATTCTTGAGACTCCACAAAGCTGCTTTGAGGGGATAGAACTGAGAATTGAAATTATGTTTTAATTATGGTTAAATAGATGTCTGACTTAGTAAAGTTAAATAAATGGACTGTAAGTCATTTTAATGATATTTTTTTTTTACTTCTAATTTATGCGATCGCGAGATTTTTTATTTTATTTCAAACATGGCACCATTTGGGAACCCTTGCGATAGAGTTCTGAACCCTTGCGATAGAGTTCTGAACCCTAAGTGTTTTGTCCCTGTCTTTGGCTGGCTCTGTATTTTCTAGGACAAGTGGATGAATTTAATCAAAAGTCTTTCAATCTCCCTGGGGGTATGTTTCTTGTATCAAATAGTGAGCGGGAAGTTGTCATGTGATGGGATAGTTACGTTCGAGATAGAATCAGTGGCTTAGTAGTGGCGCGCCGGTGGTGGTCCGCCCTCCCCCCCCCCGCCCCCTTGGTGACACTTTTTTTCTCGTTATGTTGAGGGGTAGCATTTTTGGTCAACTGATGGATGGGAACGCCACAAAATCTTTTCCCGATCTGGAAAACATGTCAAGCCTATCTGCACGTCTAGATAGAATAGTGACTTCTATCAACAACATTTCAAGTCTATCTGCACGTCTAAGTAGAATAGTGCCTTCCATCAACACCATTTCAAGCCTATCAGCACGTCTAGATAGAATAATGCCTTCCATCAACAACATTTCAAGTCTATCTGCACGTCTAGATAGAATAGTGCCTTCCATCAACACCATTTCAAGTCTATCTGCACGTCTAGATAGAATAGTGCCTTCCATCAACACCATTTCAAGTCTATCTGCACGTCTAGATAGAATAGTGCCTTCCATCAACACCATTTCAAGTCTATCTGCACGTCTAGATAGAATAGTGCCTTCCATCAACACCATTTCAAGTCTATCTGCACGTCTAGATAGAATAGTGCCTTCCATCAACACCATTTCAAGTCTATCTGCACGTCTAGATAGAATAGTGCCTTCCATCAACACCATTTCAAGTCTATCTGCACGTCTAGATAGAATTAGTGCCTTCCATCAACACCATTTCAAGTCTATCTGCCCGTCTAGATAGAATTAGTGCCTTCCATCAACACCATTTCAAGTCTATCTGCACGTCTAGATAGAATAGTGCCTTCCATCAACACCATTTCAAGTCTATCTGTACGTCTAGGTAGAATAGTGCCTTCCATCAACACCATTTCAAGCATATCTGTACGTCTAGATAGAATAGTGCCTTCCATCAACACCATTTCAAGTCTATCTGTACGTCTAGGTAGAATAGTGCCTTCCATCAACACCATTTCAAGCATATCTGTACGTCTAGATAGAATAGTGCCTTCCATCAACACCATTTCATTCTGCAACAAGTCATTAAAACAACAACACATTATTGTCCGTTTTTAGATAAAACAGGTCCGCCTTAATCGTAATGAATGATAAGATATACATAACCATCGCATGTGAGTAGATGGCCTTAATAAATTAGACGTAATCTATTGGGCAAGATTTCAGTGACCTAGATTGGTGTTAGAAGGTAACAGACAACATTCGACTGACCTAGATTAGTAGTAGAAGTTAATGGCAACATTCAAATGATCTAGAACAGTGTTCTCAACCTTCGTAGTGTCGTGACCCTTCAATTCAGTTCATCGTGTTGTGGCGACCCACATCCACAAAATTATTATGGTTGCTAGTTCATAACTGTAGAGTATATGTGTTTTCTGTTTTTCTTAGGCGACCCCTGTTAAAGGGCTGTGCGACCCCCAAAGGAATCGCAACCCACAGGTTGAGAACCGCTGATTATGATAAGTTATGGTCACAGATTTAGTGACCTAGAATGGTGGTAGAAGGTAATGGCAACATTCAAATGATCTAGAATATCATCAAAAGTTATGGGCACAAATTTAGTGAACTGGATTGTCCTTAAAAGCAGGATAAAGGAAGAATTATATGGTGCATAAATTGTCATCTGGATTGCCCAAACTAGGGGGTGTGCACACCCCCCCCCTCATTTAAGTCGTGTGGGGTTGTAGTTCAGGGATGCGAGGAAAAGTCATTTTAAGAACAGGGGAGCAATTTTACTTTAAATTATGAAATAAATGTTGATGTACTTTAAAAAAAAATAAAATCAATTCTCCATGAACATTTTACTTTGTGTAATAAGTCAGACATTTATTCCGAATTTGAGCATTTCTCTTTGTCATTTAATACAAAAATAAATTAATAGAAGACCATTTTATCCTCCTAATTTTACAATGAATTGTTACTTTTGAAGTGTGCGAGACTTATTCACAGAACGTGTAAGGGGTGCAGAATGCAGAAAATGTTGGGAACCCTTGCCTTAGTGTCTGAAAAATACACTCCTTTATTGCCGGCACTCTTAGGGGAAGAGCTCTCAAACGGTTTGTTTTGTAGATAGATGAAGTCATAATTTACATTGACCCAAGCCGGCACGATACTAAGTGCCGATCAATACACCGTAGTTAAATTGAAGGAAAAAAACAATACTATTAAACTTTTGACAGCTTTATTAAACGTGCACTCGTTGTTTAAGTTGCTTGGTTTCGCCTAGTTAGGACTATCCACAGAACTCTACGTGTTTCAATTCGTACCAGGTGTATCATGTCGGCGATCCATTGTGGATGAAATCAAGGTAGATCTGCCGCGTGTCGACTTCCACGACGTCTTGTGTTGGACAGGTTAATGTTTGTATGGATTGTATGTGCTTTATGTCAGTTCCAACGATGTGTTATGACGGACGGGTTTGTTGTATGGATTGTATGTGCTTTATGTCAGTTCCAACGATGTGTTATGACGGACGGGTTTGTTGTATGGATTGTATGTGCTTCATGTCAGTTCCAACGATGTGTTATGACGGACGGGTTTGTTGTATGGATTGTATGTGCTTCATGTCAGTTCCAACGATGTGTTATGACGGACGGGTATGTTGTATGGATTGTATGTGCTTTATGTCAGTTCCAACGATGTGTTATGACGGACGGGTATGTTGTATGGATTGTATGTGCTTTATGTCAGTTCCAACGATGTGTTATGACGGACGGGTATGTTGTATGGATTGTATGTGCTTTATGTCAGTTCCAACGATGTGTTATGACGGACGGGTTTGTTGTATGGATTGTATGTGCTTCATGTCAGTTCCAACGATGTGTTATGACGGACGGGTTTGTTGTATGGATTGTATGTGCTTTATGTCAGTTCCAACGATGTGTTATGACGGACGGGTTTGTTGTATGGATTGTATGTGCTTTATGTCAGTTCCAACGATGTGTTATGACGGACGGGTTTGTTGTATGGA